>JASCZW010004921.1:0-330310 GCA_034211315.2 Aedes japonicus
TAGATAATAACTCTTGCAGATACAGCAACCCATTTCAAAAATATCGGAAAAGGCACACTAGTTTCAAGGTTACTCTTACATACAATATACCCGGCATGTAAACATTACTGATATCGTTTGAACAAGGATACTGCTAGAAACTTCTAGATTTGTAAGCTTAAAGTATCAGGCAAATCAGGCACGTGTTCAGTATGATTTGAAAGTTTGGTTTTCAAAATACACTCAAGTATTGTTTACACGTGTTGTGTTAAAATAATCGCGTTATTTCGAAAATCGTCGAAAAAACGCGTTATTTCAAAATCGTCGTAAACAAACAGTTTTATTTGAAAAATCGGCGTAAAGACCGTCTTATATCGAAAAATATTGTTATAACCAATAATTGTGAAAGTGCATATGCAGTGTTTCAACGCATATTGAATTGTTAAGAGACAAAATTCATGGTTATCATTAATTTATAGCTAAAACAGGATGAAAATTATCCATGTTTATCAGCATTTATGTATTTAAAGTCAACTTTCCATATCTCGATATTCAAGGGACTATCGAGATAGATCGACATTCAGAATAGAAATTGACTAGCCTGCTAGGACGATCCTAGAAGCATTAAGCGTTGCAAGCGTTTTTGTGTATCCCGTATCCAAAGCGAATCTCGATCGCTTGCTCCAAACACTGGTGAACTTGGTTTTTGCAGTTTTTTCATCGACATATGGAAGGTAATTTGCTCACAAATATTTCCAAGGGACTATAGACATAGAGAATCATCGAGATAAAGAGACTCTCATATATACCAGAGACTATGTCATTAACAGTCGTGTGTATTTAATTTCAGAAGTTTTTTCTATGTGACTAATTCCTCCTTTTCACACGCACTAGAAATAATCACTAGCGAGTTGAGAAAAATATGATAACAAAAAACAATCTCTAGAGAACTCATTATTGTGGAAGAACTGTGTAAGTTAGTTTTAAATTTTGAATTTTTTATAGCCTAATTTATAAGTAGCTGCGGAAAATCTACAGAACAGTAGAATCAGTTTTATTGATCAACCGACAAAACATCAAAACGCTTAAATCGGTTGATCACTCTACATAGTTGTTCCGAATCTTCCTCAGGGACACCTTTCCGGTCCATGTTCCGGTCACAACTGTAGATTCATTCTAATGAGAATTCAACTAATGGTTTCGTAAAAACTGCCTAACTATTTAACCAGTTTTAAGAACTGAAAGCCCTCATGATACATAAAAAACTTCTAAGAAGAAGCCATATGGAGGAGGTTCCCGATTTCAATTCCAACAACTTTTTTGTTATCTTGACAGATACGTATTTCGTTGGTTTCCAAAATGGCAGCGGTCATAAATTTCCGACCTTTACACGTCGTCCCTTCCGAAATACCCATATTGTAGAATGTTTGCCAGCTTTTCACAAACCGGAAGTCGCCATCTTGGTTTCGAAAATGGCGTTGGACATCGATTTCAAGCCTCTACGACGTCATCTTTGTTCCGAGAATATCCATATTGTAGACTATTAGACAATTTTCCATAAACCAGAAGTCACCATCTAGGATTCCAAAATGGCGTTGGAAATTGATTTCCAGCCTCTACACGTTGTCCCCGTTCCAAAAATATCCATATTGTAGGATATTCGGCGGCTTTCCACAAACCAGAAGTCGCTGTTTTGCTTTTCACAATGGTGTCGGACGTTGAATAATATGTAAAAAGTCCCTCCACTGCACACAATTGAAGGCGTAGGTTAACTGAACACCGAGAAAACTAATCTTCTTCATGACACACCAAGTAACCAATAATGTTTTTCGCGTTTTATGACTTTTTCATTGTATTGTACATGCAACACTTCCTCAAAACCTCAGAAAACCAACCAACCCAGAAAACCCTTAGGCCTTTTTTGGCTCTTTAACCGAATTATTTCGAAAATCGTCGTAGAAAACCGCGTTGTTTCGAAAATCGTCGCAAAAAAACCGCGTTATTTAAAAGAATCGTCGTAAAAAAACCGTGTAAAAAAAGACTTAAGTATATTAAAATTCTGATAGACCTTACTAACAATAATTCTCAATATTGTTGTTTTATGTAAAATTTATGCGCTCGCGATGAAATAAATACAATGTTTAAATAAGAATCACACGACAGCATACAATAGCAGTTGGAGACAGTATCTCACTGGTGCAATCGAAATTATCCATCATTTAGTTGAATTCTTATAACATGTTCTCAGATCAGTTCAACCCAGTAACAACTTGACAGCTCCAGAGTAAAGTCAATGTACCCTGATAATCTTGGCTCACTGGTTCTGTCAAATGGAATGAATTTTAGAATAAATTATCAATTGAACGTATTCACATCGACTGTTATTTTCAAAGCTGAGGAGCTCATATTCGTACTTCATAAATATAATGCTGACGATATGTTGTCATTTTTCCTAAATGTTATCTGGTGGATATGTCTACCATTCCTCCAGATAATATATAGAAGTATAGACACGCTCGAGACTTCGACTACTTATAAAAAAAGGAATAATTTTTAAATTAAAAAAACCGTAACTATGAAAACACCGCGATATTAAGCACTTGAAAAATACCGAAAGCATGCAAGGCGTTAAAAAATGGCAACCTACTTTACTTGGCGCACTACACTTCTAAATATGTAACGCTCTGAAACCTTCAACACAAAAGAAGACAACGAAGCAAAAAAATACAAATCGCTTTCACTACCCTCAGGTACGCTGAGAAAAAGATTGGTAAGCCCAAACATATTCAAGTTTCATTTAACAGGAACTTCACGTTAAACTGGGCACAAACATCATATGAGTTTGATTTGACTACCTACGGTGGTTACAAAAAACTAAAATTTTGAGTAACTGTTTCAGGAACCAAGCAGTAATGTTCAACTGAAATCCGTTTGAATTTACCATTCTGTTGGATGTTTTATTATGACAGCTACGAAAAAAAACAGATATTTTGGTTGATTCTACCAACGCATATGATTTGTTTCAAACAAATTTTAGAATTATTAGAACTGAGATGCAAACATAAACCGTTGAAACACCAAACATAGCCGTTTTCCAGTGATTGACCTTACATTACACCTTACGAATTATAGAATCCCATTATTTGAATAAAATGCTAACAAACATTAGAAAAGTGAACATTTACATTTATAGTTTTCTCTCAGCCTAAGAGAAATCTGTTAAGGCCAGAATTAACAGGCCTTTCTACAATTTTTAGGTTTTTGTTCAAAGTAACATATTAAATTTACACCTTTTGTTGAGCGACAATGTCAGAGCATGTAGCGTGACTGGATAGCGAAAATTTTTTCTCCGGCGCTTTGGTAGAATCAATTGGTAATAATAAATTGGTAATAATAAATTCCTTTCAAGATGGAAACAACAAAACTACATATTAGCTGAGAAAAAACATAATTTGTGTTGTATTGTGATAATATCTTTAGGAATGAACAACCAACCTGCCTGTTTGTTTCGAAACAAAATCGTTGGTTTCAAACAACTTATTTATTTTTTTTTATTTTTTTTTTCAATCGTTATGTGCTTGAAACAAGAAGGTCAATAAACTTCATCAAGCGGTGTGCTTGGTGATGAGAGTAGTGTAACTCATACATTAAAGAGAAACTCATACATAAATTATAAATAATCGCCTCTTCAGCATTCTTTATCTCCCGTTTCTCTCATTCTCTCTCTCTCTCTCTCTCTCTCTCTCTCTCTCTCTCTCTCTCTCTCTTCACTTTCCCTCATTCCCATTCTCAAGTAAAGATGGTTTATATTCGATACAATTGAAATCTAATGACTCGAAAGGAAGCCATATAAACATTACGCCTTATTTCCATTGAGCATATTTCCATTTCAGTACTAAAATACGAAAAAATAGGGCGAAATAAAACTAATAGGGTATGTGTCCCTTGACTCTGCCTATTATACAACCTGCGATCACATTTTTCATTATAACTCCTAAAGTTTTTAAGCTTTAAGCGAGTTTCAACTAGTTTTACACTTGCAAAGATAAGTTTGATAAGATATTTGGTAGCATGTAGCACTAAAAGTTACACAACTATTTTTATAATGCCATAAACTTTCGAGGGATGTGGATTTAATGTCGGTCTATAAGCACCAAATTGGGTCTATTCGTGGATGCAACTTCGTTCCATTCGATGGATTTATTACTATATGCATTTTTTCCGTTTTTTCCTAATTTAATGAATTGAGGCATTGTAAGCTGTACTGGATTTACTTAATACAACATTTCAAAACACAAACTAAAATAAAACTGCCTCGAAACACTCAAGTGGTGTTCATATATGATTTATCAGCCATTCAATAATGAAAACATTATAATTCACTATACAATGATTTTGTCTCTTCGATTTGTGTTTAGATGAGCCACTTGAATATAAACAACCGCAAATTCATGCATTTCCCAAATGAAAATTTTACCAATAACAACCTTTTTACGACGTTATTGATACAACAGGCCATAGTTGGGAACATACAAAAAAATATGTCCCCAACATTGGGTCTACGATTTTCTTGTAAAATCATTGTTATTTTAGCTATGTGAGCAGTTAGTTTGTAGCGTGTAACTATGTTTTGCACATCCAGACTGCATTACTTGCTTTATCGATTCAATTAAGCCAAATTTAGATCACTTGAAATTGTGTAGATCATCTGTTCAGCTTAACCAGTGAAATCATGATGCCCCAAAAGTTCAAGAAACCAAATAATACGCGGAAGTGAACAACTATAAGAAGATTAATTTTGTCTCAATTGCTTCGGATTACATCTATCATGCTCATAGCAACATGATTTTGTTGATTATCGCTAAATTAATGACACATTTGGTACATAGGCCGAATGAAGGAGCTAGGCTAACATTACATCCCCTTACCCTACCACATTTTCTTTTAACCAAAAATTATCTCAAAATTCAATTTAAAGGAGTACACAGAAATGTGTACACGAGCCATTGTTTCGGGTAGCTTCAATTAGTTGCGAATTCATGGACAAAATCAGCTTCTCCAGCGTATCCTGCTTATTCTGCTCCCAGCCTGCTCGAACTCGTTGTTTCAGCATGTTTACGTTGTCGAACTGCCTGCACTTTAGGTGACGATCAAGAATATATCAGAGGTTCTCGATTGGATTTAGATCCTCAGAACAAGCTGGCCAGTCGAGAACCTCAGGAAACCACGCCTTAGTCAGTTTTGCGGTGTGAATTATCTTCACACCGCATTATCTTGCTGGAAAACAAAGTGTGGACCCATCAGTGAATGGCCGTTCACTCAAGTTTATATCGAGCATCTCCACTTAGCCTTCGGACTTTACGCCAACGGAAGCTTTCCTCGTGATTCACATCCGGGTCATTGCGCAAGTCGTACTGCCAGCCGTCATCCGGACCGTCAAGGTTAAACTTCTTTGCATCCGAAAACAGCACGTTTTTCCACTATACGGTTTTTGTTTCGCGCATTGTTATGATATTTTTGGGTTAAATGTTAATGTTCCACAAAACTTCCAGCAGAGTCAGTCAAAAACATTGTAAATAAAAGACTAATATATAGAAAGATAAAAAAAACCACGAGAAAAAAGGACAGTGGAGAAATATATCCAAAATATATTGTGGTTCTAATTCTGTTTCACTGAGTGTAATTAATCCAGAGAAATGTGAGATGATTATTTGTTTTTCGAACAACAGAGGCGATCCTTTTCGACTAACGGGATACAACAATCAAACAGTGTTCTCGAAAAAACTGATGCACAATGATAAGCTTGTAACTGTTTAGAGTGTGGATAAAAATGAATGAAATTTTGACTGAAACTAGCTAACTAGGAAAACCTAACTGCATCCCACAGATGGATCGGAAAACACCGGAGATTCCATCATTCGACGATCTCCCGGGTGGCCATTCAAGTAGACCCAAAAGACTCAGCGGTGGTCAGGCAGCAGCAGGAAACCTAAGACAGCTGATCCGGTGTTGAATCAGTTTAACATCGACCGGACCTTTCCACCTTATTTTACGGCATCATCTTTGAGGTAAATGCAATGCAGTAGGTCTTGTTTCATGTCTTCGATATGTTGTTAGCATCAATATTGACAAAAATAAATAGAACATCATCTTATTGTTATGATTTTTATGCTGACGTAAGAACTACACGACACTAACAAAACGCGACGCGAGACAAGACACAACACTTATCGTTCTTACAATTTAGTAAATTGTAAGAACGATAAGTGTTGTGTCTTGTCGATCATCATCTTACTTAATTTGTTTTTTATTTCAATTCTTTGTCATACATACTATTTTATAATTTTTAAGAGTTTTAGCCCAATGGGCTCTTCAGCTTTGATTAATGTTTTATGTGTTTTATGTGTTAAGTGTGTTTTGTGTTTTAATAATTTTTTTCTGTTCAGCCCTTGGGGCATTGTTTGTTAAAATTTGATAACCTACCTAATCTACAACTAAAACTACAATTTGAAAATCCTAGGGTGGGGAACCAGATTCCGGATGATCTGGTGATCCGATGTCAGGCAGCGTGCCCTGTACCGATTGATAGACTCACTAAAGCGATCGTCAAGCATTTTTATCTCTGCCAGACGGTGGACCTCAGATGTTCTTGTCCTCGGAGGGGTGTTCATTATCATCCTGAGGAACTTATTTTGTACTCTCTGAAGTTTCAGGAGATGTGTTTTTGCACAACTCTCCCAGATTGGCATTGCATACTCGATGACCGGAAGTATAATTTGCTTGTAGACAGCAAGCTTATTTTTAAGGGACAATGTAGACCATCTGTTGATCATTGGGTACAGTAGTTTCAACAGAGTATTACATTTTGTGACAGTTTTGTCAACCTGATCCCTGAAAATAAGCTTGCTGTCTAGAGTGACACCAAGATAGACAGCTGATTTGGTCCATTCCACCGTTGTGTTGTTCAGGCTTATTTTACAATTCTCAGGCGGGACAAGTCTGGGAGAATTAGAATGTGGAAACAGGATGACCTGGGTTTTCGCTGCGTTGATGCAAATCTTCCATTCAGTGAAGTATTCTGACAGAACATTCAGACTTCGTTGCAGTTTCGCGGCAAGCGCTCTTATTACCCTACCATTGTGGACGACTCATGTATCATCGGCGAACAACGAAAGAGATCCATTTTCAGGGAGCGGGGGTATATCCGAGGTGAATAGATTGAACAGAAGTGGACCTAATATACTTCCCTGCGGAACACCGGCGGAGATCTCCTGACTACCGGAAACTGCACCATGCAACGAAACACGGAATGTCCTGTCAGAGAGATAATTTTTAATAATCTTCACCAGGAAGATTGGAAGATTGTATCGCTTGAGCTTGTACACCAAGCCATCATGCCACACATTATCGAAGGCCTTCTCGATATCGAGAAGGGCCATAGCGGATGTTTTCGAAACAGACTTGTTCCGCCTGAGGATGTTCATGACTCGATTAAGTTGATGGACTGTTGAGCGACCATGCCGGAAACCGAACTGCTCATCCAACAGGATATTGAGCTCGTCAGCAGATGTTAGAAGCCGATCATCATCTAACCCAAATATTTTCATTATCCTTTTTCATACTGGTTGCGTTTGTATTAGATAAGATTGGATTAGATAAGATAGGTGTTAAGTCATTGAATGCACACTCTCATTTGATGAATTGTCAATGATCGATAGTTTTCCAAATTTCAGCATTTTCATCAGAATGGTGCAATTTAGAAAAAGAAGCGTAGTTCTTTTGAATCTAAACATATTTTTCTTATTACGTATGTGTTTTTCTGAGCGCAACAATATCTTCATTATCTGTCTACATAAGTTTGATTTATCTGATCAATTATTGAACATAACAATGCAGTTCCAAACGATAACAACAACGCTGCGTAGTAGGTAAACTACATATAGTTCGAAAACATTGCGTTTACTACATACAACAGTTGCCTAGCTTGATCATGAAAGGTAAGTTCGGCAGAAATATATTCCAAACTTTAACTAACTTGATAAATCTGATTCAGTCTTAGTTGCTACCGCAGTATTATTGGCCCTAGCTTCGGCCAAGCCAAGCTATCCTGTCATAGTTTTTCCGGATACCAGATGCCCTCGCTTCGACAATCCGGAACTTTTAGTTATACTTCCGCACCGTACTGATTGCAAAAAATTCATCACCTGCGTATCGGGACTTGGTTTCGAGATGAGATGTCCCGAAGGCTTGGAATTTTCAGCAATTGAAAAAACCTGCAACTATCCTCAACTTGCACAATGTCTCATCGACAAGCCTATCCCGTACATGGGCTTTAACGTTCCGGAGACAACTCAGAGTAAAGTTTATTTAACCAGACCTGCCATGCGAGCATCTGAGCATACGACCCAAGAAGTTGTTACCGTTCGTGGAGCATAAGGTATTTACGATCCTTTTTGTATATTGAGTAGTTTTCCAAACCCGTCATTTGTTTTCTCATATTTCGGCGATTGCAGCAAATTTATAATATGCAGTGGGGGAATGGCATCCGTGTACAAGTGCCCAGGTGAACTTATCTTCAACCCGGAACGAAAAAGATGTGATGATCCAGAGAGAACTACATAAATGCGCTCGCCGTAGCGATGGAACAATTAAATTTGATTCAGATGAAATTTTCAATGTTTGTTACATTAAGTAAGCTATTTATTATCATCATCATTAATAAATAAAAAGTAATTAAAAGTAATTTCTCAAAAATAAAAAGAACTCATTGCTTCAATAAAACGATCATCGACTTTCTCTGGGGATTTTATTTGCTAACCTTCACCCACACTGACCCATGCAGCATCAATCATACTAACCCATGAGTCAACAGACAAAATTTGACATCTCCATCAGTCGAGCTCTAACTGTGTTGGCAAGAACAGTGAAGCAACTCCGTTCAGAACTGTGCGCGATAAAAAAAAAGGCAGCCCCACGTCGAAAACGGACATCGTGCGGCACTTTGTGGACGCCAGATACGCCCGTTCCGGCATCTACAACATCTTGGCACTATTAGACAATAATCAAAGCATCAAAAGAATGCCAGATTCCGGACGGCCGACGACCCTGTGCGGCAAGAAGCGCCAACGGATGCTTAAGAGAAAAACCAAGGCAAAAGTGGCTACCTCGCACGCAGGGAGTTCGGTTCAACCGGCCGAACAGTGAAAGAGTACCTGGCGAACATGAACATACATGTCAGGAAGCGGAAGTCACGTCCACTGGTTTTGGAACTGCAGGCAATGACACAGCGGCAGCGGCTGAATAAGATGGTCAACTCGATTTTCCGGCGAATCGCGACGTGGCGGTGGTGATGGACGACGAGACCTATCTCACCCTGGATGGCAACAACTGACAGGGCACTTCGTACTTTACTTCCTCAACAAAGGAAGTGAGCTCCGAGGTGAAGTTCATTTCACACACTAAGTTCCCCAAGAAGGTGCTGCTGTGGCTGACAATCAGCGAGACGGCGATAGCGATGTGAACGAGGAAAGTTATAGTTCGAAATGCCTGCCGGAATTTGCTTCGTTCATCAGGAAGGGCGAAGACGCGGTGTTCTGGCCGGATCTGGCGTCGGCCCACTACTCGAAGCAATCGTTGAAGGAGATGGAGCGGCTGAATATCGATGTGGTACCCAAGTCGGCGAACCCGCCCAACGTCCCCCCAGCTGCGTCCTATCGAGAATATCTGGGCCAACCTGAAGCGTAAGATCTACGCCAACAACTTTGTCACGAAAACTGCGGAGGAATTGATAAATAAAACAAAGAAAGAACTCAAAAACATGCCTACACGCATGGTTTTGTCTGCCATGGCGAATGTTCCGGTTAACTGTCGTAAAGCCGCTCGCAATTATCTGTCTTAGCTTTTTTTTATCACCATCCGAAAAAAAAGTCAATTTTTTTAATGCAAACGTTACTCTTATCCGTATGTAAGAAAATCACATCACGGGTTTTCAACAAGCGTATCGTACACCAAGTATCGAAATTATTTCGCTCGGTCTTCCTTTAATTCGCTGCCGTTCGTTGTTACCGGCCGGTAACATTTGTTGAAAATGATTCATAATTGAGTACGGGAAAGGAGGGTAAACATTATATACTTAGATCTATTTCCAACGGCGATCTATTTTGGATCGATGCGTTGGGCAGTCGACATACGGTAGACGACGAACAGCTAAAATTGTTGTGTATCGAGTGGGTGGCTGGATGCACTGAATCCGAAAGGGGTGGAAATGGAAAAACGCTAGAGGGAGAAAGTTTGTGTATTCGGAATGATGATGCTGGTAAAAACGAATGCGAGTCAGTGGAGTTTGAGAATCCAACCAATCAACCGGTTTTCAGAAGTCGCTAAGAGAAAACCAAAAGACGAACGGAGAAAAGTACGGCCGAGTTAGGTCGTGGTCAGATCGTTTTGGCAAAACTTGACCCTCAAGACTGTTACTGAATTTACAAGCCGCTGAGCCACCGTGTGACCAAAGGATACGGCGATATTCATCGCACCTGGTTGTTGGAGACATTAGCATTAGCAATTAGCATTAGCATTGACGGCTGCACACCTCGTGGATGGAGCTACGATGAGGAATAATTCGTTGAAGACATTGCATGCCACCATGAAACGAAACCTGATTACGGTTATTGTTACGTTTCTTCACGCAATAATCTCCACGAAGACACTCCTCGATCGCTCACCTGGCCACGTCCATGCAACCATTGGTGATAGGGAGGATTTGGTATCTACCTTAAGAAGACACGGGGAACCCACGTAGCCTTCAGTAGATATCAAAGGAAAAAGGAAATTTATAGTCGGAGAGAATTGTTGAACAGAATGCCCTGTTTGGTGCATAGAACAAAAATGTATTCAAAAATGGTCGTTGGGAGCATCTAGTCTAAGAGGGTTAAGTGATGCTCCATTTATCTTCAAACGGTTGGGACTTTAGCATTAACTATAGTCCTAGCTTCCTATGGCTTATGGTTATAGCGCCATTACTCGCTCTCTGAAAAGAAAGAAGTAAGCGCCGACCCAAAATCATATGCCCCCCATCACACACACACTCACACATACCTCACTCGCCCACATCACTACTTCTGTTTGGATTTAGATTAGTGAGCGCCGACTGAAAGTTAAAAGCGTCCAAACAATTCACCAACTGTCAAATATTGTAACTAAATGTCGACTACAATGTTAACAGGTTATAAAAATTATTGATTGTTGATTGTAAGGAAATGTACCTAATAGTTAACCTTTTAATAAACTTGATAGTTTATCACTGTTAATACTACTAATGTGAAAATTTGAATCAAAATAATCGAGAATAATAGATATCAGCGGCCGCAGCTCTAAAAACAAAATTTTCAAACGAATTAACTCGACAACATGATAAGTGTCAGCTAATGCAGTGTACGAATTCAGCTCTACGTAATAAGTGAAATTGGCAATGATATACAAAGGTATAAAAGGAAAGAGCTCACCCAGATTTCATAGACGTCCCAAATCGTAGCCACTGCGATTATCATCTAAAATCGGTCCGATTGCTTCTCAGATCAGCTGCTTAATTCATAGCCCTTCTGTCGCATAGCCGTATGAATTTTGGTTTTGCGTCAAATAACGTTTCGTTCCCACAACCGTCGGAAGCCTCGCAGTGGAGCTGATTTTCTTCTACAACCGAATCAGCAAAAATATATTCAAAAACTCAACAAAGAAGCTAATTTATTCACTCCGGAGAAAAATAAACGTAACGGCTGTCTTGTCCATTGAGGAAAGTCTTCACTTTTCTACACTTGTAGAGTCGTTTGAAGACCACAAATTATTAAAAACTTGAAATTAAATTAAAAATAAAGCGAGGAAAAATGACACGAGAAAATTTTTCTTACTTCCAGCTGCGCACACTACGATCCCTTCATCGCACCTGGTTGTTGGAGACATCGCCGAAAAAGCCGGCTCCGACGAGGGGTCACCGACGGTGGTCCGCTCGTCGCCATCTTCGTGCCATGGCCGAGTGCCGCATGGTCATCGTTGAATTGTGTGTCAGATCACGCCGTAGACTTCACATACGCCCACTTGACGTCACCGATATCGGTTGCCGAAATACCGTCCACCCAAACCGGCACCAACCTTACGTGCGGGGCACATTGCCAGCTGCGCGTCATCGAGTACATCCTTGACTTCCTTCCGAACGGTCACCGTTGCTAAGAGCCGAAGCCCATACCGGCGCCGTCAGTCACCACCACTTACACCGTCGTAGCCGCCATTAGCCAGTTCGACGAATAAATAAATTTGTAAAGCCAACCGTGAGTATTCGATAATGTATAGGTTCCCGTTCTCTGAAAATTCCCCCACGTCCGTACGCCCTGAGACCTGGAATCCAGAAAAGGTCTTGAGTACACACCCCGAGGCTGCCGTTGGCTCAAGACCAGCAGCCTGGGTTTTTCCGGCGGTTCCCGTCTGGAACTAGGCCAAGAGATTCCAGGGTAAAAAAGTAGGTCTTATATTGTGGAATGCATCGTTTAACATTGTGACGAAATGACGATTGGTGCCCTTGTTGGATATGGCTTTCAATAGATCATTGCACGATGGCGTCATCCATGCAGTTTTGATAGTTCAGGGAGCTTGTTTACGTGAACTTAGAATACTTCCGGCAAAACCGGAAGAAGGGCACACTGGAGGGAAACAGCAAAATTCAACCCTTTGTTAAGCAGATTATGCTCGGCCTGTGTGAATTGCGTAGCAGGAAGGTTCACCACCAAATTATCGATAGTCCGGGGCGCAAGCTTATGAATATCGATAGTTTATGGGTTATTTATGTGTGACATATGGGTTTGCATTAGTTCGGATAAAAATCGGTTTAAAAGTTATAATGAATGCTGAATTGTGGAAAAATATAATACAAATGCCATTTATTGAGCAGGCGATTACATGGGTCATTCATAGTGAGTTTAACTGAGGTATTTGAATTTCTGCCACATAAACCTTTAAACGCTGGGACTTGACAATCGAGTGGCGATATAGAGCCAATTTTCCATCATCTATAGACTGGAATCGGTTAAAAAATATGTTTTATAGCGCACACAATAATCGAACGAACGAATGAAAAAAAATATTATGACGTAGCACTTTCCGAGCTATTGTGTCGCGTACATTAAGAGCGCGATGGTATGAGTGTCATGAGTGTATTTTGCTTATTTCACTAATGTTGTTGTTGCTACTGAGCCAGACCTTAAATAGACGTCACTGACTGCATATGTAGTGCGCACAATAGCTCTTTTGGGCAACTGCTTATGCTTGCATCTTATTTCTTCAATTAGCCAGATCTTCTTAGCACTGATGGTAGCCTTTTCAGTTGCTTCACTGGATGGTTTCATGCTACTCACTTAAAAATTATTCACGGGCTCGGTTAAACATTTAGCTGAATTCACTCGGCATTTTCATGTTCAACTGATAACTCGGCAAAAAATCCGAATTTCAGCATCACTTGAAACTAAAATATCGGGTAACTTCATTATCAAACCGAATTTCGGCAACACTAGGTGCCGAGCACGAACGTTAACCAAACTTCAACCGACAAGTGGTTGATCGTATTGTTCTGCCTATCATGCCGAAATATCAGTTAAGCAATATTGTAAGCTGAGACTCGGCTTTTTATCTGTCAACCGCAATGCGCCATACACTCCCGTTTCCTTTTACTCAATTTTTTAGTACAATTGTATACTATCTCTTTTTCTCTCAAGGAAATGTTACTCAATTTTCGTAAAAAGTGGATCTACTAAAAAATTGATTTAAACCACTATTCAATGAAAATTGAGTAACATATCCGTGTGAGAAAAAGAGATAGCATGCAATTGTACTCAAAAATTGAGTAAAATGAAACGAGAGTGTATTGTTTTTATGCGCAAGTAGAGTAAAGCTTGTAGTACACTGTTTGTCCAATAGCCAAATATTTGGCATAGACAGCTGACAGATATCATAGATGTTTGTTAGATGCCTATCTGCCTATGACAAATATTAGGCTATTGGACAAACAGTGTACTACAAGCTTAAGTAGTATGTTGCAAAAACATACGTTTACTGGCATTACATCAATTAAATTGATAAAACCTCGTCAACAATTTTACGGAACTACGGAACTATCATTACACTTTCTCTTCATGCCTATTCGTTCTAGCAATAAATAACCGTCCACTCCTAGCAAACTTGATCAAAGATCGTTACTTCCACGCATACATCTCTATCTTCGGTTCTAAAGGCTGTGTTTGCGAGTAACATGAGCGTAAGGAGCAGCCGACTGAATCAGACTCTATGTGGATTTAGCGACTCTACTGTGCTACCAATCGGTTTACCTAGGCGTCAGTAATAGTGAACCCGTTGACCACGGTCACTCACCACTACCTATGGGGAACGCGGAGAGTGGGAGAGAGTTTGTCGGGATAGAGTAGGAAATAGAATATAAGATTAGAAGGTAAACATTCAAAACTAGGTCAGTAGGTCAGTGTGCAATATTGCAATCGTAGCGATCGGTTGTCTGGAGGCTACCTCCGAGAAATTTATGTTTAGTTTTTAAGAATAAATGTAATCTAGTTCGTAAAATAAATGTTGTGTTTTTAGTGAATAAAGTTGTGTATTAGAAGACAAATAATTGTTCTGTGGTGAATTTGGACTGAATGTGATGTACTTTGTGATGTGCGGAAAGGGTCCTTTGATAACTAAATTATAAAGAAGGATACGTTCACCGGGCAGTGGAAAACCAGAGATAGTGGTTGGGAGACTCCCCAACAGGCTGTATAGAATCAAATTGCACCACTTTTAAATGGTTGTAACTTTTAACCCGTTTGGTATTTCTTATTGAATTCATATTGGTTGAAAGCAGTTCAATGTGTAGTTGTTTACGCTGTGTAAGTTTCACTAGCAAATGAGCAATCGTTGCGTAGATGGAATCGGAAGAACTTTTGCGCACGTACCTTGAAAATCCGGATCTTTCTCATCGTGCCATCAGCAGGAAGCTAGGAATGGTACATTCTACGGTTTCTCGTGTTTTAAATCGGTACCACGAACGTTTGACCATTGATCGGGAAAAAAAGTGACAAAAATGGATCTCCGTATAGTGTTAAGGATCACAAGCGGGTAGTTCAAGCTTCTAAGAGGAATCCCAACAGTTCAGTTCGAGATGTGGCGAAGAAACTGAATCTAACCAAAACTTTCGTGCAAGATGCAAAAAACCGTGAAGGACTACACACGAACAAAGTCCAAAAGGCGCCTAAGGGAACATTCATTAATTACGTCACGCAAAAATTGACTTTTTATAAACCCCCCCCCCCCCTTGTCACGTTTTTTGTATGGACCTTTGAATTTTTTTGTATGGATCGTCACGTTTTCCCAAACCCCCCCTCCCCCCTTACTGCGTGACATAATTAATGGACCTTCCCTAATCGCGATAAACAGCCGAATATGGTAGGTAAAACACGTGCACGGAATCTCTACACCCAAATGTTGACAAAACCACATTGCCTCGTTATGGATGATGAGACGTATGTAAAAACAGACTTCCGGCAGCTGCCGGGGCTCCAGTTTTTCACTGATCATCATAAATTAGATGACCCTGAGGACGTCAGAAAGCAGAGGATGTCAAAGTTTGCCAAAGAATATATGATTTGGCAAACAATTGCTCGTGTGGAAAGCGGAGCACCCCATTCGTGACAACTGGAACGGCCGATGGGCAGGTGTACCTAAAGGAATGCCTCCAAAATCGTCTGCTTCTTCGTCTGAGGTCACACGGTGGTCCTACGATTGTCTGACCGGATTTAGCCTCGTGCCATTACTTACTAGAGGTATTTTAAGGAGGTCAATTTCGTGCCGAAGCATCTCAACCCCCCAGAACGCACCGGAAATGCGGCCAATTGAAAAGTACTGGGCCATCATGAAGCAGGCACTTTAGAAGCATCCTATGGAAGTGAAATCAGAGGAAGATATGAAAAGAAATGGATTGCCACGTAAAAAAAAACGTTGGTCCAAAGTGTAAAGAAGAATGTTCGTGCATTTTGATATGAAATTGAATAAAGCAAGCTTGGGAAAATATTCATAACATGTTTTATTTTGCTCCCTCATAGTTTGAAGATGATTGGATGAACGGGTGAATTTTGCCGAATATTTGTGTGTGTCGCAATTTGATCTCGTACCCCTTTAGCTTGCTGTGCCTTCTGCATGCTTTCTTGTACAGCCGGATTTGACGCTAACAACATCTTTGCAGGGTATTGCCAATGGGCATGAAATATCCAATAATTCGATGAAAATCTAATTCAAAATTTCGAACATTGACACAGAATTTAATCGAAATCTCAGATAACCTCATTTCTGTTTGTTTCGAATATTCACTTTACTCGTGCCGAGATTCCCAGCTAACTATAGCAGTTTCCAGTTTGACCCAAGCCGAGATAATCGGTTAACATAAAAAAAAAGCCGAGATCGAAACCGAGAGGTCGGCTGTGCGGATCTCGGTTTCAGAAAGCCTAAACTCGGCTTATAATTCTAAGTGTGTAATACATTTTGGATAAGACCTTTACAGCAGATGAGGAACTGGATATGTGACTGTACTATTCCCTTCGTTGCAATCAATTTTTATAGCCGATTATGGCGAAAGCACTTTGAGGCTGTAGCCTGCATTTCCCGTATTGTTATGATTTTTTTAGGCTCAACAGAAATTTTCTATAGTTTTCCGTTTCAGTGTTGGAAAGTGACTCGTTTTATGACTTATGAGTGATTAAAAGTGCAAATATTTTGCCAAAGATGCCCTTACAAAAATATCTTGAGTCGGAGACGGTAATAAACTCATCATCTGCATGCAAGCAATAACGAAAGTATATTAGGAGTTCAAATTGTTTAAAACATAAGTTCATTGACAACCCTCAGTATGATAAGATAATGAAAGCAGATGACAAGGGACCACTACATTCAACGATTTGTTAATTGAATATTTCTTCAAACTCAGATTTTTCTTACTTCCGTATTCGAGCTGAAATGTGATATCAGCTCATTACATAATGAAATAATAGTGCAAAAACTCTTATCGGTTGAAGACAGATCGATGTTCTGATAAATATGATACGTTCTATGAATCTGTCCCCATATTGAAATTGTATAAGGTTTCTTACTTCAAGAATAGAAGTCACTATATAAACATCACGCTAATTGAAATAAATTATCATTTCTCTCCCGTTCCTCCTAGATTGAACAACTCATAACAACTAAAATGAAAGGTAAGCTTTTCACATTTAACTATTGGCAGGTCTTCAATAGTATAGTAGGTGGAATCAAGCACCCATTCTAACTCTTCGACTGCCGTGCAACTGTACGTCGTACAAAACTTAATGCTTTATTTTCCCCACAGCTTTCGCTCTTTGCCTGGCAATTGCTGTCGTGGGTGTAAGTGCCGCCCCAGAATACTACGGAAACTACCAGCAACCGCAACAGCAATGGCAATACGATCAGTGGCTTCAGCAGCAACAATGGCAACAACAACCTCAATACAACCAGAATCAACAACAGCTTAGCCCCGATGGTTACAAGATCGTTCCAGGAATCGTTGACTCTCGTTGCCCACGTGCTGACGACGCAATGCACCCAACTCATCTGCCAATTCAGGGCGTCTGCAACAAATTCATGAAGTGTTACGGAGGACGTGCCTATGAACAGGAATGCCCAGCTGGTTTGGAATTCGGAATCAGCGTAAACCGTTGTGATTATCCGGCAATCGCAAGATGCAGTAACAGTGGATGGTAAACTGGCCCAAGAAATGATCTTAACGGAGCTACAAAATATATTGGATTTTGAATAAATAGATCCTCACAAAATAACCACCTTATATAATCAAATGCATAATAACCTTATGTGATGAACAGGTCCGAAATGCGTGGATGCAACCTCTTAAAATGCCCCAAATAAACATCAAAGTTTTAAATCAAGTTGAGTTCCGATTCTGCATCAAAACTATACAAATCAATCCGTATTGCTCGTGGCGCATCTGTTCTTTTTTTCTTCTTTGGTTAGCGGTTTTTCCTGCAGAATTGACAGAAATACCCACAAACGTTGTATTACACTGGCCGTATTACAATAAATTATCGATGCCTTAAGGGGGCCCTCCGCTGGATTTGGCAAAAGTAAGGTAAAGTTTGTATTTTTTTGTGTGGGAGAATAAAAAGGCGTACGAACTTCCGGTTTTGATGATTAAATTCGATTATTTTTCAAGATTTCAAAGAGATAAAAAAAAAGTGGAAATTCAAATGGCGGCTACAAAATGTCGATTTCTCGAAACCATGTTTTTCAATCTAACTTCAAACCCCGGGCTTGAACTATTTATCCGATTCCCTTGATCAAATAACATATTTTTTTGTACCGCTTGAACTAAAAATTGGCATTAATTATTAATTATTTATAATTTTTGAACACAGTTGAAATGAAAAAAAGTAGCGAAATATTTAACTTTTCAGTTCAAATGATGCAATGAATTTAAGTTTAAATTGTCTACAATTTAATTCAAACCGTAGAAAATTTTATTATATCTCAGAAATGATAACTAGATTTGATTTCTTTCTATTACAAGAGGCTGCAGGCTTGAAGTTGCCGCCACATGTTTTGCGTGCAGAGGCTTACGAAAATCGCCATTTTGTAGCCGCCATTTTGAATTTTCACAATATATGTATCTCTTTGAAATTTTGAATAATAATTGAATTTAATCGTCAAAACCGGAAGTTCGTACGCCTTTTCATTCTCCCACAAAACCAACTTTGCCTTATTTTCGCCCAAATCCAGGGGAGGGTCCCCTTAATATCAAGAACTAAAGCAGCAAAGATAACAACCTTGATACCAACATGCCATAAAAAAAACACGTGTGTGCAGAATACGTTTTGAATGGGAATAGGAAATGGCAGACAGTTTCAGTTGAAAGGCGTGCAAACCATCGAGAGCTTAGACTTACCTCAACAATCAGTTGACTTCAAGGAGCTCGAAAATCACTTCTCTCATCTACGAGAACTACCTGTTCTAAATTACAGGGACAGAATTGTCAAGCAGCAGCATTTTCAATAATGGCCATCTTCGGGTCAACTTGTTCACCATGTTCCACACAGTTCCACACATCAATGCTGAAGAGCATTCAGCAGAGTTCCCGAGAGCAGCCATCGCAATATAAAAAAAAACCATTTTCTACCGACTATCTTGATAGCCGACGAAGCAGTTCAGCTGGCGTTGGACTTAAAGACAGTTCACGGAAGAGCAGGTTTCTTGTACGATATTGGACGTCGAACCCCCCGAAAGTGTTACGGAGAATTGGAGAACAAAGTGTACAGGCGGTGAAAAGTTTCATGATAGACAAAGGCAGTCAACAGGAACGCATCTTGGGAATGGTTTGGTCGCCCAATGAGGACACGTTTACATTCACGACAACTTTTCGAATTGATTTGGAGCGCTTGTTCGGCATGTCCGTAATCCTTACTAAACGGGAAGTACTGAGTTTAGTGATGAGTCTTTTCGAACCTCTAGGACTTCTTGCTCCCTTAGCTCAGTCAGTAAAGGCGCAGCTACAAAGCAACACCATGCTAGAGGTGACTGGGTTGGATTCCCGGTCTGCTCTAGGAATTTTTCGTTAAGGAAAATGTCTCGACTCCCTGGGCATAGCGTATGATTGTACTTGCCACACAATCATACTAATGCAAAAATGGTACCTGGCATCGAAAGCTCTCAATTAATAACTGTGGAAGTGCATCTAGAACACTAAGTTGAGCAAGCATTAAGCTAATTGTGAAAGCAATAAGTTTGAAATGCTAAAGAAGAAAGAAGAAGGACTTCTTGCCTTATTCGTCGTTGAAGGAAAAGTGATCATTAAGGAGATCTGGAGGGCGAGTATCGGGTTGTTGCGAAGGAATTCTTTCAGAGATCTTGTAACTCACAATTGGTTGGAGTATGTTCAGCTCAAAGCTAAAATAATTTTCTTTAATTAGGTCTCAATCTATCATTATCATTTAGTTTTTTGTAACTTACATTTTAGTCTCCGATAGTTTTCAAAATACAATCACTTCGCTAACAGAGATTAAGATTATAATTAAGACTACAATAAAGTTTAATTTAGCAAGTAACAATATATAAATTCAATTAAATTCACCTCCTAATTCGTAAATAATTCACTTTGTATCTCAAACCAAAACAATCGTTCTCTATCTTCTCCACGTATTATCTTCTCCACGTATTATCTACCTACACTAACAACTTTGCCCGTCAACGTCACGCATGTCAGTTTGACCGTTGAGCTGTGTTAATTCGACAGGGGTGCATCTAGGGCTGTTGCGGCGAACATCCTCACCCCCCGTGTTGCCTTAACATCCGGTTCAGCGTCACCAGATCTTACGACGTCCAGCACAGCCAACCTCGTTGCAGGCCTCTTCAAAATCCCATTCAATGTCATCACTTCCGCTCGACGCGTAACTCCATCCTTTCCTGGCGTAGTTCGGATCACTCGTCCGCGTATCCACCGGTTCCTAACATTCTCGTCCACTACCAGCACGAGATCTCCAACGTTGATGGGTGGTACGTCCTGAAACCATTTCGTTCGCCGAATAATGGTTGGCAAGTATTCCAACACCCACCGACGCCAGAAGTTGTCCAGCGTATGCTTCACCATTTTCCAGCTGGTCGTCAACGCCATGCCGCATCCGTAGGAAGCTTTACCGGTTCTCGAACACCATTCGAACTCAGCAACAGGAAATGGTTGGGCGTCAACGATTCTTGGACAGCAGTTTCCAGTGGGACGAACGTTAATGGTCTGGAGTTGACCATGCTCTCAGCCTCAGCCAACACAACTGGAACGCTACCAAGCGCTGATTTTACGGCGCGCACAATTCTCTCCCAACAGTGAGCATTCGTGAAGGTACTTCTCAGTTCCGTGTGTATCTTCTTGATTTCGTCCTGCAGCTCCCGATTCGCCCCTACAAAATTTGTCCCGTTGTCCGAGTAAATCTCCTGAGGTGCGCCCCACCGTGCTATGAACCGCCAGATTGCCTTCTTGCACGAATCGGTGGACAAACTGGTCACCACTTCAAGGTGTATGACCCTTACTGTAAGGCAGGTGAATAAGCACACCCACCGTTTCGCTACGCTTCGTCCAACTTTCACCAAATACGGTCCAAAAATGTCGACTCCCACGTATGTGAATGCACGAATATTTGGCTCCAATCGTACCGCAGGAAGCGGTCCCATTTTCGGAGCGACTGGTGCAATCTTGTACACGCAGCACCACATGTAGCGTTTCCTGGTCAACCGCACTTCCACTCGCAGTCGTGGCACGTGAAACTTTTGACGCAACTCGTTGACAATGGTTTTGTCGTTCGCATGGCCGTACTTTCGGTGGTAGTAGTTTAACAGCAGCTCCGTAATACGATGATTCCTAGGCATGATGATAGGAAACTTCGTATCGTAGGCCAGTGTCGGCGCCTTTGCAGCTCTACTGCCTACCCGCAACACTCCATACTTGTCTGCAAACGGTGACAGCTTCCCAAGATGACTGGATGCTTCTATTCGCTTCTGTTGATCACTGCTCTGCCTTAAATTCTGCTCCAGAGTTGCTACTTCCTGCGAAAACACTTCCGACTTCACCACTAACCACAAAGTCCTTTCTGCCTTCTGGATTTCCGCACTGGTCACCCCAACTGTATCGATAGATCTTCCGCTCCTCAAAGCATGCAGTCAGTCCACCAAGTGATGAACGTATGCTACTGCACGCAACATTCTTTCGAACCGTGAAAATCTTGTTGTATCCACCAGCGGTTGTCTGATCAGATGACTGCAGACGTACGATTCTCGTAACTCCGTATCGCTTTCATCCGTACTTGCATCAGGATCCATTGACCAATCTTCACCGCGGCTGTAGAGAAATTCGGGTCCCTGGAACCAACGGCTGTCTAAATTACACGCAAGACCTGTCCCCCACTTGGTTGCCTCGTCCGCAACGTTTATCTTCGTCGAAATCCACCGCCATTCATCGATGCTCGACAGGCTCAATATCTCGTCGACCCTGAAGGCAATGAACTGACGGTACCGGCGTGTGTCTGACTGAATCCATGAGCACACTGTTCATGCGTCACTCCAGAAGCAAGTTTTGCGGATCTTCAACGTGTGATGCTCCTCTACAGATCTCCGCAAGCGCGCTCCCAGAAGCGCAGCCATCAGTTCCAATCTTGGTATCGATACTCCTCGAAGCGGTGCAACCTTCGTTTTTGAAGAAACCAGTGCAATTCTGACCTGTTCCCGGTCTACGATTCGGAAATACGCTACTGCGCAAAGGCCTTCTCGCTAGCGTCGACGAAAATATGCAGATCGAGTG
This sequence comes from Aedes japonicus, assembly GCA_034211315.2. Classification (NCBI taxonomy): domain Eukaryota; kingdom Metazoa; phylum Arthropoda; class Insecta; order Diptera; family Culicidae; genus Aedes; species Aedes japonicus. The sequence continues at coordinate 22,370 of JASCZW010004921.1, forward strand.
TCTTAAAGCTTTCCGGGTCGTATCCCGAAAAATAGCAACGCGGTACACGTAGTCCATCCATTTTCTTTAAAGCTACTATCCAGTCCGACCATAAGGTGGCGATCTCCTCCGGAATGTGGCTGTCCCATACTGTTTTAGTCCGTCACACGTCTTGAATGAGCACTTTCCCATGTATAACGAACGATGCCACCAATCCTAAGGGGTCATAGATACTCATGACCAGTCGAAGCATTTCTCTCTTCGTGGGGACTGTAGTATTCTCCAGCAGAGTGCGCACTTTCTCACTGAACTGCAGCGAAAATGCGAATACATCCTCCTCTTGCATCCACGCCATTCCCAACACACGTTCAAATCAGAATTCCTTCTCCGAAACCATGGCCTTCGATGGTTTCTGGTTTGCCTCTCCAAGCTGATCAGTCACGCTCCTGTCACTTGACATCCAATTGCGGATGTGGAATCCCGCACGCCAGTGCACCTCGATCACTTCCCTCGCCACTTCAATAGCTTCTTCCACCGTATCGTGGCTGTTCACGTAATCGTCCACATAGTGTCTCTTTTTCACTGCTGCTACTCCTCGTGGAAACTCTCGTTCTTGTTCGGTCGCATTAGGGTTCTTGACGTACTTAAAGTGTGCCGGGGAGCATGCTGCTGCGAAAATTGCCACTTCGGTAACCATAGTAGCCATCGGAAGCCCCGGGGCATCTCTGTACGGAAACAGTAGAGCGCTACGGTCCTCTTCACGAATGGCGATTTTCAGAGACATCTCTTTGATGTCTGCGGATACTGCTACTTGACGTTCCCGGTATGGAAACATTACGGACAACATCGGTGTCAGAAGATCCGGGCCTTACATCAACATGGAATTTAACGACACGCCATCCACCTTTGCTACTGCATCCCAGATCACTCGTACTTTTCCTGGCTTTTTCTCATTGACGACGACTCCAATTGGAGAGTACCACATTGGCCGCAGATCGTATCCTTCGATTTCCTCCGCTGTTGCCTCGTGTATGTAGCCATTAGCTTTGAAATCTGCAATTTGCTGGCGAACGCTGTCATAGAGTTTCGGATCACCAGCTAAACGCTTTTCCAGGCACTTGCAACGTCGCTCCGCCATCGGCTGGCTGTCTGGAAACTCCACGTAATCGTGCTTCCAGAGCAAGCCTGTCTCGTACTTCTTGTCATTCAAACGCCGCGTGGTGGCTTCAAGGATGTTGAGAGCACGTTGTTCTTCGGCTCCTTTCACCGTTGCAACGACTTGCCTTCCCGAAGCCGCAGTGTTGCGAGTAGATGTATGTTGCTCTGTCCGATTAGAATTCCTGGCACAGCACACCTGAAGCTCTGCACCGGAAGCTTTTTGAGATGCACGTATCGGCTTGCGAGCTCGGGGTAGTCAGTAGTCTGATGCGGTAAGCCAAGATTGTCGACTGTGTACACCTCTGACAACTTGTACCGCTTGTTTCCCCCTGCTTCAGATATCTCCATCATGACGACTTCTGTCCCAGCAATCGTCTTGTGTATACCTCCAGTCCACTCGAGGAGCACCGTCTCGATATCTCCATTTGCACCGAGTGCCTCAGCAATTGACCGTTCTACGAGCGTCACCGACGATCCGTCATCGAGAAACGCGTAAGTGTTCACCTGGCCGGATTTTCCGAACAACGTAACTGGAAGAATTCGGAACAGAGTAGAAGACGACAGCTGACGATGGACTGTTACAACCGCGCTGGTAGTCTTTGACCCTGCTGGTGGTTCAAAATGGAGCAAACGATGATGTCTCTTAGGGCAGTCGTTGATACCACAAACTTCCCCTTTGTGCGGCCACCGCGCATGCGACGTGAGGCAGCAAGCACACAGTTTATTCGCCTTCGTCGCTTTCCACCTTCCATCCAAGTTCAAACCTTTAAAAGACGAGTTCTCGATCTGATGACCTTCGACGTTACACACTGAACACAACTTAATCGCACCGCCCGTACCGCTTCCCTTTTCGTTCCGCTGTCCACTGTTGGCTTTCTGCGTCTCTTCTCGCCGATCCGCTTTCGGCTGATTTGTAGTCACGTGCGCGTTCACGAACGATCTTTCTTTCGGTCGATTTCGCTTTTCTTTCGCAGGTTTCTGAGGGATACTTGCCGCATACGACACCTACGCCATGTAGTCGCTGAACACGTTAAGATCCACCACCGGAACTTGCTCCTGGTAAAGTGCCCAGCTTAATTTTACTGTTGTATGTAGCTTGTCCACCAGCTCCTGGAGTAGCATCGGATTTGCCAGATGTCTTTCTAGTCCAACAGCTTTCAAGTGCCCGCAGAGATTTTGCACAATCAGCCCAAAACTAACCAGCGTCTCCAACCGATCGGGTTTTGGGGGAGGGGTCGCTCGAACCTTGGCGATCATATTGTTCACGATCTGTTCCGGACGCCCGTACAATTGCTGCAGAGTGGACATGACTTGGCTCACTGTCGACGGGTGGAGCAAAAAGCTGCTAACGGAATCCTTCGCACTTCCTTTTAGACTTCGCTGTAAACGTAACAGGATTACTGAGTCCGTGTATCCGCAGGTCTGCGTGGAATGCTGGTAGCTGCTAATGAATAGTGGCCAATCGATTGGATCCCCGGGAAAAGTCGGAAGCTCCCTGGTAACCACTTGCCTTGCAGCAATCTGTTGAGGCGATGGTCCATAATGACTGTTCGTAAACGTCGGCACCGGAGCCTGGGGAAACAACTATGGTTGAACTGTTGATATGGACGGAAACACGTTCGAAGCAGTCGGAATTGGAGCAGCCATGTTTATCATTGCACCACCAGATACCCCGGATTGTGTTCCGAGTTCTCGCCGACTGAACGAACCGTCATTCGCCGATATCGGTGGAGGGGGTGGGGGAAGGGAAGAACTTGGAACGCCGTGACATGAACTTTCTATGGACTCGAACCATGATGCTGGAGGAGGAGGTAACGGCGGAGAACAGCCGCTGTCTGATGACCGATCTTGATTCCGATTGATGAGCTTTTGCACCTCATCGTGTAGCTCCCAATACTCCGTCACCGCTTCTTTCCGCAGACGATCCGCCTCATATTCGTGCTGCCGACTCGCCGCTAACTGAGACTGCAACTTCTGCTCCGTTCCACGCAGGCACTGAACTTCGTTCTCCAGCTCTACCAACTGAAGTTGAAGCGCGTCGCATTCGCGGTTGCTACGGTTGAGCTGATCACGCAAATCTATTTCCGAAGTGCGCAATCGCTCCTTTTCCTCGATTTGGCCTTTCAGGTCGAGTTGCTCGCGATCTCGGTGTGTGATCTGATTCCGCAAACCAGCCTCCGATTCACGAACCCGCTTCAAATCCTCAGCATACTGCAGCTGTTGATTTTTGACATAGTTCACCAGTTCGACCTCACGCTTGCGTCTCGTGTCAATTTCCAGTTGGTGCTTCACCTGTAGATTCTGGATAACTCGGTATTCCGACTCCTTCTGCATCGCATTCTGCTTCCGAAGTTCACCGGTTTCCACACTCCAGCGCTTGTAGCAGTGGGCACTGAATCCAGTGGTTTTCGGAATTACGCCAGTATTTGTACGAATCGGTGGGATTTCCTCAACCTTCAGGAGATCTGCAAACGGCTGTAGATTGACGAAAGGCAAATTATATGGATTCTCGTCCTGGTTCTGCTCGATTCCGTCTCCTCCGGCAGAATCTTCAGATTCCTCCTCGATCGTAATGCTTCCCAAGGTCTGTGGGATCGATTTTGCCTCTGAACCCGTACCAACCTTGTCTACGCAAATAGGCGGAGGAACGACGGACCCTATCGTTTTAAGGGGTGTTGAAGAGGGATGCATTACCTGCGGATTTCTCAGACTTGAATCTACCGGACGATCAGTATTCGCAGACGTCGACACAGGTATCTCAATGATGACCTCACCGGAACTCTCGGTGGCCTTACTCTGCTTTACCCAATCTTCCGTACGATTTGCACTTTTCTGGCTGCTCCGCAAACTACTCACACTTCCTTCTTCGCCTTCTTGCTGCTTCAGCAACTCATGTTTCCGAGCGAGGAATTGTCGTTCCCTTTCCAGCTTTTCGCGATGTTCACGTTCATTTAGGGCTCGTTCCCTCTCAATCCTCTCGCGACTAAGGTCCTCCATTAGCTTCTTCTCCTCGTCTAGAAGTTTCAGCTCACGATCGATTCTAGCCCTCCGAGCACTGGACGAACTCGAAATTCCAGTAAAAACACTTTCCGTACGTTGCAGTACACTAAAAATCCCCCCCGGGGCGCATTTTGTGCATACAAACTTTGTCGTACGAACCGTAGATGTACTGACGTTTGCACATGAAAAATGGTACCAGTGAGTACAGGCCATACACTGTACCATGTACCGCTCTGCGTTGTTGGGTCGGTCACAACCGGAACATTCACGCAACTCACCATTTTCATCGTCTTCCATGGAAGGGATAAACGAATTATCCGACGACTGATTCGACACCTGATCGTCGTCACCCGGTGCGAGGTTAGCATTCTCCTGCTCGATAGCCCTCGTCTTCGACCGAGTCTGTCGAACGGTAGACTGGCGATGAATCTTTGCGGATAAAATCTTTGAGAATCTGTTGCGAAGGAATTCTTTCAGAGATCTTGTAGCAGAAACTCACAATTGGTTGGAGTATGTTCAGCTCAAAGCTAAAATAATTTTCTTTAATTAGGTCTCAATCTATCATTATCATTCAGTTTTTTGTAACTTACATTTTAGTCTCCGATACTTTTCAAAATACAATCACTTCGCTAACAGAGATTGAGATTATAATTAAGACTACAATAAAGTTGAATTTAGCAAGTAACAATATATAAATTCAATTAAATTCACCTCCTAATTCGTAAATAATTCACTTTGTATCTCAAACCAAAACAATCGTTCTCTATCTTCTCCACGTATTATCTTCTCCACGTATTATCTACCTACACTAACAACTTTGCCCGTCAACGTCACGCATGTCAGTTTGACCGTTGAGCTTAGGTGTGTTAATTCGACAGGGGTGCATCTAGTAAAATTCTACTACGATGGAATCAGTGGAGGTGCTCAAGAATATGAATAGGTTGAAGATTCCGCAATGCTACTTCCCAGGGTATAGCAAGGAAGCTTACGAATCAATTGAGCTACATGTTTTTGTTGACCCAAGTGAAAGCGCATACGCTACCGTCACATACTTCAGAGTCGTCGACAAAGGAGAGATTCGTTGTTGCTTAGTTGGTGCAAAAAACAAAGTGGCTCGATTAACACGCAAGTTCAAAGTTTTATTCAAACAACTTCAGGGGGTTAGTTACTCTGCCACGTTGTGTTTGTGTTACAGTGTGTCGGAAGGTGTTTTTGTGTTTCAACTCATCTGTCAATACTACAATCAAAATGCTTATTGGCAACCATGGACCTTTTTGACCATTCATTCACGCACACTTATGCTACATCTAAATCACATGAGTGCAAGCAAGAGGGAAACAAAACAGTGAGAAGGCAAAAAATAGATTCGTGTAAGTGATGGCAGGAATTTATTTTAATTTTCATGTGGTGGCGAGTGTGTTTGAAGTGTGGTGGATTGTGTTTTTGGGGTGGTAACACAAACAATATATTTCTCACCAATTGGTGATACAAATCGTCAAGAGATACCTTTCGTTGTGTAAATCACATTTAAATAGTACGTCTCCATTCATCGAAACTTTAGCATTTGGTCGGAAATCAAAAGATAGGTCTTCCATTTTCTTAAATTTTAAGATTTCTTGCACCACTTGGCCATAAATGTGTTACTAGAAATAAGAAGAAAAATTGGTATTTTCCATTTAATTTGCTTATCTTGACAGATACGCCTTTTCAGTGTCTCGTACTAATAACTCGACTTAGATAAGCAAAGGTAGTTGGCATTAAATGGAAAATACTGATTTTTCTTCTAATTTCTAGTTACAGGTATTCCACTAAACAGCTCAAACCATCTAGAATTCATAAATGTGTTTCTGTTATGGCCACTCCCATAAAAAACATAAGCGATTGGACATCAAAGAAACCAGAATTTAAAACTATGGCGATAATTGGTGCAATGTTCCAGTCATGTCAAACGTGATTTGGAATACAAAAACAAAGTTTTGGCTCAGTTTCGATATTTTTCCTTCAAAATATGGATTTAAAGCTTTCATTTGACGTATTGAAAGTGGCGTTTTCCCAGGATTTTTTAACATACTTCTTAACAAGTATAAATTAACCCTTTTCTACTTGCTACTAACTACTTTGCTTAGCACACATTTTAATAATGCAAATTAGTTGTTCACTTTTGATTTTTTTTTCAAATTTGTTATTTTGTTACGTAACTATTTTAAAACCCCCTGTTAAAAATACTAGCAACACTGTCGTGAAGCTCTCATGACAATTCCCACATTCAATACAGCTATAAACAGTAAGGTAGCTTTAGCTATAAAGGTTTAGATAAAAGCTCACGCTGTTGTGACGCACTGTCAGTGCATATTCAAACATATAGACTAGACACTATAAATAATGGTTTCAATCACTATTGGAGTTCGGACTGTTATAACGACTAAGACGATAACAAAAGTATCACAAAATTTCAACTCAGTGGACGCAGTGATTCTGCGCCCCAACAAGAAAGACGATAAAGCCAATTAATATTGGGAGAGAAACTTGCATTTTGTCTACATGCGTGGTTAGCGCTAATAATTTTTGATTATTTCCAACAGGTCATGGGCCCAGTAGTTAACTGTGGAATTTAGTAGTTCAAAACGACGTGTGCTGAAGAAATTTGGTGTACGAAGAAACTGTCAATCAACAAGCTAGTATGTAATCATACTAGCCGATTCTCATCCGAGCACGGAACAAGTTGCAGTTCGGATATTGTGCGTAGTGAGCGCTGCTTCGTGTTTGATGGCACGAAGAGTACTTTTCCCGCTTGGAAGTGGAGAATCGAACACCAGTTGAGAAGAATGAAATTGATTCATACGTTGTTGTGGACGCCGGATGAGCAATGTGTGATTGCAGTCGATGGGGAGACGCCAGAGGCAGTAGAAGCCAGGAAGGCAGAGTATCGACGTCGTGTGGATGAAGATATCGAAGCGGTGGATGTGATAGTTATGGCAGTAAACAACGATGTGCTAAATCCTATTCTTGGTCTAACGTACGCGAAAGAAGTTTTTTCCGTGCTGACCAAGACATATCAGAAGGTAGGAACGAGTGAGTTGCTAAGTATGCGCCAGCGTTTGGTCACTTTGAGAAATAGAAACTTTTCTTCGTTGAATAATCTATTCGACGAATTCGATAAGATTATCCGGGAACTGGATCGCATGCAAGCAAACATGACGGTTAGTGAGAAAGTGCATGCTCTGTTGATTGCTATGCCTGATCGTCTTCAACATGTTCATGGAGCATTAACGGTCTTCTCCAACGATGAACTGTGTAGCAAGCCGTTGAGAGAGACAGAGCGTGTATTTCTCGACGCGGAGTTTTCCTTAGATTCCCCGAGATCGTTGAAACAAGGTGTTGCCCTGTTCAACAGAAATATCAAAAAGGACGTAAACAAATGTTTCGGTTGTGGTGAAATGGTCACTACAAATCGAAATGTCCGAAATCAAAGAAACAGGGGAAGAAACGTTTTCAAGCGCATGTGATGCTTGCTGGGCGTTGCACAATCCGTTAGTTTTGTTGTGGATTCTGGAGCAACTCAACACATGGTGCACGACGAAAAGCTGCTGGTGGATGCTGAAGTTTTAGCGGATCCAGTCTACATCTCAACCGCCAAGAAAGGGGAAGAGCTTTTGGTAAGAAAGATAAATGAATCGGGAAAAAGAGTTACTTTTCAGGAGAATCGTATTAGTATTGAAGCCTTTGGCGAAGTTATCGCAGAAGGGACAGTATGCGATGGTCTCTGTTATTTGGATTTCACTTTGGAAACAAATGACGATTCGTTGGCACTGGCGAGCAAAGAAGTAAGTATTGTCAATCTGCATAAAAGATTGGGACATCTGAGTTTTTCGGGAATAGAGAAACTGTTGAAAAATCAGATGGTTGAAGGCATTGAATTTTCGTTATCAACTGGAATGATAAGTGGGAAACTGTGTGAAAGTTGCATAGCGGGAAAACACAGCAGAAAGAAATTTATTAGTATGGAGCTACCAAGATCAAGCAGGCCGCTTGAAATAGTACATTCTGACGTATGTGGTTCAATGGAAGAAGCAACGTACGATGGATATAAATATTTTGTAACATTTCTTGATGATTATACTCACTTTGTCAAAGTTTATTTGATTTTAAAGAAAAGTGAGGTGTTTGAACGATTTAAGGAGTTCAAAGCCATGGCGGAGACACACTTTGGTCAAAAGTTGTCTACCCTGAGATATGATAATGGTTGTGAATACATCGGAAAGGAATTTCGGAACTATTCTAAGACGTTCGGAATCCAGATGCATTTCACGGTACCGTATACACCACAGCAAAATGGTGCAAGTGAGCGTATCAACAGAACGTTGATGGAAAAAATAAGGGCAATGTTGTTTGACAGTGGTTTGCATAAAGAAATGTGGGGAGAAGCGTTGTATTGTGCAACTTACGTTAAAAATCGTTCTCCCACTACGGCCATATCGGAAAATAAAACACTTTATGAAAAATGGTTCGGGAAACGGCCAGATCTTAGTAATTTGAGGGTTTTCAGTTGTGTGGCGTATGCATAGATACCAAGTCATAGAAGACAGAAGCTTGACATGAAATCGAAGAAAGTAATATTTGTGGGTTACGCAAATAATGGTTCTCGGCTTTGGAACAATCATTCAAGGTTATTGCAAATCGCAAGAAATGTAATTTTCTATGAAGAAACATTGCTTAAACACAGTATCATTAAGAAAAGTAATGCTCAGGGCTTACCGCCGGAATCCGGAACATTTCACGAAACGTTAGTTTGGAAAAATACTCAAGCATAAGAAATTATGGATGATACAAAAACAAACTCAAGTATGATCTCAGAAGAAGATGGAGATTTAATTTTAGCATATCCGTTGGAGTTAGCGGAAGAAAGTGAATATGAATCTACAATTGAGGAGCAGGATGAGGGCAGTGATGGAAACACAGAGGTGCCACCGGAGATCCGACCCAGTACATGGAAAGCTTTGGGGGTTACCAAATGGCAAATATCGTATCATCAGTAGGAGATGTCCCTCAAAGTATTGAAAAATTTAAACGTCGAGATGATTGGAAGCAATGAAAAGTTGCGATTAACGATGAGCTAAAATATCTTGAAAGTAATTAAACCTGGAAATCAGTTGAAGGTATAATAACCCAAAAACCAATCCCGTCAATGTGGGTGTTCAACATAAAGAATGATGGGCGATATAAAGCCACATTGGTAGCGAAAGGCTGCTTACAATGACCAGGATTTGACTACCAAGACACATTTGCACCTGTATCAAAAATAGAAAGTATTAGAACAATTCTTTCCATAGCCAATGAGACGAACTTACTGATACATCAAGTGGATACTTCACCTGCCTTTCTGATTAGTCGATTAGACGAAGTCTTGTATATGCAACTTCCCAACGATAACATAGGTCAAGGCAGAACTGTTCTTCTACAGAAAAGTTTGTACGGGCTAAAACAAGCTAGTAGAAGTTGGTATAAAGCATTAGATGACGTGCTACGGAATTTTAAATTTACACCGTTACACAGTGATAATTGTGTATATAAGAATCAGGACAGAAAACTAATCTTAGTTGTAAATGTAGATGACATATTAGTTGTTGGTTCTAATATTAAGGAGATATGCTGGATTAAATCGGAGCTTGGAAAGTCATTCCAATTGAAGGATTTCAAAGAAATAAAGCATTTCCTAGGTATGACATAGTTTTGCAAAATCATGAAGTTTGATGTGTCGCATGCCATGTTTCGCTACTAAAAATGTTTTGTCCACCATCCCTGGACAGGTACTTACCCCAGTACTCCCACCTTGGAATCCGAAACTACGGAAATTTTCGGAATAACCAGTGCAGATCTATAAACTAGGATATATTTGTGATCTATTGCAAAAAACCGCAAAAAAATCCGATGACTAACGATGGAGTATCATCAATTTTAAATTTTAAATTTTCTGTTTCAGAGAGGTTGGGGACGTACGTGTTAAAAGAGATTTCATGAAGCAGACTTTGAAAATCTGTCAGTCTGGCTACATTTCACGATTTCGCGACCTGATATCAGTGCTGCGGTTAACACACTGAGTAAGTTTCAAAGCTGTTCTACAAATGAACACTGGGGAGGTCTAAAGCGTATTTTACGTTATCTCCGAGGTACAACAGAAACATACCCAATGTATGAAAAACACGACGAGCCGTTGACTCTACAGGATTTTGCCGATGCAAACTTTGGTAATGATGAGATTGATAGGAAATCAGTCTCTGGCTATGTTTTCCAAGTTTATGGAAATTTGGTTTCGTGGTCAACGAAACGACAACAAACGGTAAGTTTGTCTACTACCGAAGCAGAACTAGTTTCGTTGTGTTCTGCCGTCAAAGAGGGTTTGTGGTTAACAAAACTCCTTGAGGAACTCGATATTATCAGGAGCCGTATTATTATCATGGATGATAATATACCCTGTTTAAAATTCTCAGAAGAACCACGAATTCACCAGCGGATGAAGCATTTGGATATCAAGTACATGTTCATAAGAGAATTGATAAAGAAAGGACAACTACAACTGAAATACATTCCGTCATCGGATCAACCAGCAGATGCATTTACGAAAGGATTACCTAAATCTCAACATCGAAAACTATTTCAAATTTTGAATGTTAGAATTGAGGGGAAGTGTTAAAAATACTAGCAACACTGTCGTGAAGCTCTCATGATAATTCCCACATTCAATATAGCTATAAACAGTAAGGGAGCTTTAGCTATAAAGGTTTAGATAAAAGCTCACTCTGTTGTGACGCACAGTCTGTGCATATACATACATATAGACTAGACACTATAAATAATGTAATCAATCACTATTGGAGTTTGGACTGTTATAACGACTTAGACGATAAGGTGAAGTAATGCCAAATCATAAAATTTGATATGCCGAATGCCATGTTTCACTACTACTAGTATGTTGTCAACCATCTTTAGACAGGTACTTACCCCAGTACTCTCACCTTGGAATCCGAAACTTTTTGGAATAATCAGTGCAGATTAATAAATTAGGGTAATTTTGTAATCTATTGCTAAAACCGCATCAAAATCCGATGGCTAACAAAGGAGTTTCATCAATTTTTTAATATTATTTTTACTGTCTCAGAGGGGCTGGGGACTTACGTGTTAAAACCACTCTCCATTCCTCGCTTGGAACTTCAGGCAGCTACAATCGGAGCACGGCTGGTTAGTAGGATCATCGCGAATCACACAGTTCCCGTGAATCGTAAAATATTGTGGAGTGATTCATGAACTGTGCTGTCATGGCTGCGTTCTGATCAAAGAAGATATCGACAGTTTGTGGCAATTAGGAGATCCTAGAACAAACGAACGTCTACGATTGGAGGTGGGTACCGTCGAAGCAGAACGTGACGGACGAATTCACAATTTGAGCCAAACGTCCCCGTTACTTTGAAAACTACAGGTGGTTTAAAGGTCCAGCTTTTTTAAACGGGGACGAAAATCTGTGGCCCGTGGAAGATGTACGTTCAGAAGAAGTCACAACCGAGGAGTTGCGACACGTCCACGTTCATGTGCAGTTCTCGTCAGAACCCACAATATCTTTCCAATGGTTTTCAAAATGGGAAAAGCTTGTACGAACCGTTGCTTATGAAAGTCGTTTTTACCAAAATTGTCAACACAAAAGGTCCAACTCTGTGATCGACATGGGAAGTCTTTCCTTTGACGAGCTAAATTCAGCTGACCATTCGGTCTGTCCAAGGTGAAGAATTTAAAAAAGAATTCACGATGCTACGTAAAGGTCTTAACAATGCTCCGAACTAGCAGGAAACTATAAAGAAATGTAGCCGCATCTACAAACTGTCTCCGTTTATCGGCGAAGGAAATGTTCTACGAAAGACCGGAAAAATTGTAGCATCATCATATATTTCGTACGACACGAGATTTTCGCACATTCAGACCAAAGAACACCACGTAACGCATCTACATGTTGACTGGTATCATCGAAAATATGGCCACGCGAATGGAGAAACCGTGGTTACCCAAGTAACAATTTCAGTTTTATTCCAGCCGTATAGCACTCCTTCCGGCCTTGTTGATAAAACTACATTCAAAACTGTTTTATCCAGCATCCTCTATGTATCTTTAAAGCCGAAATGTGTACAAAGTGGCCCACTCTATAGACGGTTGTGAAAACAAATCAATAAAACCTTTCTAAAACCATAAAGATTTTGAAAATGTTCTAGTGGAAGATGTTATGACCACTTGAGAGCCATCATAAAACCTATTGGCAGCCATCAAAACCAGCATAGGGCCAAATGGCCACAACTGTCAAACTTCACGGTGATATCGTGGTTGGTTTTTGTTGTTCTGCTTTGTTCGGTTCTTTGCTCTTTTGATTCATTTAACAGCAAATAAAATCTAAGAAAAAAGTTCTTGTGTTTCGGGAGATTTTGTTTGATAGCAAAATATCCAAAACAAATTAAGTTTTTTTATAGCGTATTAATTTTATGGTGAACTTTGGCGCGCTTATTTTTTTGGTGAATATTGGCACGATAAGAGCCGAAAATAAATACGCTTCGGAGATTATGCGAGTTATCATCATTAAAATCAAAATAGAAACAAATATATTCAATAAATTCATCATGAATTTACTGAAAATTGATGGAATTCAATAAAGTTGGTGGTTCAATACAGTTGCCAAAACTAGTCTCTGATCTTAAGTTTATTTGTATTACATTAAAAATGTTGTGTATTTATTTTTCCACATTTCAATTATTTAATATATTTCAATATGGCAGTTGGCCAAAAAGCCAATTTATCTCCGCAATGGCTACTATAAAACTATTTGGTTATTTGGTGACTTTCCTCAATGCCAATTCGCCGTTCAATGCATTTACTGGAGACAAAATGGTTTTAAAATGCATTGTCAACTGACCATAAAAAGATAATTTGTATGAGTCCTAAAACGGCATTTCAAAACAGAATTTTACGAGTTCATGAAGTCAAAATAAAAGCTTTGAAAGGAGTAAAAGGAACTTTAGTGGACAAGATTTTAATATCGTAGGTTCTCATTAACCTAACAAAAATTTGAAACCAATTGGCACCTCTTACTGCCATAATAAAATCAAATCGATTTCTAGTGGCTTTCATAAAACTTTAATAAAACTTACTAAAGCTCTATGATTTTGCAATGTTACTTGGGTATCGAAATTCGACAAAAATACCAAGTACCAGAGCTTAGAGTTGTCGTACGGAAAACTATGAAACGTTGCACCTGGTGCTCAGTGTATCTAGCCGTACCACAGATCCCGAAAATGAGTCCTCTACCTGTGACACGACTGACACCTTACGTGAGAGCTTTCACTTTCGTAGGGTTAGATTATTTCGGACCACTGACCATACGCGTTGGACGGGCGAGCGTCAAACGATGGGTGGCCTTGTTTACCTGCCTAACTACTAAAGCAATACACTTGGAAGCTGCGGCTTTGCTGTCAACAGAATCATGCAAACAAGCGGTTCGCAGGTTCATAGCACGCAGAGGACCTCCAACAGAGATATACTCCGACCAAGGTACGAATTTCCAAGGAGGGAGTAGGGAACTGTCCAAACAAGTACGGTCGACGGAACCGGAACCATCACCAACCAACGAACTCAGTGGAAGTTCAACCCTCCCTACGCTTTTACATGGGAGGAGTTTGGGAGAGTCTTGTGCGCTCAGTAAAAAGGGCTCTCAGCTGTTTACTGACGGAAAGACATCCTGACGAGGAAACGTTAGCAAGAGTAATCGCAGAAGCAGAATCGTTAGTGAACTCACGCCCACTTTAGCACCTTTAGCAAGCGAGGAACACGAAACATCGACTCCTCATTTTTTGCTTCTGAGCTGCAAGCATGGGAAAACTCATTCACTCACATGAGCACCACCGATTTAAAATAGCAACCCTCAGTTGCTAACACAATACTCAACGAGTGTGACGTTTCCTATCAAACGATTCTACACGAATTCTCGAAAACGAACATCGTAGAAAGAATAAACGAGCAAAACAGAATCATGCGAACAAAATTTTCAGCTAGACGTTATATTGAATGAATACGATGCCACTGAACGCAAGCGATTTGAATACACCGAATGAGAATATTTTGACTCAGTAAATGCAATCAGCTGGAAGAATCAGAGCAGAGATACGGTTTAAACTGACGCTTTATGTTTTTGATGTTGCATTAGATTGCTAAACATCATGTTAGATTATTATTTGAAATGTTAAATGATGTTTAAGGTATGATTTGAAGAAATGAGTGAGATTTATTCAATCTCGCTCAGCTGAATCCAACAGAATGCAATCGTTAATGATTGAACGGGTAAAAAATAGACAATGAGAGAACGTCCACACTGCTACCGTCCGATTCATTCGCTGAACGATGAGCTGCCAGTTTTGCTCAATTCTGTTTTCTACGAATAGAATGAAAGCAGAATACTAATGAACAGAATCGGAATAATTTAAACGTGGTAACGCTCACTTCTGAATGTTTCTGCGTGTGAGTGAAAATGAGCGCTAAGTGAACCGATTTTTCCCATGCTTGCTGAGCTGTAGCCCACAGATGGAGCAGAAGCTTTTCGTTCAGTTGGAAGGCTATCCAGGTTATGCTCGACATATTTTGGATGCTATGGATAAAGGAATACTTTCCGATTATGTTTCCATAATCAAAATAGTTCGGAGAACTGCAAAATGATCAAATTGGCGATTTAGCGATGATTGTAAATGAAAAAGAGAGTACTGCGAGTTTACCCAGTCAAATATGGACGAGTTAGGCGTGCCGACGTGCAGACGACGACGGTAGCTCACCAGCGCCCAGTGTCCAAGCTAGCTATACTGAATATCACTGGATATCATGGTACAGCTGAAGGTTCTAGCAGCAATTCGGGCGGGGGTATGTACGCGACAGAGGCCAAGTCGTTCAGTACCACCCCAAAGCCAACTGAGTCGATTTGAAATCGACCACCTAGAGCTCTAACGGTACCACCTAACTTTGACAGTTGTTTGGATTGTCTGTCTACACAATACCTCTAGCAAATAATAGCAACACAAAGTTACACAATGATCACGTTAAAAATAAGATCAAAAAGTTTAAATTCATTAAAACAAATTAAAATTGTAAGTAAGAGTTGAATTTATTTAAAATAATGTTAACTTAAAGTTGAAATCTACAGTTAGGCAAAAAATATTGAAAAATAAACATTTACATTTGACGGAAACCATATGAAAAGAACTTCATTTGAATCTCGTCGAGGACTGCGACAAGGTGACGGACTCTCATGTCTACTGTTCAACATCGCTCTGGATGGTGTACTGCGACGAGCTGGGTTCAACAGGCGGGGTACGATTTTCACGAAATCTGGTCAATTTGTGTGCTTTGTGGACGACATGGACATTATCGCAAGAACATTTGGAACGGTGGCAGAGCTGTACACCCGCCTAAACCGCGAAGCAGCAAAGGTTGGACTGGTGGTGAATGCGTTGAAAACAAAGTACATGCTGGTAGGCGGAACCGAACACGACCGAATCCGCCTAGGAAGTAATGCCATGATAGACGGGGATACCTTCGAGGTGGTGGAACAATTTGTCTACCTCGGATCCTTACTGACGGCTGACAACAATACGAGTCGTGAAATTCGAAGGCGCATCATCAGTGGAAGTCGTGCCTACTACGAGCTCCAGAAGAAATTGTGATCTAAAAAGATTCACCCCCACACCAAATGCACCATGTACAAAACGCTAATAAGACCAGTGGTCCTCTACGGACACGAGACATGGACCATGCTCGAGGAGGACCTGCAAGCACTCGAAGTTTTAGGGCGACGCGTGCTAAGGACGATCTTCGGTGGTGTGCATGAGAACGGTGTGTGGCGGCGAAGGATGAACCACGAGCTCGCTGCACTCTACGGCGAACCTAGCATCCAGAAGGTGGCCAAAGCCGGAAGGATACGGTGGGCAGGGCAAGTTGCAAGAATGCCGGACAACAACCCTGCAAAGTTCGTGTTCGCTACTGATACGGTGGGCACGAGAAGGTGTGGAGCGCAGAGAGCACGATGGGCGGACCAGGTGGAGCGTGATCTGGCGAGCATTGGGCGTGACCGAGGTTGGAGAGCGGCAGCCGCAAACTGAGTATTGTGGTGTACTATTGTTGGTTATGTCTTATCCTAAATGTGATGTTGATCATGTTGATACATACATTTATGTATTTGCGTCTAAAATATAAAATCTTTTGTAGCTTAAAGCTTACTCCGATAAATAAAAAGAATTTGTCTAAAGAGGTTTTCGAAAAGTCCGTCCCGCAACACACTAGTTAAGGAAATCATGACTTTGTTTGAATTCAACTGTGTAATTGCGATGAATGGCGGAAATAGGTTCGCTCCTGAGATAGTATTCCACCCTACCCACACGGGATTAACAGCTAAAGCGTATGCACTTCGGATCAAAAATTCTAGTTAAACACACCTGGCAGTAAAAATAAATTCATGGACAAACGTATGATGGGAATATAATTTATTGAAATGAATTGATGGATAAAAAATAAAGCTGTTTGCGATGCCCTTCCGCTTTATTACTAATTACTGCAAATAAATACAACCATAATACCATTAAGTCTACGCCGTCAATGCAAACCACTGATCACCCAAGAAGGTTTCCACTCTACGGACGAATTGTGCATTTGGCCACTTTTGGATAGTCACACCGATCATAACGCACGCTCCAGTGCTGTCCCACTGGACATTGGATGAGATAAGCACGGCCATCGTAGCACTTATAGAATTTTCCACAGTCCTTCTTATGGATTAGGTGCACAGGATGATCGTCATCATCGGTTCTCGGGCAACGACTGTCAGTAATACCAGCGATCATTTCTCGTTGTTCATCTGTCCATTCAGACGATGCCAATGGAAAGTCTTCGTCACTGTAATAATCGTAGTAATCGTCATATTGAGCTGCTTTACCAAGCCGCTTAGACAAATTTTTACGCTTAGGTAATGAACATTGCGCGTATTGTGGATAGTCACAGCGATTAATTTTTGGTCCAAACTCTTGACCAGGTGGGCAGTTCAAAACGTAAGCTCTACCATCAAAGCACTTCTGAAATCTACCACAATCAGAACCGTGAGGTAAATGGATTGGTCGGAAAGGATCATCTGCTCTTGGGCAACGAATGTCGGGAACTCCTGCATTGTACACAAATTCAGCCTTCATCGGCAAAGCGAAAACTGGTCGAGCAAGTGGTAGATCTTCAACAGCCATTTCTGATTCCTCTTCCACTTCTTCTTCTTCTTCTTCTTCTTCTTCAAACTCAACATTTGTATCATCTGGGGTATCCTTAACACTTTCATTGACTTCAGTTTCATTAATTTGTTCAGCCTGGAAGGGCTTTGCAGCTATGACACATTTCGCAATAGAAGGGAAATCACAGCGGTTGAGATGTGCTGCCCATTGTTGTCCAGGTGGACAATCCAGTTCAAATCTCATTCCGCTGAAGCACTTCATAAACTTTTGGCAACTAGTCGGATGTGACAGATGAAGTGGATGCATAGGATCATCATTTCGGGGACACTTTGGGTCATTCACTCCATCTTCGAATCGGAATTCAGCTGGATCTGGAAGTGCCAAAACTGAGCGGCACTGAGCATATGCTGGATAGTCACAACGCTGAATTTGGGGTCCAAATTCTTGCCCTGCAGGGCAATCAATCGTGAAAGCACGACCTCTAAAACATTTGAGGAACTTTCCACATTCTCGGGCGTGTGGCAAATGGACAGGATTCATTGGATTTTCGTTTAACGGACATCTTGGGTCTATGACTCCATCATCGTATCGAAAAGTAGGGCTGCCAAATGACCCAACTGAGAGCAACAATGGTATGATGGCTGTAAAAACTGGTTGACTTTCAATTAATTTATATATGAAACATGAATAATTAATCAGTATTACCCTTCATTGTGAATGCTAAACGTAAATTTCTCGTAAATAAACTGCTCACTGGTTTAATTCGTTTCGTTCGTGGCACTTATTTCAACACTGACTCCATAAATATGCGACCGTTACTACTTATATATGTACTACAAGGATATCAAGTTGTGCGCTGTAGATCAAAAACTTCCCCGGTGACACTGATAGTATCATTTCCCCGATTCAGTGCTACTCACATCGGTGACTAATAGTAAATTTCAAGATGACAAGCTCTTTTCTGCCTAAGGAATTCATTGCGGTTAACTCACAGAAGGGGCTTCCTGTGTAAACACCTAACACTTCTGATTATTGCAAACAATAAGAAATGTGTTATCATTCGAAGTACACCGAATCATCATTATATACTGATGATGGACAACTCCGATACGCAGGCGCCTAATTTGAAAATCATGTTGTAACTATACTCAGAGTGCAAATACCATTCAGAAAATAAAGAAAATTGATAAAGAAATCAAGTTATACAAGTAAAGTGGAAGACAGAGAAATGAGTTCCTCTTAAATGCTATCTGGTACTACTACTTCTCCGGCTAGTTTCATAAATTTTTTGATAGCGTCTCTAGCGTCACCTATGATATCTATTCTTTCATGATTTTTCTATTCTAGCTATCTTAACGTATACAATTTCAAATCCATATTTTTAATAGTCCTTATCACTATCATACCGAGTAACATTTTCCATTCAAAAAGTCGCGGGGACTCATCCGGTCGTCGAGATGAGATAAATGATTTATGATTTCATGAATAAATTGTATATATGATTTTATGAAATACTCGGATTGGAATAGAAATTACAAGAACTATTCATGATGATCTTAGTTCAAGAAGATTAACTATTGAGAGATGTGTTTTGTCAAATCTGCACATGAAATAATAATAAAGGAACTCTTCTGATATGAAACTGAACCGAAGACTTCTTTATGACTACTATAATGAAACTTTCCCAAACGAGTTCTACAACCGATTCAATCCAAATCCAATTCAAATCCAATCCAAATCCAATCCAAATCCAATCCAAATCCAATCCAAATCCAATCCAAATCCAATCCAAATCCAATCCAAATCCAATCCAAATCCAATCCAAATCCAATCCAAATCCAATCCAAATCCAATCCAAATCCAATCCAATCAATCCAAATCCAATCCAAATCCAATCCAAATCCAATCCAAATCCAATCCAACCAATCCAACCAATCCAAATCCAATCCAAATCCAATCCAAATCCAATCCAAATCCAATCCAAATCCAATCCAAATCCAATCCAAATCCAATCCAAATCCAATCCAAATCCAATCCAAATCCAATCCAAATCCAATCCAAATCCAATCCAAATCCAATCCAAATCCAATCCAAATCCAATCCAAATCCAATCCAAATCCAATCCAAATCCAATCCAAATCCAATCCAAATCCAATCCAAATCCAATCCAAATCCAATCCAACCAATCCAATCAATCCAACCAATCCAAATCCAATCCAAATCCAATCCAAATCCAATCAAATCAATCAAATCCAATCCAAATCCAATCCAAATCCAATCCAAATCCAATCCAAATCCAATCCAAATCCAATCCAAATCCAATCCAAATCCAATCCAAATCCAATCCAAATCCAATCCAAATCCAATCCAAATCCAATCCAAATCCAATCCAAATCCAATCCAAATCCAATCCAAATCCAATCCAAATCCAATCCAAATCCAATCCAACCAATCAAATCAATCCAAATCCAATCCAAATCCAATCCAAATCCAATCCAAATCCAATCCAAATCAATCCAATCAATCAAATCAATCCAAATCCAATCCAAATCAATCAAATCCAATCCAATCCAATCCAAATCCAATCCAAATCCAATCCAATCAATCAAATCAATCCAAATCCAATCCAAATCCAATCCAAATCCAATCCAAATCCAATCCAAATCCAATCCAAATCCAATCCAAATCCAATCCAAATCCAATCCAAATCCAATCCAAATCAATCCAAATCCAATCCAAATCCAATCCAAATCCAATCCAAATCCAATCCAAATCCAATCCAAATCCAATCCAAATCCAATCCAAATCCAATCCAAATCCAATCCAAACCAATCCAAATCCAATCCAAATCCAATCCAAATCCAATCCAAATCCAATCCAAATCCAATCCAAATCCAATCCAAATCCAATCCAACCAATCCAAATCAATCCAAATCCAATCCAAATCAATCCAAATCCAATCCAAATCCAATCCAAATCCAATCCAAATCCAATCCAAATCCAATCCAAATCCAATCCAAATCCAATCCAAATCCAATCCAAATCCAATCCAAATCAATCCAAATCCAATCCAAATCCAATCCAAATCCAATCCAAATCCAATCCAAATCCAATCCAAATCCAATCCAAACCAATCCAAATCCAATCCAAATCCAATCCAAATCCAATCCAAATCCAATCCAAATCCAATCCAACCAATCCAATCAATCCAAATCCAATCCAAATCCAATCCAAATCAATCAAATCAATCAAATCCAATCCAAATCCAATCCAAATCCAATCCAAATCCAATCCAAATCCAATCCAAATCCAATCCAAATCAATCCAAATCCAATCCAAATCCAATCCAAATCCAATCCAAATCAATCCAATCAATCAAATCCAATCCAAATCCAATCCAAATCAATCCAAATCCAATCCAAATCCAATCCAAATCCAATCCAAATCCAATCCAAATCCAATCCAAATCCAATCCAAATCCAATCCAAATCCAATCCAAATCCAATCCAAATCCAATCCAAATCCAATCCAAATCCAATCCAAATCCAATCAAATCAATCCAAATCCAATCCAACCAATCCAAATCCAATCCAAATCCAATCCAAATCCAATCCAAATCCAATCCAAATCCAATCCAAACCAATCCAAATCCAATCCAAATCCAATCCAAATCCAATCCAATCAATCCAAATCCAATCCAAATCCAATCCAAACCAATCCAAATCCAATCCAAATCCAATCCAAATCCAATCCAAATCCAATCCAAATCCAATCCAAATCCAATCCAACCAATCCAAATCCAATCCAAATCCAATCCAAATCCAATCCAATCAATCCAAATCCAATCCAACCAATCCAAATCCAATCCAAATCCAATCCAAATCAATCAAATCCAATCCAAATCCAATCCAAATCCAATCCAATCAATCAAATCCAATCCAAATCCAATCCAAACCCAATCCAAATCCAATCCAAATCCAATCCAAATCCAATCCAAATCCAATCCAAATCCAATCCAAATCCAATCCAAATCCAATCCAAATCCAATCCAAATCCAATTCAAATCCAATCCAAATCCAATCCAAATCAATCCAAATACAATTCAAATCCAGTTACCAAAATGTCGTCGAAGGAAGAGAAGCAACGCATCAAAATATTGCACGTGCATGGCGAAAATTCAAACTACTCTCACGACAAGTTGGCGAAATTGTGGCTAAATCAACTGTTATCTACGTATTAAAAGTGTTCGATGAACGTTTGTCGACAGCCAAGAAAGCTGGATCGGCGGGAAATCGAAAGCCGGTGTCCACAGCGAAGACAAAAAGAGTTACCTGCTGTTTCGAACGGAACCCCAACCTCTCCGTCCGAGATGTCGTAAAGCAGCTGGTAGTGGCGTCTTCAACCGTGGATAGAGCTAAACAACGAGCTGGACTGTCGACTTACAAGAACGTGTTGTTTTCAAATCGCGACGATAAACAAAACACGATCGTGAAAGTTGTACACGACGATGCTGGCGAAGTTTGACTGTTTGGTACAGGACGATGAAACTTACGTCAAGGCAGACTTTCAACAGCTTCCTGGACAGGAATTTTATACGGCAACCGGACGGGGAAAGGGGGCAGGTATTTTCAAGCACATTAAACTGTCAAAGTTCGCAAAGAAATATCTAGTGTGGCAGGCCATCTGTACCTGTGGCTGGAAGAGCAACGTTTACACTGCGACCGGAACCGTCAACCAGGAGATTTATCTGAGCGAGTGCATACAAAAACGTCTACTGCCTTTCCTGGAGCGACACAATTGTTCCGTTCTATTTTGGCCGGATATGGCATCTTGCCATTACGAAAAAAAAGGCCATGGAGAGGTATGCTGCCAACAACCTTCAAGTGGTGTCCAAGGACAAGAACCCTCCCAACACGCTCGAGCTCCACCCAATCGAACAGTATTGGGCCATCGACAAACGAAACCTTAAGAAGACTCAAAAAGCTGTTGTGAGTGAGAAACAGTTCAAGGCAAACTGGTGTTCTGCGGCGAATAAAGTGGACAAGGAAACTGTACAAAATCGTATGGCAGGTGTTGAACGAAAGACCTGGCAATTCGCATTTGGTAAAAAGGAAGCTTAGCTGAATATTTCTCCTGTATTCTGTATTAACTGAACTTGAAAAAGAAAAAAAAAATATTAATAAGAACTTTGATCGACTCACATACATTACCTTTCGACCAAATTTTGATCGGAACACCCTTTATTCACTTCTATGCACTAGATTATGCTCAAATAGCTGCTCGATATTCCCCAAAACCTAAGTTCGCTTTTTATATGTCAAGTTTAATGATAGGATGTTCAATTCATTTTCTCTTGCCCTTCACATGTTGCTGCAAAATGCAGCTTAAATAGTTCATCACCACATGGCATCTGAAGTTCATCATAGAGATAATTTGTGTTCGAAAATGAGAAAACTATATCACGATTTATTTTGTCTATATTTTGTTCTTCCATCTTCTGTGAGCGAATTGAAGTATTGCTGCACGATGGCTTGAGGCTATCGCTACTAAGCACTGTTTGAATAGCACAGCAGATTTATAATTGCTTCAGAGAAGCCAAGAAGTTTCAACAGAAATCCCGAAATGAATGGTATCGATTCATAGGAAAAAGCGCACAGTAATAATTGAACATTTCCATTGGTATATCTACTTTATGAAATTTTTAACCGTTGCTTTATGGTTCTTATCGATTGTAGCAGCAAGTCAGCATTACAAAAGGAGTGCCATGATTTTATAAGGCGGTGTAAAACCATTTAACTTTTTTTTTTTTTCTTGAAACTGATTATCCGATGCATTTTAATGCAGTCAGAATTATACTTGTAACGAATGCCACCCACATTCAACAGCAGCTGAAGCATAACGCTGTGGGAAGAGGTTGCGAAGGAGATTTCTTATTGAATAAGTGTGTTAAGTAGGTTACTTCTTGGGTGGGAGAATAGAAGTTTAAAAAGTCGTATTTCATCATTACGGCTATGGATTCCAGAATTTGTCACTTGTTACTAATTAAAATGCTGCGAAGTCCTGCAATAGCGCACAAAAAGTCTAACGTAGCTGGTATTACATAGTATCTTTACTACAAGAATATACTTTTTTTTTGTCCCAATAAAAGTCACTATTTGCCTTACTAAGGAATTAGTAATTGTTCTTACAAATACTTCAAAACTACTCAAAATAATCAGATTGAATCCTGGGAAATACTCAGTTTAACATTATGACACAGCTTATCAAGGTTGAACGCAAGTCATAAGAACATCGTCTTCCTAAACAATTAGCAACTAATTAACCTGACAATCAAAGTAAAATTTTACACAAGAGCTGATAGCAAGCTTTTTCTTGTATAATTATGGCCCAGGGCAAAAACGACGGATGCAATTTGTATACTTCTCTCAAAGTGATTATCATGAAGGGATATAGGGAGCATAATCAGCGTACGTGGTGTGATACTACCAGTTTCACTTTATGCGAACAATATTCGATGAAATATTGAATTTCAATTGCCATAAGACATAATGTATATAGGCTGCCCTAAAAAGTATGGACGCATCCAGTTCTCAGTTAAAGTATGGCACAAGTGATGAAAACTCAATTTTTAGTAGATAAGGTAAAGAAATAGCTTAATCAGTGGTGACTGTTTTCATTAGCTGTTCGGAAATAGGTCGGAAACCTATACATTTCCAAATTATGTCACATTTAATTAAACAAATATTCACCCGACAGGCTAATCATTCGATGCACAAAACATGATTGATAACCAATAAAGGCTTGTTCGTGACAAAATCTGGATACACCTAAATACGTATATCTCTGGGAATGCTTCATCAACGCGTGAAATATTTCGCAAACTGATGAACGTATTTCTTTTTTGGTGATACTACAAGCTTTTAGATCGAAGATTGGTTTTCCTTCAAGCACTTTCCATAACGTTCTTAAATCTTTCGATACACGTTTGACAACAACCAGGAAGGCTGGGACCGGAACAAAAACGGATCTCAGGTAGCACCAGAAGGACGCTGGGGTGAAGCAAATATTGCAGAAGATAAAGCTATGTTCATTTAGAATCCGGAATAATAAAATCATCTGTATCTCGGTAACGGATTGACGTAAACATAAGTTTAATACATAAAATTCACTGTACGTTAAGGAAAAAATATCAAAGCAAATCGTTTCTCTTCGTTTCTAAAGAATTTGCACTTTCTTCTTTACTCCTCCCATCAAACGCTGCAAACCTTCGGAGTCAACTTCCTTGGCACATTTGTTTCACATTTTGATCATCTGAGTCGCGTCCCGAGACGTTTTTACACTTTTCTTAAGCTTCCGTTTCATAATTGCCAAAAATCTCTCGATGGGCCGGAACTGCGGGCAGTCGGGTGGATTTATGTTATTATCGATGAAATCTACGTTATTATCGCGGTACCACTGAATGACTTCCCGGCTGTAGTGGCAACTCGCCAAATCTAGCCAAAACTTCACGGGACCTTTATGGGCTTTACTGAAAGGTAGTACGCGGTTTTTTGGGCATTCTTCCTTGTACAGCTTCGAGTCCATCGTCTTATTCGTCACGAACACTTGGGTATTTGCTCCACAGCTGCATATCCGTCGCCAAATCATCAGTTTTTTGGCAAATTTGTCCATAAAAGCAAATTCAAACTTCACAGGAACATCTCCTCGTGCCGTCGCGATGTAGAATGTTTGGCCAGGAAGCTGTTCAAAATCCATTTTGACGAGGGAACATCACTGATGAGCAGGAATCCTTGGTACTTCGTCAAAACCTGATGGTACCTACAATTTCCAAGCTCAACTTTTGGTGACGAAACTTTGCTTCAACGTTCTGTTTGGTTGCTTGCTGGCTCGATAAGAACGATATCCTGCTCGCAAAAGAATTTTTCGAACGGTACTGCGAGCAGCAGCGTATTTTTGTATGAATTCATTATCTGATAGTTCACGGTTTGCTCTGACGGTTCTCAACACCTTCTGGTTCAGCTTGCGGTCATATGTTCCACTACTAACGCTTACCTTGAGGAACTCAGTCCACACTCTTGGCGTCCATCTGAAATAACTTTTGACTCACTGCAAAAAACACCGTGATTTATACAACAGAAAGTGGGCGCCCAGGTTAACAAAATGCTATAAAATAATTCTTACAGCGGCAACTTTCCGTGCCGCTGCAACACAATAAGTGATTCCGGATTCTAGCTGGATAGAACTTTACCAGATCTTTCGATACGAACTGTGGCTAGAAAAATGAAAATGTTCTCAACTTTCGTGCAAACTTCCAAGCAACGGCAAGGTATGAAGTCGTTCAAGGTGAAAACTGTACAGAACCATAATGATAAACAGCATCTGACGGCTAAAACCCGAGCTCGCAAGTTGTATCGCGAATATTTGACGAAGTTTTCCTGCTTGATAATGGACAATGAAATCTATGTGCCCCATGTGCTTAAAGTCTTCCAAGCAGTTTTCCGGAATGTCTTATTATACTGCCGAAGAAAAAGGCCAAGTTTTCCAAAAACTATTTGGTTTGGCAGGCAATATGCAGCTGTGTTCGAGCAAGCCAAAGCTTCGTCACTACCAGAACGGTAAACAAGGAAATATACCGTGAAGAATACCTAAAGAAGTGATTGTTACCATTTCTACGCAGCCATGACGCTCCCTCGCTGTTCTGGCCTGATTTGGCATCTTGTCGCTACGCCAAAGATGTTTTGAAATGGTATAAAGCGAATTGAGTCCATGTTGTACCGAAAGATGCGAATCCACCTTACTGCCCGGAATTACGACCTATCGAGTGGTATTGGGCTCTCGTGGAGAGAGAACTCTCTCAACATAAACAACAAGCTACAACAATAGAAAAATTTCGAAAATCTTGGATAAAAGCAGCTAAATCGGTTGCAGGGAAGTCTGCACAGACCTTAATGGCTGAAGTAAACTCAAAAGTTCGTAGCTGTTTCATGCAGCCTGATTAGGTTACAGTTACTAGTTTTAGGATGATTAATAATGCACAATGAAATAAATAAAAAATGCATCTTGGATTGAACTAACAGCCAATTTGTTTTATTCCAAATTTAATCTGTTCAGATTTTGTCGGGAACAAGCCTTAATAACAGTTTGAATCAGAAGATTTCAAATACATCATCAAGAAAACCGTCTGTTTCCTACCTGCTGAAAAAGTTCGCTTGAATTTGACCTTTGCGTATTTTGCATTTGTTGACATCTACAGAAAATAATGTTTTCATCAGCTCCTTCTTACATCTAGGTGTGTTGCCAGAATGTGAAGTTGAACATTTATTTCATTTTTAAATGATCTGGAGTCACTATTTATTTCCAGTCATTTGAGGTTGATCTATGCTTCCACGCAAAAAAAAATCCGCTGGAGGAGCTACCGTTTCGAAGGTTAAATTAATTTACCCAACAATTTTCACCAGACTATAAATGCGTTGCCATGCCTGCAATTGAAGTCAACCATGGTGGAGTGATAACAACATAAGGTCTTTCAAATGTACCTCAAATTAAGCTGAACAATGTATTAGGTCCTAAGTAACATTGGGAGATACTCGTCATCAACTTTCTCTTTCGTTGGTAATTTGTCTAATAAACGATTTGCTGATGTTTTTGAAGTATTGGTTCCTTAAATACACATTATAAAGGGTGTTCACAGTTAAATTGCATCACTTTAAACTCTTCCTAACAAACAAGCCTCTCAACCGATTGTCATGAAATATTCAGGGAATAAAATACAATGTATAATTTTGGATAATGTATTTTTATTTCATTGTATTTCTTTACCAAATCCACTGCATAACTTACAATAAGCTGCAACATTTTGCCCTTTGGGTTGATTTCAACGATGTTTTGGGTGAAATGAACCCAGCGTGTATTGTTTACACTGCGTGAGTTTCATTGTGAAATGTGTCGTAGTTTCGAAAATAGAGTCGAAGGAACAGCAAGTGCGCGAGAACATTTTGCACACGTACCTCGACAACCCACTTCTTTCGCGCCGAGCCATCGGAAAGATGTTGAAAATTCACCAGTCTACAGTGTTCGGGATGCCGCGTAAAAGCTGCACTTGACCATATGTTAAGTGCAGAAAGCCAAGAAACGAGCTGGGCTCCGTTCATTCAAAGTTCAGAAAGCTCCAAACCGCAATGAAAAACAGAATAGGACAGCTAAAACACGTGCGCGTAAGTTGTACACACTAATGTTGACGAAACCACAATGCTGCATCATGGACGATGAAACACAAGTTAAAGCGGACTTTAAACATATTCCCGAAAACCAGTATGTGACTGCGAAAGACAAGTTCTATTCCAAGGATGCTCTGGAGTGGTACAAGACGAATTGTGTTAGTTTCGTGCCGAAGGATCTTAATTCCCCAAACTCTCCAGAGTTGAAGCCAATTGAAAAATATTGGGCTATAATGTAGCACGAACTTCGTAAGCATCCTAATTTTGTCACTACAGAGTTTATTTTTCTTATTGATTCGGTTTCATGCAACCAAGTGTCAATATCTACTGTTAGATTTTAGAGGAAAATACCACAACCGTGCCAAAGTGACTTTTGATTCGGTGTGCAGGCTTAGTTTGTAAATTAATCAGTGCAAGAAAAGTGATATCATGTTACACAGATATCATGTTACTAATACCAGAAGGTTTCCGACGTCAGCGACGGCCGGGTTGATGTGGACGAGTGCCAACGGCGGCAGCTGCGGGTCCAGAAGGACTTGGCCATCTACACCCAAAAGTTGACATTGTAGCAAAAAATGCAATCAGTGAAATCATGATGCCTCAAAAGTTCAAGAAATCAAAAATTACGCGGAAATGAACAACAATAAGTTGGTTTATATTGTCTCAATTGCTTCGGAATACATTGATCATCCTAATATCAACATGATTTTTTGATTATCGCTGGATTTATGATACTTTTGATACATAGACCGAATGAAGGGGCTTGGTAAAGTTAGCCGTTACCCTACATAGTTGGTTAATATTGACATGTTTTAATTTGAGAAAATAAATGTAGTTGAATAATCAATCAACTCTTAAACCCCAACTCTTTTCGACAGTTTTAGGGTCCTGAAAAGAACCGATTATATCTTTTGATGCACCTGGGGGTCCATGCAAAGCCTACTATCACCAAGTGCCAGATGTTAGTAAGTCCGATGGCTTGGCTGGTGGTTTATAGTTTTTAACTAAACATATACAATAGCTTCATGATAATCTTGAACAGATATTGTTATGGTTGTAAGTGTTCTTATAAAAGTATGAGCATGCATGTTTGTTAGAATGCATCTTTAATCGAACATCTTGTATGTATATAGTGTATGTTTGTTAACACGTAAAGAGCAAACTATTTGGATGAAAAAAGCAGTGTTATGAAATTGAATACTAGTTAAACTAAATTACTAAACTAAATTAGAATCGGTGGAACGCGAGCCATCAAATTGTGAAGTAATGTTTTGTCCTAAGTACAACTATGTCCATGCCGTACGAAACAATAGGTGAAACTTATTGTATGGCAAATGAGTCCCTAAAATCCCGAGGCGATAACCCAAATTTACAACCCAGAACCAACCCGGTCTTGCTTTGTCTCCCATACAACAAGCCGGTGGACTGTTGTATGGGAGACAAAGGGTTGTGTGAACCACTAACTGAGAGCTAGTGTCGAACACTGAAACTATTTTGGTTAACCTCGCATGCTACATACTAGCGTTGCATAGCATAGCACATAGTAAGGAGAGTCACGAAAATGCAGTACAAAGAAAAATTCGAAAGAGGGAATGGGCTTCAGTAATGAAGCTACCGGCAACAAAGCAAAATTATTTTGCGGCTGAAGGGTGTGGCTATAGCCGTAACAAACCTAGCGAAATTTGAACCATTTGTTACCAGTTTGTGAGGACCCGGAAAGAGGAAACCATTTTTCAACCTGTCCATATGCAGATTTGTATGAGAGCAAAATTAGGTCATTTTTCAGTAAAAAGTTAAACTACTTAAACTAATAGAATGAAATGAAATGAAAATTTAATCAAAAACATTTGTAAGTTTTCCTGATAAAATACACTTATACACCATTTGACTCATTCTGTTCAGTCAAACGAGAGTCATAAACGTTCAAAAACCTTTCACTTTTGCGTAACGCTCTCATTTTTCAAAATTTTGAAATGAAACCCGGTACATCAAAGAGAAAAGTAGTCCCACGTTAAAAGAAATGTCATCAAACTTCAGATTTCTCCAAATTTTGATGCAGCATTGCTGAGAAGAGATGCAGCATCACTGAATAGAGATACTGATGAACCACCCGAGTTCACTCGGCACAAATTCTTATTCCAGGTTATCATTGTTTTATCACTGATTAAGTTCTCGTTCTTGCTGAATAATCAGCCAAAATAACAGAATGTATAGCAAAAAAATACTCGTTGAATATCATAATAATACCTTCTTTTATTATCAATGCGAACACTTTGACAAAAAAACCCGTATTCTTAGCAAAATTATTGAAATACTCAGAAAAATATATTTATTTTTAATAAGCGCGTTTCCCCTCCTTTAAATCCAAGCTAAAGGAGCCGTAAACAACGCAACTGGTTGTAGCTTTTGATGCGCCATACAACAATGTTTGTAATCTTTCATACAACAGGCTTGATTCAGGCGTTATCTGGCTTAAATTTACATAAAATATCCCATTATTTTCTGCCAAATCTAGCATTCCATTTATGTGCATTATATAACGCAGAAAATTCAATATTTCTTTTTATCCGTGTAGTTTCAAATTATGTGATTAATTTGAAATCAAACTCTTATGCTAACGTCTGATTTTTTTTCTTTTTCTTCTTTTTTTGATTAAAAGCATGATTTCTTTGCTATAATCAGAATAAAAATTAGTATTTTCCATTTAGTTCCAACTGTTGGCAGTGTAGATGGGGGTGACATTTTTCCCTACGCCGCCACTGCTATGAAGAGCTGCCAACCGTTCGTAGGAAAGAAACAAAAAAACTTTATTCATGTATAACCACGCGAGAAATAAACAAGTTGCTTTTTTCAACGTCCCGGTTTAATTTCTTTCACCCCGCGTGAAAAGTCCCAAGGTGGTTCGGTTCTCCGTTCAGTTCCGTTGTGTCTGCTGATTGGGTTGTCTGCTGCATATCTGTTGGGCGTTCCGCCGGCATTTCCCACAGGTTATGGGCCCAGCTTCGGGTGAAAGAAAAATTGCGTTTCGGACGAAAAGCAGCGGAGCAGTTGCTGCTGTGTGAACTTTGTTGCGGTTGTGTTAGTGAACGGGTCTGTACGTCTGCTACACGCGGTGCGGGTACTTTTGTGCGAGAAAACTTTTCGCATGAGTCGTGAGCAGTGAGATTCTCTGAACTTTGTTTCTTTAGACTGCTGAATCTGTGCAAAAAAAAAAAAAAAAAAAGACTTGTGGTTCGCGTTTCTTTGTTTTGCTTCGTGACACAAAACAAGTTAAGATGAGTGAAAAACATCTTTTTGCCCGGCTGAACAATCAAAACTATCAAGTTTGGAAGACCCAGATGGAGATGTTTTTAAAACGAGAAGATACGTGGTATGCAGTGAGTGATCCGAAGCCGGAACCGGTGACAGCGGATTGGACAAAGGCTGACCTAAGGCACATGCGGCTATCGTGCTCTACGTGGAAGACAATCAACTGAATCTAATCCGAAATACTACTTCGGCCAAGGACGTGTGGAAACGCATAAAAGATTTTCATGAAAAGACCACGATGACGTCGCGTGTGTCAGTTCTGCGCCGTATCTGCAGTATGAACATGCCGGAAGGTGGCGATGTCGAGAAGCATCTGGTCGAACTGGAGGAGCAATTTGATCGGCTGTCGTGCGCTGGTCTGGAGCTCGAGCAACCACTGAAAGTCGCCATGATTTATAGGAGTCTGCCCGAGTCGTTTGGAGGCTTGGTGACTGCTATGGAGAGTCGCCCGGACGGTGACCAGACGATGGAACTGGTCAAGCAAAAGCTGCTTGACGAATACCAGCGGCGATTGGATCGTTCGACAAATACCGGTGAGAATGCGTTGAAGCTGCAGACCGTTGGGCGGAAGGACAAAATCTGTTACCATTGCCGTAAGCCAGGCCACTTTCGGCGGGACTGCCGCCTGCTGAAACAGCAACAGCAGCAGGAGAAGAAGAGTAACGATCCTCCCAGGAGCGGAAAGAAAGGCGGACCGAAAGCGAAGCAGGCATCCGAAGCTGACGTCACAGTTTGTTTCATGGCTGGAAACAAACACCGGAACAGTGGTTGGTTTGTCGATAGTGGATGCTCAACCCATATGACAAACGAGAAGGCTTTCTTTACCACGCTGAACGAGGATGTCAGAATCAAGGTGCTGCTTGCGGATGGCTCAACTACTACTTCGTCCGGCATAGGCGAAGGTGTAGTGAAGTGCGTCGACGACAAAGGTGGGGTTCTGAAGGTTCTGTTCAAGGATGTGCTCTACGTCCCCAGCCTTGACAGTCCGTTGCTGTCCGTGCGGAAGCTGACCCAAAAGGGGTTGAAGGTCAAATTTGGAGAATTTGGGGTGCACTATTTCGAGCTCGACAGGAAAAGTTGAGGCAGTAGCGGAACTTCGAGGCAACCTGTATGTACTCAAGGAAGCGGAGGATGTAAAGCTGGCCAAGGAGGGTCGGCACTTGACGAATTGCCAGCACACCTGGCATCGACGCTTCGGGCATCGGGATCCGGCTGTTCTTGATCGGATCAGAGCAAACAACCTTTGCCAAGGACTCAAAGTTCAGGATTGTGGATTACGGCAAGTTTGCGACCACTGCCTTGAGGGTAAGTCATCCAGAATTCCGTTTCCTAAACTCTCACAAACTCGGGCGAAACGTGTTCTAGACCTTATCCATACGGACGTTTGCGGTCCGATGGAAAACATCACTCCGGGAGGGTGTCGATATCTGATGACCCTCATCGATGATCATAGCCGGTACACGGTGTTGTGCCTTCTCAGGCAGAAGTCAGACGCAGCCGGATGCATCAAACGATTCGTCGCGCATGTGAAGACGCGATTTGGAAGGGCGCCATGCGTAATTCGATCGGACGGCGGCGGTGAATACGCGAATCGAGAGCTGAAACAGTTTTATGATCTGGAGGGCATACAAGCCCAGTTAACAGCTGCTTATTCACCTCAGCAGAACGGCGTCACAGAGCGCAAAAATCGCTCTCTCCAGGAGATGGCGACGTGTATGCTTCTGGACGCCAACCTCCCGAAGCGGTTCTGGGGAGAAGCAGTCGCAACCGCGGCCTACCTGCAGAATAGACTACCATCGCGAACGGTCGAGAGAACGCCGTACGAAATCTGGTTCGGTGAGAAACCATCGTTGAGTAACTTGCGGGTGTTTGGAAGTCCAGTTTACGTGCACATTTCTGACATAAAACGCTCCAAGCTCGATAGTAAGGCAAAACGACTGGTGTTCGTTGGCTACTGCGACGATCGGAAGGCCTACAGGTTCCTCGATCCGAAGACGAACGCGATCACAATCAGCCGTGATGCGTGATTCGTTGAACTCGGTGACGGGTCACTAATGTCTAGTGATTCAGCTGCTAGCAGTAGTGAATACCACGTGGAACCAAGCGTGGTACAGAAATCCGAGCAGGATGTCCCGATTCAGGAGGAGGACGAAGTTACTAATCCGGAGGAGCAAGCCGTTATTGAAAAGCCGGAGATTGAGGAGGAGGAACCAGGAAACGAATCTGACGACGAGTTCTACGAATGAGAAGAAGAAGAACCCGAGGAGCCGAAGAACAAGTAAGACCGAAACGAAGTACACGGGGTGTGCTTCCGAAGCGTATCGACGACTACGAGGTTGATTCTGCGATGGTTGTACGTGAAGAACCGACAAGCTACGAGGAAGCAGTTAGTGGATCTGAGCAGGACCTGTGGAAGGCGGCGATGACCGCGGAGTACAAGTCGCTGATTAAAAATGAAACGTGGAAGCTCGAACAACTTCCGACTGTGCGTGTACCCATAAGCTGCAAGTGGGTGTTTCGAAAGAAGGAGGATAACGCTGGAAATGTTACTCGCTTCAAGGCTCGGCTAGTAGCGAGAGGCTTCTCGCAGCAAATCGGCATCGACTACGATGCTGTGTTCGCGCCAGTTGCGAGCCTGACGACTTTTCGCATTCTCTTGACGGTTGCTGGTCATCACAACATGGTGGTGCGTCATATTGACGTTGAATCGGCGTATCTGCATGGTCGGCTGCAAGAAGTTATCTATATGCAGCAGCCGAAAGGATTCATCGAGGTAGGCAACGAGAATCTTGTGTGCCGTCTCCAGCGGAGCCTTTACGGCCTCAAACAGGCTGCTAGAGTGTGGAACACGACCATTAGCGGAATTCTGACGACCCTGGGCTTCGGGCAATCTCGATCGGATCCGTGCTTGTATTCGAAGAGACTGGCCGGCGGAAGAAAAATGTATCTGTTAATATATGTCGACGACATGCTGGCAGCGAGCACCAACGAGAAGGACATTTCTGATCTGGAGGAGGAGCTGAGCAAGAAAATAACTCTTTCGTCGCTAGGAGAAGTGAGCCATTTCCTCGGAGTTCGTGTAACGAAGATCAACGGCTTCTACAGCTTGGACCAAGAAGCGTACATCAAAAAGATAGCGGATCGCTTCGGGCTTCAACATGCGAAGGGGTCAAGTGTTCCGATCGACATTGGCTACTACCATAGTCGAGAAGGAAGCAAGAAGCTGGACGATAATCGGCGTTACCACAGTCTTGTAGGAGCACTCCTGTACGTGACCGTGAATACGCGCCCCGACGTTGCCGTGAGTGTTTCCATCTTGAGTCGTCAAGTGAGCTGTCCAACCGTTATCGACTGGATAGAACTAAAACGTGTCGTCCGATACCTGGTGAAGACGAGCATCTACAAGCTGACGCTGGCAACAAATCGAGACGGACCAATCACGCTGATCGGTTATAGTGACGCCGATTGGAGTGGAGATACTTTCGACCGGAAGTCGAACACCGGCTATGTTTTTCGACTGGGAGAGGCAACTGTATGCTGGGCAAGTCGGAAGCAGACAAGTGTTTCGCTGTCCAGCATGGAGGCGGAGTACATTGCTTTATCGGAGGCATGCAAGGAGGTAGTCTGGCTCAGGCGTCTTCTGGGAGAATTTGGCGAAAAGCAAAATGGTCCAACGGTGATATTGGAGGACAACAGAAGTTGCATCGATTTTGTGAAGGAGGAGCGACTGTCGAGAAGGTCGAAACATATCGACACACGTCTCTACTACACGAAGGACCTGGCGGAGAAAGGCGTCATAGTCTTGCAGTATTGTTCGTCGGAGGAAATGACTGCGGACATCTTGACAAAACCGTTAGGCGCAGTGAAGCAGAGAAGATTCGCTGAAAAGATGGGTTTGGTCAGCACAGCTGAACGGACCTATCAAGGAGAGTAAAATGTCAAGGAGGAGTGTTGGCAGTGTAGATGGGGGTGACATTTTTCCCTACGCCGCCACTGCTATGAAGAGCTGCCAACCGTTCGTAGGAAAGAAACAAAAAAACTTTATTCATGTATAACCACGCGAGAAATAAACAAGTTGCTTTTTCAACGTCCCGGTTTAATTTCTTTCACCCCGCGCGAAAAGTCCGAAGGTGGTTCGGTTCTCCGTTCAGTTCCGTTGTGTCTGCTGATTGGGTTGTCTGCTGCATATCTGTTGGGCGTTCCGCCGGCATTTCCCACACCAACTACCTTCGCTTATCTTGACAGATACGCATATTTTGTCTACCATGTGCAGACTTCTTCAGTGTCTCGTACTACTAACTCGACTGTCGAGTAATAAGTACGAGACACTAAAGAAGTCTGCACATTGTAGACGAAATACGCGTAGCTGTCAAGATAAGCAAAGGTAGTTGGAATTAAATGGAAAATACTACCTTTTATTCTGATTTCTAGTTACAGGTATTCCACTGAACAGCTCAAACTCTCCAAGATTCATGATTGCTTGTTCAAACTGTATTATTTATAAGTTTACATTCAAATAGTAACGTTTAACAGAAATTTTATGTTTAAAAGGATAACATGTTTTGTACCTTGACATTGACCCTGACGCAAACTTGAGTGATCTCAGACGTTGCGAATCAAAACAAATTCAAAAAGTTCCTCTCCCATGTGCGCATCAAAACAGAGTGCACACAATATATCGCTAGAATAACTATCACAAGCCATCAGTGATACATGAGCGCTTTCCATACGTCATCTTGTGCCTGTTGAGGTGTCGGACTTGTCCGTGCCACAACCTACCCCGCAGTGGGATGTTAGGCAAAGGATGACGTCCATGGTTCGAGTACCACTGGACACATGCCCTTTCGCTCAAATTTTCAAACATCTGTTGGATTTCCTACCTGCCGTACACTGAAGGAACTTTCAATACTTTCTCTTCATATCTATCATTCTAGCAAAAACATTAATGTGCACTCTTGGTGCCTAATGGTGATGACCGAACATCTCCTTCTACATCATACTCGTTACTCCACGCACGGAGAATATATAGCATAACAATTAAAGTATGCAGAATAGCATCTTCCTTCAGGAACAATTTGGGTTCAGCAAAAGTCACTCTACTATACACCAACTGACGCGAGTAACTAGTGTTCTCAAACGGAACAGGTCCGTTGGGAAGGCATCTGCGATGGCATTGTTGGACGTCAAAAAGGCGTTCGACAATGTGTGGTGTTCAAGCTGCCAAGCATGGGAAAAATCGGTTCACTTAGCGCTCATTTTCACTCACACGCAGAAACATTCAGAAGTGAGCGTTACCACGTTTAAATTATTCCGATTCTGTTCATTAGTATTCTGCTTTCATTCTATTCGTAGAAAACAGAATTGAGCAAAACTGGCAGCTCATCGTTCAGCGAATGAATCGGACGGTAGCAGTGTGGACGTTCTCTCATTGTCTATTTTTTACCCGTTCAATCATTAACGATTGCATTCTGTTGGATTCAGCTGAGCGAGATTGAATAAATCTCACTCATTTCTTCAAATCATACCTTAAACATCATTTAACATTTCAAATAATAATCTAACATGATGTTTAGCAATCTAATGCAACATCAAAAACATAAAGCGTCAGTTTAAACCGTATCTCTGCTCTGATTCTTCCAGCTGATTGCATTTACTGAGTCAAAATATTCTCATTCGGTGTATTCAAATCGCTTGCGTTCAGTGGCATCGTATTCATTCAATATAACGTCTAGCTGAAAATTTTGTTCGCATGATTCTGTTTTGCTCGTTTATTCTTTCTACGATGTTCGTTTTCGAGAATTCGTGTAGAATCGTTTGATAGGAAACGTCACACTCGTTGAGTATTGTGTTAGCAACTGAGGGTTGCTATTTTAAATCGGTGGTGCTCATGTGAGTGAATGAGTTTTCCCATGCTTGCAAGCTGCATCGATACAGCTTCTCGGTTTATCTTGTTTAGATCATCAAAAACTATCTGTTAGACAAATCATTCCTGAACAATTCCCTTTCTGTAACGTTTCACGTTGATGCTGGTGTTCCCCAGGGTAGCCTCCTAGGCCCTATCCTATTCAACATCTTCACGTCAGATGTTCTTCCCCTACCGGGTGGTGTTGTTTTGTCAATTTTTGCGGACGACACTTCCATCATCTACAAGGGTCGAGTGATTCGTGCTCTTACTAGAAAACTTCAGGAGGGCCTCAATGTTCTGTCCGATTACTTCATTACTTCAACAGCGGGAGGATTTGTATCAATGCAGCTAAAACCCAGACGACTCTTCCACATTCGAAGTCACCTCGACTCAGTCCGCCACGAGATGTCAAAGTTCACCTCTGTAACGCTCCGATCGATTGGTCCGGGGAAGTGGTCTACCTTGGCCTTACCATAGCAGTTGTTGTTCCGATCGCATGTTGACAAAACATCAAATAAGTGTAGAACCTTGTGAAGATCTCTGTATTCGCTGATCGACAGAAAGTCCACTCTATCGATCAAGAACAAGCTTGCGGTCTATAAACAAATCATTCTTTCCGTTGTCGAGTACGACTTGCCAATCTGAGACAGTTGCGTCAATTGCCACCATAACTGCGCGAGAGAAAAATGATAGTCATGGAAAGGTTCAGATAAGCCTGTCTGAGGTCACCACATCCAATCAGCAGACTGGTAGGTTATCAAATCAAGAGCAGTATGTTACCAAATTTTTCAAATTCAACACACTCCCTCGGGGGAAAACCATACATTTTTTAGAAACAACTCCAATCAATTGAACACACAAAAAAAACTTTTTTTAAGATGTAGAGCCCCTTTGGCTAACCACTTGTTATGATCATTCTATTTAAGGCGAAACTCCCTTGAATCCTTAGTATTCAACACGCATGTAGTAGTGCAAATACTTTTTTGCTCTCATATGATAGTATTGGTGCATCATGAAGAAAACGGTCATGGTTGCCAGTAATTTTAATTTTTCTTGGTGGATTACAGTACATCCATTCAATTATTCCCTACAATATTCACATTTTTAAAAAAGCATAAAGCCTTGAAATAAGAATCCTTTTTAAGATTGGGGGAGTCTGGGGCATAATTAACAAGATAAATATTAAGC
Organism: Aedes japonicus; assembly: GCA_034211315.2. Taxonomy (NCBI): domain Eukaryota; kingdom Metazoa; phylum Arthropoda; class Insecta; order Diptera; family Culicidae; genus Aedes; species Aedes japonicus. The sequence continues at coordinate 60,409 of JASCZW010004921.1, forward strand.
CATCCATCTAGTTCAATACAAATATTGGTGAATTTTAAACGTTAATGTTAAGTTCTTATTTCAATCATAAACTATCGAATAACCCGTAACGCTGGTAGATCACCTATTCGTGGTGCGTTACGGGGTATCAGATCTACCACCGAACCCTAGTCCTAATTAATTCAAACTAGGGAACATATTTGTTTTTGTACGTCAAAGGAACGTATAATAGTTCTTATTACATTTTATGTCTTGTGAAAAGTGACAATACTCGGGTTGCGCCACCGAGGATGAGCTTGGAATAAAGAAAACATGGTTAGTCTTCATTTTTGTGAATTCTCATTTTCTATTTGATGTTTTATAGTTTGAATTGGTTAGGACTAGGGTTCTGATGCATGGTCAGTATCGGAGTTATTGTTTGTTTTGTTGCAATGAATCCGGTTTTGACTGATAAAGGGGCGCGCCTTTGAAGAGTGCTATCGCTCACAAAGGGTTTAAACAGCGGAAACTTTCAATTAAACCGGATTCATTGCCAACAAAACAAACTATGACAACTGTAACAACACCGAATACTTCATCATTTCTCAATAGTGATGAAGTAACTCGACATGCACTAAACAAAGGATACGGGATATACTACAATAGATCAAATTACTGGTCGCAGTGGTTTATGTCCCGAACAGAGTAAAAAAAAACTATCGAATGAGTCTTCGAGTAGATGACTGAAACATAAAATGTATTATATTAAAAACGTTTGAAATTATGCATCTGAGATAATAAATGGGTTATTTGCATTTTGAAAACCGATTCCAGGGACCTTTTTGTGTCATACTGAACTCTGACCACCAACGACAGCTCATGTTATACAACATAATTCGATTGCCACATTGTTATTAAGTTTTTCACACGAATCCTGTTGAATGTTGTTTACTCATAATAATCGATGTATCCAAAACGAAAAAGGAGGATCAGGTCAATCCAGATTCCCCTACCCCTGGCTCGTGCTGTTTACCTTTTCTTTCCAAACAACAAACAAATCAACAAGAAATTGCAAAACAAATCAAAAACACACTCACCATCAGATTCGGAAGTATGACCGGGATTTTCAAAACCAGTATCATTTGGGCAAGGTATAGAAACGTCATTTGTAAAGTCGGAAGATTCGCCGACAGATTCTTCTCCGGAACTTATTTTTCGATGAAGTTCAGCATCAGTTGACGGTGAAGTAAAACCACTATTCCACGGGTTTTCGAATGTCCACGATAAGGGATTAATAGCACTTCTTATCACTTTTTTAGTCCGTTCACGCAAAAAAAGCCGCTTTTCTTCTTTTAGTAAGACGCGGCATTTTTTACTTCGTTAATCAAAATTTTTATCAGTCCAGCACACTCGCACTAACAGTTGCTGACAGCACTGCGCTCTGCTACGCTACGCACAGCTGAGTGTAAATTAGAAAAAAGCAAAACGCGCAGTTTTGAGACCGGCTGCTGAATTTTTGCACTATTCTCGTAAATTAGACAGATTTTTCGTCCACTGTTTTCAAGAGCGCGACGAATATTAATCTTTCAGTGAAAGTAAAAAGTGTTCAGGTGGCTACGGGAAGTGGTATACAGTTTTTTTGACAAAATAATAGGCAGATCCTGGCTTTAAAAAGGTAAACAAAGACGACGAAAAATTACCTGCTCTGTGCAAATGAGCACTAGTTGATCAATTCAGAGTGTTTTCAGTGAAATAAACAGTGTGAACTGATTGAATATTTTGTTCTGCTGCCCTATTAGCAGTATGGCAATGATTCACTGCAGGTATGTGGATTAATTTGGCATATTTTGTTGAGCAAACCCAAAGTGTGCATGTGTGGATGAGGAAGCCATCGCTCCTGCCATAACGAGATTCCGTCGTGTATGTCCTTAAACAGTTCGAGTAATCAGGTCACGTTGAATGTCAACAAACACGAACTACTCGCATCCAATTTTTCGCGTATTGCCTTGAAAAACTCTATTCAAATCAGTAGTTCGGTGATCACGTGGTTTTTCTTGGTAGTGTTCTTACCAGCATAGTGAAATTAACGTGAAATTCCACGTGCTTAGTGATAAAAAAAACTATAAACACATTATCAGTGCGCTTCCGGAATGGATGCGGAATAAGAAATGGGTGAATCTGTGGTGCTTGCGCTGCAAAATTTGAATCAGAAGAAACGAATACTAAAAATCAAGAGTGTTGGCTTCCAGAGCCATTCACCATCGGGACATCGATTCAAATGGCAATTGGTGAGAAAGAAGCTAGAAGTGTAAAAGCTTCCCGTGAGGGACGTGGGTCACGTTACCTCCTCCGCACGAACTATAAAACGATCGCTGAAAAGCTAAAGAAAATGGCAGAACTCATTGACGGAACACAGATCGAAATCCTCCCGCACCCAACACTCAACACGGTTCAGGGAATTGTGTACGTACCTGACTCATTCAACATCGATGTAAAAAGGATAGAAGAAATGTTGACCCCCGAAGGCGTTAGGTCAGTTCGACGAATTAAAAAAACGTGTCAACGGCAATTTGCAAAACGCTCCTCTGTTGTTTCAAAAGTTTCGTGGGACGGCTGTCCCAGAGTATGTATACATTGGCTTGCTACGAATTTTAGTTCGCATCTACTACCCGCATAATCACCAACCATAAGAAGTGCCTAACCACCAGTTCGGGGTATGATCCCAACTATAAGTGGTATGGTCACACCATCTGTAATATCGTTCCTGAATAGTACATGTTTATTAGGGTATCGATCACCAATGTTTTGTTTCAACTGTGGTTCCTACGGTCAGCGCAGAAAAGCTTGCCAACAACCCGCTTAATGCATGCATTGCTCCCAAGCCTTGCACCTTGAGCGATGCAATAACACACCGTACTGCCGCCTGCCACCACTGCAAAAATGGACACTCCGTCACATCACGTGAATGTCCGAAATATAAGGAGGAGGACAAAATTGTCCACATCAAAATTGACAAACGTATCTCTTTCACCAACGCTAGGCGTCTGTACACAGAAGAAAATAAACGAGACACTATTGCTCGTATGATCCAGGACCAACTGAAACAAGAAATAGCCAAAAAAGATAAAATGATAACGTCGCTACAGGGGCAAGTAGCCGACTTAGTGAAAGAGCTCACCGCACTGAAGTCCACGCTTAAAACCCGCTGCCATAGCCAGTCTCCAGCATCACATAATACACAGACACCATCCACTCAAATCAATCTTTCAAACAATTTTCCTCCTACACCCAATCAGACAGCAGGTACATTGCAAAGAGTTGATCAACGTAAATCAAGGAAAGACAAACCATTTGCATCGCCACCAGCTAAAAGGAAAGATAATCGCGATATCGAACCCAACTGCGATATTTGAACTAGAGCCGAAGTGCAAAACGGCAGCCTGATATTTCCCCTACCTGACAAACGATGGCTCAAAAATCTACTAAACAATCTGTACGAAATCTCGGTTCTGACCTAGCGACAAACATGGACACGATAAAGGACGACCGACAACCATCTACCAACGCAAAACAAGACCTCAGCAACACACAGGCATATGATTAAGGACATCGATCAAACACCATGCAAGATTCAACTAACTACGTCGTAACCAACATCACCAGTTCTCCCTGACAGCGCTTTCAACAAAGAAAGCATGTAGACACCCACACTCATCCAGCACTAGAATGCAATTTATGAGGGATCGGAATAAGGCATGTCACGAGGACATAACATCCTTCCCTTGCTCCTGTAACCCAGTCGAGTTGAATAATATCAGTATCAACAACTCGACAGAAACCCGAATCCAGTCATATTCATGCACATTCCCAAGGACACCTTCCGAGTTTTCCATAGGATCCACGGCTTGCAGTAACAATGCAACATTTGATTTGCCAAGCGCCAAGAGCCTCTGGCAGCAGTCGACGTGTTCCTCTCCACCTCTCCGGCAAGTATTCTCAATCAAACACTTGCCACCTAAGAAGCGTTCTACTCTCAAAAGCCTCTCGACCAACACTGGTGCCAACCGAGACCTTACAACAGCGAGGAAAACCCCTATCATATACAGCGACGTAAGCTCCAGCATTTCCGTCTCACCATGTGGACATCTTAAACAAGGAGGTGGAGAGCACGCAGTAATTTTCATCTTCCCAACGCCTGGAGCGGCTGTATTGGGCGACATGAACGAGGCATGTCACGAGGGAAAAGCAGTTCTCCACTCCTCTAGTAATCCAGTCGAGTTGAACCACATCAGCCCCGTTAGTCCGTTAGAAACTCGAAGCCAGTCACAGCTAAACAGACTCACAAGGTTGTTGAGTTGTCTGAATCATCCAAAAGCACAGTAAATAACATGTCACCCACGTTCGCTATTCAGTGGAACATTTGCGGCCTCCGTTTCATCAAAACAAACTGCAGATCCTGACAACGAAGTACCAACCCACCATAATCTCCCTACAAGAAACAAACGCGGAGTATAGTTGAGTGGCTGAAAGGTTTCTTGGAAATAATTACCAGCTACTACTTAGTCAGTGTTCTACCCACGGTAGACAAGGCGCTGGCATGGCTATCAGGAAAGAAACACCCTACCAGCAATTTCCGATGAAAACCAACATCCAAGCAATTGCAGTACAATTGCACGCTCCGATGAAAATAACAGTCTAGTCTCAGCTTACTTGCCACCCAAAGACAAGAATGCTGCGAACTTGCTTGATGCCCTTCTACAAAACCTTCACAAACCCGTGCTACTTTTGGGGGATCTAAACGCTCACCACATAGCGTGGGATAGAAAAATAGCCTCTTCAGCCTCCAAAGCAGAAAAAAGAGGTGATCAAATTCTAAGGCTAGTAGTCGAACACGATATGCTTGTACTCAACGACGGTTCTCACACCCGAATTGACCCGGCTACTGGGAACTCGCTGGCTCTCGACGTCTCTATTTTGCTATTTTCTCTATTCTCTATTCTCTATTCTCTATTCTCTATTGCTCCACGTCAATTGCCCATAGGTTCAACTGGAGAGTGCTACCGGACTGTTCGGACAGCAGTGATCATCTACCAATACTAATTACCATAGCTGGCAACTACAACGAATCTCGGCACCGAGTAAAATGGATTTACGAAAACGCTGATTGGAATCTCTACGAACAACTCACGAGTAGGATTCTACGTCCAGGGGACTCACAGATCGTAGAAGATTTTTCGAACCATATTATCGCAGCAGCTGAAGCCAGCATTCCGAGAACAATCGACAAAGACGGCCCTAAATCAGTTATATGGTGCAATGAAGAAGTCGCAACGGCGATAAAGAAGAGACGTAAGGTACTACGAATACTATGCCAGTTAGATGCAGACGACCCTCGTAAATGCACTGCATTAAAGCATTTTCAAGACGCTCGGTCTATTTGCCGTAAACTCATTGGTGAAGCAAACAAAACAGTTGGGATCGATTTGCCGAAAGCCTTAATCCTAACAGATAATCTGGTCAACTGTGGAACGACATCAATAGACTGCTGGGTGATAGAAAAACTAACACAACTAAAACACAGCATCCAAATCTATACAATCGGTACAACATTGACTTTTCTATAGAAGAGCTGATGTGGGCGCTTGGCCGCCGTGGAGGTTCTTCAACAGATGTCGACAGCATTAGTTACCTAATGCTTCAACGATTGCCATTCAGCGCTAAAATCGCCATGCTAGAACTATTCAACCAAGTATGGGCTAATGGCACATTTCCGAAACTATAGAAACTTGGAACGATAGTACCGACTTCCAAACCAAACGCGGACCGAAGTAAACCAGATAGTTTCAGACCGATAACACTTCTCAGTTGCTTAGGTAAAATGTTTGAGAGAATGGTGAATCGCTCTTTAGGGAAGGTTCATTAATTATGTCACGTGTTAAGGGGGGAAGGATACAAAACAATTTGAAGGTCCATACAAAAAACGTGACAAGGAGGGGAGGGAGGGTTATAAAAAGTCACTTTTTGTGTGAAATAATTAATGGACGTTCCCTTAGTAACTGAATTAAAAGTCACCGGAAAACTCGACTCGCGCCAACATGCATGGAGCTGGAAAAGGAGTCGATACGCATATCTCGTTTTTTTTTTCATTAGGGCGAATCTAACATTGACAGATTCTCTCCGGGCCATTCTCTTTCATTCATTACAGCGCCATTATAACACTTTCGAGGAATTCTTTAGTACAGATTGAAACACAACAGTGCTGGCTAGCATACACTACAAATAGTAGAATGAAAAACGTCTAGGTGATTGGAATATGAATGATAGAGAAAGTAGTCAAAAATCCTAGATTTAGCCAAATTTGAATCGCTCATCGAACTTGAAAACGAGGAACATGTGAAAATAGTTTCCTTAGACATCTCGAAGGCGTACGACACAACGTGGAGACGCGGAATTATCATTACCTTGACGAATTGGTGCAGAAATTTTACTAAACGCCGATGATGTTATCCTTATTGTGAAACATAAAAATCACAGGACAGTGCGGAAAACTATGAGGACAGCTGCACATGCCACTTCTGGGTATGCTGGCAGTGTTGGGTTCTCTACTGTCCCATTCAAGTCTAAGTTATTACATCCCAGTAACAAGCACCACCAAACACGATCAGGCGGGCGATCATGATAGAAAAAAAGCCTATTCCAAGAGTAAAAAAAATTAAAATTCTTGAAGTAACGGTGGACTCGAAGTTCAACTTTGCCCAACACCACATGTCTGTCAAGAGAAGCTGTAGCAGCAGAATTCGCATATTGCGTATTCTTGAACGCCGTCTGAAGAGAAGTAGCCGAGTCACCTTACTAAAAGTTGGTTCGGCGTTGATCCTCTCAAAACTCTTCTTCGGTTTAGGCTCACTAGCATCAACACTGAAAACATGGAAAGGATCTTAAGTCCAATATATAATGACGTAGTGTGCCAAGCATCTGTTGCATTAGCTACCAGCCCAATCGTCTCGATAATGGTCGAATCTGGATGTCTTCCCTTCAAGCAAGCATTAATCCAGCGACTTTCGCAGCTGGCTGTACGACTACTGGAGAAACCATCAACAGCTTCCGAGCAACCTAAGCGAGCTAACGAGTTGCTCCAACAGACAGCCGATTTCTTACTTCCTATTTACTTACCTACTTTCCTTGAATTCATCACCAATAGATACTTCTCACATTAACAAGTGGGGTAAAATCAGCCATATCTATGTTCACAGAGCCGTGCAGTAGATGAAACAATTTCTATTCGATTTTCCAAGAAATTTTACATAGGGCTAGCTTTATTTGGTTGCTCTTGAGCGACTCCGAGCAAAAATATCTATAAACTATTCAAAAATACAAGGGTAAGTGGGGTAAAACAGCCATATCTTCGTTTACAGATCTGTGCGGTAGTTGAAACAGCTTCGATTCGATTTTCCAGAAAATTCCACATGGTATTAGCACTGTTTTGTTGATCTTGAGTATCTCCGTGCAAAGATATCTATAAATTATTTACAAATATAAGGAGAAGTGGGGTAAAATCAGCCATATCTTCGTTCACAGAGCCATGTGGTGTTTGAAACAACCTCTATTCGATGTTTTAAGAAATTTCACATTGGACTAGTTCTATTTCGTTGATCTTGAGCGACTCCGAGCAAAGATATCTATAAATTATTCAACAATATAAGGGGACGTGGGGTAAAATCAGCCATATCTTTGTTCACATAGCCATGCGTTAGATGAAATTTTTCCATTCGATTTTTCAAGAAATTTCTCATAGGACTAGCTTTATTTGGTTGATATTGAGCCACTCCGAACAAAGATATCTATAAACTATTCAAAAATACAAGGGGAAGTGGACTAAAATCAGCCATATCTTCGTTCACAGAGCCGTGCGGTGGTTAAAACAACCTCTATTCGATTTTCCAGAAAATTTCACATGGGATTAGCACTATTTTCTTGATCTTGAGCCTCTCCGTGCAAAGAATGCGAACAAAGATTCGATTCCAAGACAATTTCCATGCGGAAATGACCTTGTTTACAAGTCCCGCTTATAAGTGACAAAAGTTACAAATTTTTTCTTTAGTTTTCATCAGTTCTTGCCCACTGTGGATGGCTCAAAGGATAACGAGTCCATTGGTACTGGGGTGGTCTTACCAGATGGAAACTCTAGCTACCGCCTACCAAGCGCTTGCAGTATATTTGCTGCTGAAGCTTTCGCCTTGAACGCTGTCGTATTTCAGGTTCATGCACAACAAAACGTCATCATCTTGAGCGACTCTACTAACTGTATCAACGCTCTATGGGGCGGCCGATCAAAACATCCATGGATCCAATCGATGGAAAAAATCATCGAAAGCCAAAACGCCACTTTCAGTTGGATCCCTGGTCGCCGGAAACGAACTAGCGGATACTATAGCAAAACAAGGGCTAAACAAACCTTTAGAAAGATATTCCTGTATCATCCCATAAAGGAGAAAATCTGGTCATCATGGGAAACAGAATGGCATCAAACTCGGGCACATCTGAGACAAATCAAACGGCTTCTCGTTCAATACGACGATCGCAAATGTGCCTCCAAACAACGCATATTAACACGGCTTAGAATTTGACACACCAGCCTTACACACTCCTTGACCTGAGCAAACGTTTTTGTAACTAACAGACTACCGCTTAAATAAACTACAATTACTACACTCTTACTTACTAAACTGGAACTCACCTCCTGTATGCAATAGTTGCGGCATACAACTCACAATCCAACATTTATTAGTCGACTGTAGAGGATACGCTGACGTCTTGGCCCACAACGTGCATAAGGAAATAGCGATCTTACAATTAATCAGAGAAACTAACCTGTATAGTGAAATCTAATACTCTATATATTGATAATTATTCCACCCGACACGAATGCCACATAAATGGTAAAGTCTCGTTAATAAACAGTGATTATAATAACTTGAAATGATGTATTGAAATGCAATAAATAAAACAAATGAAATAAAAACATATTTTAGTAGTAGTAAATCATTTATACAGTCCACAACCATTGTAGAAAACAGCTCAATAAATTTAGACTGTAAAGAATTTGGTCGTATAAACTTTCCCCAATGTGACGTTGAAATCCGAGTTAATATGACCCGAAACACCTTATTCGTCTCAAAATATTAACACACAAGGAAGGTTAAACCCACACCCAAGAGCCCGTTCTGAAATCCATTTTCTGTATTAACACAAAAGAAATTGATGAGTCGAGAACTCAACTAAGATTTATTTCCTCGAATTAAGAAAGATATAATGTCTCGAGGAAACGGAATGGTTGCTTGATTATTTCAGATCAACTAATCGGGCAAATCTTGTCTTTGAAACAGCAGCTCAACGATATAGAACTAAAAATATCCTACCAGTTGAGATTACTCTACTTCCATACCCCTATCACATTATTCATTTTAAATATCAACTTCCATTCCATATGTTAATACAAATAGAGGGACCAAGTACATAATCCAAAACAAACAACAACTATTATCTACGGTGCAACAGCCAGGAGCTCAAACGGTTCGGTGAAGTGAGATTGATCCTTTCCTCTTCATCTGCTTTCTTCTCTTTATTTTATTTCCATATTCAGTCTTAGTAAAAATGCGTGTATGCTTGATCCAAATGATGATGTTTAGGATTAAGTACCATGAGCCCGAGAAGAAAATCCCTGGTTACTGTGTTGTCTCGAAAATAAAGATGCACGCAAGAATGGTTTGTAAGCAAATGCTTCTCACCACGAAAAACTTTCTGTTCGCAATGCAAGCCACGAGAATGCCCTTCCAGCGCATGGAGAAAGTTTCACGTACAGAAATATCGCTTTACAGTAATTTTCAAGTTTTATTTTCAATTGCATTTTGTAAGTTTTCCTTGCATAATATAACTTCACTGCAGTTTAATTATGTATAATACAGTACACTGTTTTGATATCTTCTCTTTAGTAAGGTAGCATTCTCTCTTCTTTTTTTTATCGTCATGATAATTTAGAACGTATCATGCTAACAATGCTTCACAAATAGACTTAAAAATAAATATCTCTTGTTCAACGTGTGAGTAATTATTTGGCATTGGTTTCTGATGAAACCCCAAAAATATCCGAATATCCAGCCTGCATTGGATATTTTCGAGATTTCGTCTTGCTAACATCTATCAATCATGCAAAAATTTCTACCTTGAAGCCCCTCTTAATTGAACTGTAACTCATAAACATAATCCTTATACCGTACCTCTACATATAAACTAATCTACATCACAAATCAACATTTTGTTTTATTTCATCGTAGCTCTAGTACCTAACGCCTCATGGATTCACCATCCATGACGAAATCGGTTGTTTGGCTAAAATACAATTTTGCTTCAATTTACAAGATCTTCTCTCTATGTTCATCGTGCAAGTTAAACAGATTCATGTTTAAGTGACTTCGAAAGATTGGTTGGGTAACGCTGTGTTGCTTTTTTTCAGGTCTTTTTTTAAATACATCGGTGGATAAGGGAAATCCCGGTTGGTTTAGATGACGTACAAGTCTAGAAGTTAGAACAAGTCGTTACTATCACTAACGCCAGAGCTGAATAGTTCGTTCGTCGTCAGAAGACCGTCCTTGTTGTTGTCTACGAAACGTTGCAAAATTGTCCTCGCCAGGTTGGGATTTGCGGACATTTCGTTGGCAAACCAGTCCAATGGGAAACTGAAAGGGAAGAAGAAGAAAAATGCAGATTCAGTTATTTGAAAATATTTAGAGGTGTAGGGAACAAGGCACGACCGCATAATTACATGATTGGATCAGATTAGGCTTTTTGTTATTCTATTTCTTTATCCTAAAAAAAATTGAAACGTTTGTACGTTAATAACTCAATCATTTCTCTATAGAATTTCGAGATTTCCCATTAAACACTAGAAAATTTCGTAAATATTTAAACAAAATGTTTGCATTTTGCCTAATAATAGAACAACGCTTCCCTAACACAGGTTTTACATTTGACTAGTAAAACCAACTTTTAATCATTAGTCTATGTAAATAGGGGTGTACCAATTTTTCGCAACTCCGTGCGATCTTCGGCGTGACTCCCGCGTTCCGCCAACTGCTCTAGGTAAAGCATTCCCCGGGGGCATATGAATCTATACTGGTCGACCCGATCTGACTTGGCTACTTAATTTCATCCAAAACACTATTTTTCGGCCTAACATTTTTAGTATAAGGACTGTATAAAAAATAAGTTATCCAATATTTTTCTTTCAAATCATATTGAAATGATATTTAGAATTTGAACATTGTGAAGACCGGATGAAATTAATATTATGTTTCCACGAATTTGCGAATTATTGATCGAACATTTTTCATCACATTCCGGACAAGTGTTCCATCACATTTTTTGGACGCCTTAGCCAATTTGAGAACTCCTGCTTATTCTGCTGCTTTACCAGTTTTATTTAACCATCTTTACAATCGCCCAATAGCGTTCGATGGGCCAAAGCTGAGTGCAATGTGGCGGATTGATGTATTTGCCAACGAAATCTATAGCCTTATCCGTGAGCCAATTGGGAGTAGTTTCGGCGTAATACGCCGACGCTAAATCCGGCCAACACAGTGGAGGGTTACTATGCTTCTGAAATAAAAGCAGCAACCTTTTCTGCGAACACTCAGATCGATAGATTTCTACATTGATTGTTCCGGTTGTGTCAAAATGGTAGGCTTCTTACCGGACTTCATACAGAAACATATTGCTTGCCATATCAGAACTTTTCGACCTTTTGAGTTCCCTTTAACATAGGTCTCGTCATCTATCAAAATTCATGCATCCCGTCGCTGCAGAACTCGCGAATACAATATCCGAACCCTTATTGCTGCACTTTGCTTGTGTTCTGCATTTTGTTGGGCAATTTTCTGGTTTTTGTAGGTCTTCAGGTTGTTTCGTTTTTTGATACGTTGAATCATTCCGATGCTGGTTTCCGCTTTATTGGCAAAATCACGACATTGATTTTTTCTTCCGAATTAGAGCTACTACTTTCTGATTCAGTTTGGGATAGGAAGATCTGGATCTTCCTCTTCCATGCAGTTTATTCAAAGAACAGTGTTCCCCAAGCTTGGTTAAGATGGATTTTACACTCTCATACTTGCATCCTTTGTGTCCATAACCTTAATTTCAATGCACCATTTTCTTCGAGCAAGCCTTCAACAGACGCCACAACACCGGGATGCACGCCTGCAAGTCAAATGGAAGCCCCAAATCCCCTCGTCACAGTCGAGCCACTCCTGCCAGCGACCTGCAGCCATCCCGGCCCTGTGTATGAGTTTGGAGAAGGGGTCTTCCAAATCGTCAACGCAGGCAAGTATGCACATGTTAGGAGTTTTTCTCCCTCAGTAATGTCCATCGCTTCTAGTCGCCACCACACGCTAACCGAACTTCACACCGAGAACGAGGCAATCGAAATTGTTGAACCATCTATCACTGAAGCGGGTACATCTAACATCGCCTCACCTAGCATGCCATCAAACCGTCAGGTATCCGATGCACCTATCGTGGAGAAATGTGTTCCCGATCGCACTCTTTCTGCGTACTATCAGAATGTCAGGGGCTTGCGCACAAAAATATCTCAGCTACGTTTGGTACTGTCCAGCTGCGATTATGATGTGCTTATCTTCACGGAAACATGGCTCCGGGCAGATATTGATAGCAGCGAAATTTCGTCCGATTACGTTTTCTTCCGATGCGATCGTAATGCATTGACGAGTCAGCATATGCGGGGTGGTGGAGTGCTGATTGCGGTTAAAAACTCACTCAAATGTAATTCTGTTTCGATGCTTAACTGCAATGAACTCGAACAAATCGCAGTTTGCATAAAGTTGCGTTCTCGTTCGCTTTATATAGTTGCTATCTATCTCCCACCCAATTCGAGTACCGAGTTATATACTGCTCATGCAAGTGCGGTACAACTTGTTGCAGATGGTTTGACCGAGAATGACATAATTTTGTCTGTCGGCGACTTTAATCTTCCTAACTTGCGATGGCATCTCGATAAAGACATCAATGGATACATTCCTTCTAACGTCTCTACAGATACTGAGCTGGACTTCACAGAAGCAATGTTTACAAATGGCTTGAGGCAGGTTAATAGTTTCGTCAATATAAATGGAAAACTTTTGGACCTGGTATTTACCAATTTGCCGGAATATCTTGACTTAATTGCACCATCGTCTCCTATGTTGCCTATTAATCACCACGCACCAGTAGTTTTACTGCTTGACGATAGCGACGCGCCAACATTACTTGACAACCATAATCAATGTTTTAAGTTTGACTATTCCGCATGCGATTTTGACTTGGTAAACTCCATTTTAGTGGACATTGATTGGGAACGATTATTGAACGACGGTACCGTGGACCAGATGCTATCAGTTTTTATGGATCTCTTTATGATGTTATCAACCGCCATGTTCCTCGAAAAAACCTGCTTCGATCTCAATTTTTAACCAGCCGTGGTGGACTCCCGATCTGCGTAACCGTCGCAACAATCTTCGTAAGATGCGTAACCGATATTTCATTACGAAACACGAGTCCGACAGAGCTAGACTTCGCGAGCTTGAGTCGGAGTATAAAGCCCTCCTTTCGGCAACGCATGAAAGCTATTTGATCAGGATTCAGACAACCGTCAAGCAAAACCCTTCTTGCTTCTGGAATTACATCAAGCAGCGGAAAGCTAGTCGCGGGGTTCCTGGTTCTGTCAACTTCAATGGAACTACTTCTCAATCTAGCTCAGAAGCAGCAAATCTCTTTGCCACATTTTTCGAAAGCGTGTTTAGTAAAGCTTCTCCAGTTCAACGTCGGAACTCCTTTGAACAGATACCGGCCTATGACATTAGTTTGGCTTGCACACAGTTTTCCACGAACGATGTTCAGAAAGCTCTTGAAGATCTCGACACATCGAAAGGACCCGGAACAGATAGCCTACCTCCATTATTTTTGAAGAATTGCGCCACTACTCTTACCATGCCCATCGCTGCAGTTTTCAACCGCTCGCTCCAGGACAGAACATTCCCAATTGCATGGAAAACGGCGTCCATAGTACCGATCCATAAGTCCGGAAGTCACACTTGTGTCGTAAATTATCGTGGAGTATCTATACTTTGCACTCTCAGTAAGATTTTCGAAAAACTAATTTACGCAGTACTATACAGAGCTGTTGCACCGATCATCTCCGTTGCTCAACATGGCTTTGTGAAGCACCGTTCTACAACATCGAACCTAATGTGCTACGTTTCAGCGATATCACGTGAACTGGAAGCAAAGCGACAAGTGGATTCGGTTTATATCGACTTTGCGAAAGCGTTTGATGCAGTACCGCACAATCGCATCATTGGAAAAATGAGCCACCTAGGATTTCCAACATGGATCACTGAATGGCTCTATTCGTACCTGTCTAATCGCGATGCTTTCGTTATTGTAAATTCAGTGCGTTCCAGGACATTCAACATACCATCTGGAGTACCACAGGGCAGTGTTCTCGGCCCTCTTATTTTTATTATTTATGTGAATGACTTGTTTGAACTGCTTTCATCGTCAAAACTTTCATTCGCCGATGATCTGAAATTTTTCCGCGTGATTATTTCCCCCGCCGATTGTGTTGAAGTTCAGGAGTATATAAACCGTTTGCTAACCTGGTGTGGCGACAACGGCATGCGCACAAACAACAAAAAGTGCAAAGTAATAACTTACACCCGCTGCAACAACGTTATTCTGCACCAGTATTCTATGGGATCGGATTCTCTGGAACGTGTAAGCTCTATCTGTGATCTGGGTGTTACGATTGATTCGAAGCTGAGGTTCAATGAGCACATGAGCATCGTCATTGCTAAAGCATACACTGTGCTTGGATTTATACGTCGTGATACTTCAGGCTTCACTGACGTTTATTGCCTTAAGACGCTTTTTTGCTCGCTAGTTCGCAGCATCTTAGAATACGCCTCACCGGTGTGGTCTCCATCGTACGTCACGCATACTCTTGCAATTGAGCGTGTTCAGAAAAGTTTCATGAGGTTTGCATTGCGTCGGCTCCCATGGAATGATCCAGTCAACCTTCCCGCTTATCCTGACCGATGCAAGTTGATTGATTTGGAAACCCTCTCAGCCAGGCGTATCAAACTGCAACGGCTGTTCATCTTCGACCTCATAATGGGCTATGTGGATTGTCCCGAACTCCTAGAACTAATTCCGTGGAACACTCCTCCTCGTCGGTTCCGAAACTCCCCATTACTGGCAATTCCGTTTCACAGAACGAACTTCGGATTCAATAATTGTTTTAACTTGTGTTTGCGATCCTTTAACGATGGTTGTAACGAATTTGATTTTATTTTGCCTAAAAATGTGTTTTGTGCTAGAATTAGAGGTTTAGATTAAGTAATTCTAAGTAAGCAGTCTGTACGACATAGTCGGAGATGGTGTACAATAAATAAATAAAATAAATAACCTTAATTTAATTTTCCCGGTATATTTCAATAGGCGACATTATGAAAACAAAGAATTTAAACAGTGGAAACAAACGAAAGATGACAGTCAAACGCATTGCATGCTATGATGAACATATTAAACTTATCACAAATACACGCGCGTGGATAGCTTATTTTCGATACATTCCTTAAAAACTGTGCTCAAAAAAATGAGATATACAAAAATAGTCGCCAAAAATGAATGTTTAGTCGGATTTTCGTCAAACTTTCTGGGAATTTACTACAACATTATGGTTAGGTTTCTATATCATTGGTATATTGGGTCTCATCTCCCTTAAAACACCATCCTTGACACCACTCCCTCGGTAAAAGTATAACTGACTTTCAAACAGCTCAGGGTGCAGTAAGCTGTTCAGTTACTTAACGATCGTAAAACTAGTGATCAACTCTCAACTGTCAAAAATACTGAAGGATTCGGTAGGCAATCCGGAAATTCAGTATAAATTAGTGCAAAAACAACTGTGAAATTGGAAGCAACGTTAGTTCCCAAAAAGTATTGAACCGATCATCAATCAATATCTAGGTTCGGTAAAAATTTACAAAAACAAACGTAAAATGAAAACGCTGCAGAATTTTACAGTACTTTCGGTAATTTTCTTTAATAAAAATCAACTTTCCCCTTATAGCATGAAGGGGCAATGCATTATATTCAAAGGGAAACTGCCGTTTCCATATGAAACAAAAATATCCTTTGGGCTAGGAAGCTGATTCGATATCAGAATGCTTGGTGAGATAAAGTAGAGTGCGATCACCAGCCATATTGGCTAATGCTAAAAAATCATATATTTTTGGTGGATCTGCTCTTGTTCCGATCCCATCTCAATAACAAATGAATAGATTGTGATGACATTTTGTCAACCTACCGCACACTGACGGAACTTTCAACACTTTCTCTTCATGTCTTTCATTCTAGCCAAAAACATAAATGTTCACTCTTGGTGCCTCATGGTGATGAGCGGACATCTTCTTCTACATCATAATCGTTACTCCACGCACGGAGAATACATAACATAACAATAAAAGTGTGTAATCCATAACTGGTGAAAACCATTAATCGGACTGTTGGGGATCAGTATCGCAACGCTTCACGGTGTTTCTCTCCGAGGTCTCTACGTTAGCGACGACGAGAGAAACTTGAGTGATATCAGACGTTGCGAATCAAAACAAACCCAAAAAGGAGAGAGTTCCATGTGCGCATCGAAACAGAGTGCACACAATATTTCAATAGAACAACTATTACAAAGCCATCAGTGGTACATGAGCGTCTTCCAAACATCTCCTTTTGCCTGTTGAAAAGGCGAACTTGTCCGTGCTTCGACCTACCCCGCAGTGGGATGTTAGGCAAAAGTTGACGTCTTTGGTTCGAGTACCAGTGTACACATGCCCTTTCACTCCATTTCCAAATAAAACATCTGTTCTATTTCCAACCTGCCGCACACTGACGGAACTTTCAACACTTTCTCTTCATATCTTTCATTCTGAGCATGACCATGAGCATGATTGACCGCCCGAGGTTGCTACTCCGTTATTTCCAGATCAGCTGTTATTACACAGAGAACCAACAGATGATGCCTAGGACTAGCATACATCCTCAATGTGTAAAAACTTGTGATACCAAACTAAGGCAATACCGGCGCCAGCCCCGCCCGAATGCAGGTCAAGAAGGAAAAGGGTAGGAATATGTTGACGTGATACTCGCTTTATTGGAAGCCGAGACTGCACTTCCACGAGAAATCACTGGGATGCTGAATTCAACTGACGTCGGCAGCGAATAAGATATTTTACAAAAATATGTTAAAACACCTAGTTTAAGAACTGATTTAAAAAAAACAGTAGGGATGCTGTTGGGGCCCTTCCCAAGTGTGGGTGGTTTATTTCAGTGGAATACAAGAATACGTTAAGAACATCGAGTTTGAGGAGCGATTTAAAATTAGGGATGCCGTTGGGGCCAGTCACAAGTGTGAATGGTTTATTTCAACAGAATACAAAAATATATGTTGATACGTCGAGTTTCAGGAATTTAAACCAACAATAAGGATGCTGTGTGGGCCACTCACAAGTGTGGGTGGTTAATAGAAAAATTGAGTTTATGCTTCACAGAAGTAACACATATTTACTACCTGAAATCACCTACAACTCCCTACAACCTTGAAGCAGATAACATTTCTTCATGATTATTTTTTCGTAGCAAAAACAATAATGATATGCAACTAATAATAAAATGCGACTATATACATTTACACAGCTCAACCATTAATTGATGAATGTATACTGAAATGTGCAGGTCGTGATATGATGAAAATAACACGATGTTGAAAGGAATTATAATGAAATGCCGCTATTTGCCTCTTCCGTCTCGATGATAGAAACTCTGAAAAAAAATGGCGAAAATTCCAACGGGATACTATGAAATAAGGTCGATCACCCGTAGATCAGCGCAGCAGAACAGCAAAGAAAACTCGAGCAAACAACAATGCAAAACAAATTTCATATGAGTATGATCACGGCTCAGAAAACGGAAACTCAACAAATTCAAAATGATAAAAAATAAGAAATAAAAATAAAAAAACAAGACTGGAAATTCGAGTTTTTCGACAACTGCAGTTTCCCATAAATGATGCCCTACGTCTGTGATATAAAAAATGTAGGGCCACAAACAATATTAGTTTTTTAATTAATTCCCTGGATGAAGAAAAACTTTTTCAAACAAAAATGAAACACGTCAGTTCCCAAGCACGGCTTGCTGCGGTCTCCTTTCTCTTCATATCTTCATTCTAGCCAAAAACATTAATGTTCACTCTTGGTGTCTCATGGTGATGAGCGAACAGCTCCTTCTACATCAGTTTTTTGAGTCTTCTTAAGGTTCCGCTCGACGATGACCCAATATTTATGGTGTCATTCAAGTTGTGATTCTTGCAAAATTTATATGACTGAAATTTCAAATCGTCGTAAACTATGGATCCAACGGAAGATTTTGAAGTTTTCAGTTATTTCGCCAACCTTCGGATGAAAATCGGCGCTATAAGTCAGAATCGAGGCAACACTCTAAATCCACACGAGCATAGTTTATAACGAGCATAAACTATCAAATATTTCAAGAGAACTCAACTTGCAAGTTGCAACAAATAACAAATTGTAAAATCAAGGTTGTTACTAAAAAAATAATTTCCGACCAACTCGCTGCTAAGCCGAATTGTTGCCAGCTGCGAATGTTATGACAAAAGTAACACGTAACAATGATTTGTTAAAACCTGAACAGAATGCGGCGTAGATCGGCTGCTGAGAAGAAAGCAAGATTTACGTACATTAATTGTTATGTTAGGTATTCTCCGTGCGAGGAGTAACGATTATGATGTAGAAGGAGATGTTCGCTTATCACCATGAGGCACCAAGAGTGAACAACAATGTTTTTGGCTAGAATGAAAGATGTGAAGAGAAATTGTTGAAAGGTCCGTCAGAGTGCGGCAGGTAGGAAAATTAACAGATGTTTTTGAAAATTGAGCGAAAGGGCATGTATCCAATGGTACTCGAACCATGGACGTCAATCTTTGCCTAACATCCCACTGCGGGGTAGGTTGTAGCGACGGAAACTACAACCTACCCCGCAGTGGGATGTTAGGCACGTTCATCTTTGTTCCTACTGAACTGTCAAACTCAAATTGCGCAGTAGTTTCCATTTAAAATGTCGTACAAGCTGGATTTACGAGCACAAGTCGCCAACCTTTTTGGACGGCTTAGTACAAGTGAAATTTTGAGCGTGTTCAAAGACGAGCCAATATCAAAATCAACAATATACCGTGTTTTGAAAGATTGTCGTGATGGTAAAGAACCAGAAAATAAAAAGAAAAGTGGTCCCCCAACAAAATTGAGTGCCAGAACAACGAAAAAACTGCTGTCAAGCGCTGAAAACAAGGTTGGCCAATCAACACGCAAATTAGCACGAAAATTTCAGGTTTCAAACATGACAGTCCATCGGATTTTGAGAAAACATAACGTAATCTATCGGAAACGTCAGCGTGCACCAAAATATACACAGCAACAATTCGAAAAAATACCAAAATGCCAGCACTGGTGTGTTTCGATCTGGACTAAAGAATGCATCGAAAGTGTTATAATGGCACTGTAATGAATGAAAGAAAGTGAGCCCGGAGAGAATTTCTAAATGTTAGATTCGCTCTAATGAAAAAAATAACCGAGATGTTTAACACTGTATGACACAAAATAGGTCTTCCATGGCCTGTGGTACATCGTCCGGTTATTAGGGACGAATCATTGTGCAATAAACATCATTTTTATCCGATACTCAGATAATTCCATCTTCGACGAACTGAAACGATTTGTTTGTAGAAAACGAACTACCACAGGATTTCCCCCCTTGCCTATCCTGCATGTATGACATAGGGTTTTGTGCCTGATCGGATACTACCGTTCAAAAGCCCTCCGCTCGTTTTCAAACTTACATCTTTCAATTTGAAAGCCTGCCGTTCCCTATACGGATCTATCAATACACTTTCTCTTCATGTCTATTCGTTCTAGCAATAAAATTACTGTCCCACTCCTAGCGCTTCGCAAGGTGATGAAAAATTATCTGCTGCTGAAAACTTTACCACAGGAGGTTATCAGTACGGTTTCGTATGGCAACTCGAATCAAAACCGAACGTCTCAGGTTCCCATGAATTGGTACCGACGAGACTTTCGATCGGAGTGCTCAGCGTTGCAGCTGGCGATGTCAAGTTTTGTGAAGGTTGAATCCAAGACACCTGCTTCAATAATGGTTGAAAGCCGGCTAAAACTTTCCGCTGCGAAGGATGAATTTACGAAGACGGCTGATGCTACCTTAAATGATCTGTGTGATAAGGTTAAAGATGCAGACGTCGATCTTGGGACCGATCTTGGAGCCGATATGCTACACAGATAAAAAAAAAACATTGAATTTTATGCGTTTTCTAATGCACATAAAGGGAATGCTAGAGTTGGCAGAAATTAATGCGATATTTCATGTAAATTGAGGTCAGATAACGCCTGCATCTAGCCTGTTGTATGACAGATTACAATCATTGTTGTATGGCTCATCAAAGACTACAACCAATTGCGTTGTTTACGCCTCCTTTGGCTTGGAACTAAACAAGGGACAATTTTACACGCTTCTTAAAATTAGTTATTTTTTTCTGTGTAGTTCTTCCTGAGCAAAGAAATTATATTCATTTTCATCATGACTGTCCAGCCGCTGCTATAAGGTTGCTGCTTCAATAAGTACATAGTTCCAGAACGTCTGATAATAAACTCTGTAACAAAATCCGTGAATATTTTTTTGTGCAAAACTTCTAGATACGTATTTGTAATATAATTGATTTTGACATGGCTACGTAATTTATTGATGTCCTTTTCACTTTCGAATTTGAATTACGGAATTGAGCCGTTTTCAGCCATACTCGAGCAATATTGATTTTTCGAAATGAGTAAAAAGTTCATATCTATTATGTTCTCAAAAGGAGTATTAAGTATGCATATTTACTTTTCAGAAGGAGTAAAAAGTATGCATTTTATGCTTTTAAAAAGGAGTAAAAAGTATGCACATTTTGGCGTTTATTCAGTTTACGCAAAAGGGAGTTAAAGTTATATACTTCTTTTTGGCGTAGTCCCAGTTTCCCTCAAAAAAGCATACTTTATATTCATAATAGTGTAAATTGAGATTTCCGTGTATCAAATGGATTGTAAAACTATATTTTGTTTTACTTTTTTGTCACCAGGTAGTGCTGTTGGAATGTGGATGTGGAAAATGGAAGTGACTTATATTGTTAACATATTTGGTTCCAAACTGTTGGTATCGTTTTATTGCGTAACTCACTGTAGATTTTGCCATACTCGTGGTCTTTGCAATCACTGAAACAGATTTTCACTTTCGAAATAGTTCCATAACAACGCGTGCAGCAATTCGTTCGGCTTCATTTTAAATGAATTAGAAATCACAACTGTACCAAACTTACTGCGTTTAATGAGAATGGGTCAAGATGTTAAACCATGTAGGTATGCTTAGTTTAATCCAATTGGTGGCGAGGCATGGCGTCAAAGTCTGTACGAATAATTTGCAGACACCCTGTATAAGACTTAATAATTGACAGTATGTATGTAACATATGAAGAAGAAATAATAAAATTATGTTTGTTTTTATGTAGTTCATGAAAATATATAAAATGGCATATAAAATAATGTATAAAAATATATTGAAGGGATATTATATGTCTGCAGACTGCTGTCCTGTCAAGACATGCAGAAAGTATAGAGTCGGTATCGAAGGAATTGTTATTATATACGCCCCGCAAGTTAGGATGGATTGTGTTTCCCTTAGCAACAGATAATGCTCGAAGTATGCTCATAGGCACTCAAACATTAAAAGAGCGTTGAAATTCAAGTTTTACACTCCCAGTCGGCATTGGCTACATCGACAATTATTTGCAACTGGTTATTATCGTACAAACTATGCAATTTTCGAGCCAACCAACCAAATGATGATAATTTATAATAAACATTGTAATAATATATACTTAACAATGTCAAAAACAAAATTAAAACAATACGACCAATATGAGAAAAAAAGTGCATCGACACCCGTCGCATTAAATGAACCACGCCACGTCAATAATTCAACTTACCTTTGCTGTTCACCCATTATCTGCTGCACCGAATCAGAATTGTCAGCCGTTAACTCTTCAATAAGCTTTCCTGCTTCTCGCTTGTCGTAGCCCCAAGGAGCATCTTCAATCATGTGCTTAACGCCGCTGGTGTCACTACTCCCACCCACGTTAGCACCGATTGGGACTCGACGTTTACCAAATCCTCTTGCGGTCATCATTTCCGAGTTCCGAAATGGTGCCCGTATCGAACGGGGGATCTTTGAGGCACGCGCCGCCAGACTAGCAAGCTGACGCGCCGGACCGGCACTGGATGTGTGACAGCAAAGCACGACGGAGCACAAAACCACCAAGAACAGTAATTTGCAAGCAGACATTTTTGTAACCTGTGAAATGAAGCGAGAAATAGAATGAAGAAAATCGTTAGATTTTATTGCAAATTAAGTGGAGAAAAGTACTTAGACTTGACAATCGTAGGATGGTGTAATTTTTAATGGTCTACAGGTGAGAATCGAACAGGAAATGACATAATACTTCTCAAATAATCACTTCAGGGATCTTTTGCGCTATTTGATCCCGCTTTAATCTCTTGGCTGGATATGCCCACCTCTGTCAAGCATGCTATTGAAGAGCGGTGCCGGGCAATACATGCTTTCAGGATTCAATTTTCACTTTTTAAATTATATCACCAATTCTACTCGAGTATCTCGTTTGGTCTGCACCGTCTTATGCAAAAGTGATCCCTTGCTTGATATTGCATATAGTCTGCGCTATCGTCAACGCATGGCAAGCGTAGAATAGTTCGGTGAAACTTACCTATAGGATAGACTCGCACTGAGATATGTATGCTCTATATTCACGTCGATTTAGTATCGTGAAACTATATGCTAGCGGAACGTTTTGCCTTTAAAACGGGAGAAAGTGACGAAAACTTATCTTACATCCTTCATCTCATGCTAAAAGTTTAACAGTGCTTCCCATTTACTTACTAGAGTCAGACAAGTGAGGGAAGATAGGCAAACATGCTGCAAACCATTCTGGGCAGAATGAGCATTGCCTTTTACTCGTTTATTCGGGGTAGGTATTTTTAATTCTAAATTTAAACAGAACAGAGCTCTAAAGTTTTTGTTTGCATACATTCAAATTCTAGCGGACTACGACTCAAATTATATTTTATATTCAAATCTAAAATAAAGTAAGTAAAACACGAAGTTTAAGAGTACGAAACGATTCGTTATTGATTGTGTTTGCTTACATTTCATAAAAGAAAACGTTAAAAATAAATAAAATACTCGCGTGTCCTTTTTTTTTCGTGGAGTCAAATCGAGGCTTTATGTTTCCCTTCGGGCTCGAGGTAGACAACCCAATGTGCAATTTGAGATATTTTGGCTGTACGTGATTTGGAGTACATGAAACTCATTTATGTGTGTTTGACTAACATTAGCTTTAGATTGTAGTTAGTTTAACCTGTATGTTTAGTTTAAGTTTTTTTTATCTGTGTATGTGTGTGTGTTTTTTTTTCTTTTTCAAAAAATGTTCAAGTCAAAAGAAAACCATAAATTGTGTAGTTATAAGTGTTTCAATAATTTAGAATTTAAATTTAATGTGTCATGTAAACTGTACTTTAAATTCCCACCCTTTTTCCCATCCGTAATTTGTAATTCCTATTAACCTCGAGACGGCCGCGAGTAATCGGTTTTATCCCCCTAACTTTAGTTTTAAGATAAATGATGTATAAAAACATGATAATTTGGCTCTGTAAAGTTGATTCGATAGAGCCTGTACAAATAAATGATTAGTTAAAAAAAAAAATTAACATCTATGGCACCGATTTGAAAAATAAAAGGCTTGTGGGCTTTGGATCAGATGCTGCATCGGAAGTGATGGGGTCTGACCGATCCGTGAAGAAGCTGCTGAATTGAGACTGTCCTCATTTGATAATTATTCAATGTACTTGCCACTCTTTGGCACTTTGTGAAAGATACGCATGGAAAATGCTGCCATTATACCTGGAACTGTTCGTGAGCTACGTTTTGCTTCTTATCAACGACGCGAACCGTATCTTCCAGTCAGAATTTCCAGAATTTCCGAACATGTGCAATTAGTTAAAGTCTCAGAAAAGGTTCTCTTTGCAAATACTTATGAATATGATTACCTAAAGTTCTGTCCAGTTAGAATCCGGAATCACTTATTGGGTTACAGCGGCACGGAAAGTGACCGCTGTAAAAGAATTCTTGTTTGTTTACCTAGGCGCCCACTTTCTGTGGTATAAATTTCATCATTCAAATTCATTTATACATTTTAATTTACAAACCTTTTTTTCAGATGGAAACCGAGAGGAGAGAACAAATTCTGCACACCCACGTTGATAATCCAACGTGGACGGCAACAAAAATCGCACAAACGTTGAAAATTGCCAAATCAACCGTGTTCAAACGTTTCAGGGAGCGAAAGAGCGTAGATCGGGTGCCTCAAGGTAAGCGTTGTAGTGGAACATATGACCGCAAGCTGAACCAGAAGGTGTTGAGAACCGTCAGAGCAAACCCTGAAATATCAGATAATGAAATCGCATAAAAATACGCTGCTGCTCGCAGTACTTTTCGAAGAATTTGTTTGCGAGCAGGATATCGTTCTTTTCGAGCCAGCACGCAACCAAACATAACGTTGAAGCAAAGGTTCGTCACCAAAACTCGAGCTCGGATATTTTACCAGCAGGTTTTGACGAAGTACCAAGGATGCCTGCTCATCGACGATGAGACTTACGTCAAAATAGATTCCGGACAGCTTCCTGGTCAAAAATTCTACATGGTGACGGCACGAGGAGATGTTCCTGCGAAGTTTAAGTTTGATTTTATGGACAAAATTGCCAAAAAAAAAACTGATGATTTGGCAAGGGATATGCAGCTGCGGAGCAAAGACCAAAGTGTTTGTGACGAATAAGCCAAAGGACTCGAAGCTGTACAAAGAAGAATGCCTCAAAACACACGTACTACCTTTCATTAAACCCCATAAAGGTCCCGTGAATTTTTTGCCAGGTTTGGCGAGTTGCCACTACAGACAGGAAGTCATCCAGTGGTACCGCGATAATAACGTAGATTTCATCGATAAAAAACAGCCCGCAGTTCCGGCCCATCGAGAGATTTTGAGCAATAATGAAGCGGAAGCTTAAGAAAAATGGAAAAACGACTCAGACGGACTCAGATGACCAAAATGTGGAACAAATGTGCCAAGGAAGTTGATTCCGGATGTGTGCAGCGTTTGATGGGAGGAATAAAGAAGAATGTGCGAATTTTCATTAGAAACGAAGAGAAGTAATTTGTATTGGTATGTTTTCCTTGAATAACAGTGAATTACCTTTGTTTTGATGAATTGAACTTATCCTGTCGATAATCAAAATTGACGCTTAGGATTGTCCAACGCTTAGGATTGTCTGACGCTTAGGATTGTCTAATAATTCATTCTATGGACTGATTATATGAAAATTCTTATGTTTATGTAAATTCCCATTTTATATAACTAACATAAACAGGTCATTAAAGACTATTAATGGCAATATTTTAATCAGAACGATTAACAATAAGTGCAGGATTGACAAAAAATTTCCTTTTATAAACTGTATGCATGACATATCGAATATTCCTGGATCTTCCTGGAATTTCTGATGAAAATATGTATCCAGTACAATATTGGCCACATTGGAGTTCGTAACTCTGGTGAAGAGTAGAAGGGTTCAACCTCACCATCGGTGGATTAATTCGGGGTTTTCATTCTAACTTTTCAGTTCTGAAGTTTTAGATACAACTTTGTACAAGCGTCCACGATTCGGAAACGTAACCCTTAGGAGTTATTAATTTCGCCGTGAAAAAAGGCTTTCCCAATCACTGTGAGTCGTTGCCGTCCAGTGTTAAGTAGGTGGTTATCCACCGATTGCCTGTCAAACTTCTAAATTATAATATTCCGCCCACTGTATCACACAACATTGCGATTAGTTAAGCGGATTGGGTATAATGATATCATTGGGTATTTGACTACAGGTATACAGGGTGCGGCAGAAAATAATTCGAAAATGTTCAAACTTGAGTGTTGGGTTAATTCGTGTAGCTAGTGACTAATTTCTGTCGAAAGTGTATTTGTTTATGTTTACTTTCAAGTGCTGCATCCAAACATTCTATTTGTTTTATTGCAAACTCGTCAAAATGATCGCGAAAGAAGTGATCACCAGTTTGTGGCCATTTGACAACAGTTTATCGCATAAAAAGTCCCTGTAGGATGGTCCTAGGCAGCGGAATCCGGGAAGCGGACGTCCGTGCTTTGCACGCACGCCGAACGTGATCAAATCGGTCCGTGCAAACATTGCTCGCAACCCAGTGCGTTCCATAAGAAAACTTGCAAAGGAAGCCAATATTTCGGTGAAATCCATGCGGAGAATCATCAAAGAAGACCTGCATGCATCTTCCAGAGCCAGAGTAAAACGCCACTTGATTACGGACCGGGTCAAGGAACTACGAGTGAATCGTTCCAAGAGATTGCTTTCCTTGTTGAAGAATGAAAAAATGATAATCCTGTTCTCCAACGAAAAGCTTTTCAGCATCGATGCTGTGGCCAACAGCCGCACGGACCGGTTCATTTCACCGCAGAAAATGGAGAACGTTCCGGAAAAAGCGATATTCAAATTTCAAACCAAACATCCGGCTGGTTTCATGATGTTTGGCTTGGTTCCAACGGTTTGAAAATGCCGCCTGTTTTCATTTATGCTGTAATTAAAATCAATACCGAAGTGTATATCGGTATGTTAAAGGACCAAGTGCTTCCCTGGGTGAAGGCCAACTTCTCCGAGGACCAAAACGTTGTCCTACAGCAGGAACGAGCGCCGTGTCACACGTCCAATCGAACCCAACAATGGTTGAACGATAACATGAAGTTTTGTCCGAAGGATTTGTGGCCCCCTAGCAGTCCAGATCTTAATCCGTTGGATTATTCGATTTGGGCATACGTTGAAGCACGAGCCTGCAAAACGTCACACCCTAGTGTGAAAACCCTGAAATCAACCAAAACACGCACATGGCAGGACACAATGAATAAATTTGTTTTAAATGACTTTAAGATAACTGCACTCGGAAATTTTGAAATTATTGCTTGAATTAGTTGAAAATGGGATTTGAAAGAAATAGAACAAATTTTCGCATTATTTTTTGCCGCACCCTGTAGAATACCATCAGTGGAAGCTCAGGTGGGATTGTTTCTTGGATGCCAAGTCCACTGATTTCGACAAAACGTGATTCTATCCATAGAACTTCCGTAGCTCCGTTCACGTCGACTGCGTGAAGAATTTCTCCTGGCGTTGAAGAATCTTGAGTGGCCTTATTTTGTTACGCAATATCTGCCATGTGGATGCTTTTGCGGTGACAAATACAGTCCACAATCAGAGCATATGTGGCACTTTTGCGTTTACCAAGTTAAGTTTATCTTCTTGGAATGTTTTCCAAAGCAAGTTGACGTCTTCTCAGGCCTCTTCATGTATTTCAGCTTTGTCTCATTCTGCGCTATAGCATCGGTAGAACGCGTCGTGTTCCGTAATTTTAGCGTTTGAGCTAATCACAACCGGATAACACTAAACCCCTCTTCTAAATGTTTGTCAAAGGGAAACATGTAAACTATCAAATGTCATCTCAGTCACGCATAAATGAAAATACTTAATGGTTCACATCATAAACTCACTATTTAGTTGGAGCCTTGCATTTGCTCATTCGATGTTGTAAAAAACGAGAAGAGGAACAAAACGAACACGCTTAAATTACTGTATCTTATTGTCTCTTTTTTCCTCTCGAAAAGATAATTAGTGACAGTGATTTTAGTGTATAGCATTAAACCCTGTTCACATTACAACCTATCTACATTATGTGATATATACACGCTCAATTCATTTGTATTACTGTCCCTTTTTTTCTCACGGAAAAATAACTCAATTTTCATAATAATTGGAACAACCTGATTTTTGAGTTGTTCCAATTTTTACGGAAATTGGGTAAATATTCCGTGAGAAAAAAAGGGACAGTAATACAAATGAAAGAGAGGTTGTTTGAGCGTGTAATATCTTGATAAAAAATGCCACGCAAGTTATTTCCAATGAAAACTAGATGTATAGATGCTAAAATCTTGATAGTCTATATGCCGTAATTTAAGTTGTAGCGTGAACGGGATGTTATGCTCCATTCCTTAATTAGCTGCCATATTTGACTGATTTGATTTATTGCTTCGTTTTTTTATATTCAAAATACAGGGCTCGAAAACTGTGTGCAGTGTAGCACACATAAGTGAACAATCTCCATCATGGAATCGCAGTAGTGTTTGAGTCATGTGCTTTGGAAAATGATAGATATGGTGGCCCGATAAGGACTCTTTTCTAATTCATCTCTACCTTCCGGGCAACACTGGTGTAAACAAACACAACACAGGTGAGAAAATTTCACTTGGTTGCTCTTTCTGCAAATAGTGCACGCGTATCGAAAGGTTAGAATTAAACAATGAGTGTACAAACTCTCTGAGCTGTTTGAACATCATGGATTATTTTGAATAATGTGGGTTGTTCTGAAAGTGAATCTGGCTATGAAAATATTTGGTTATTCCATCCGGTACTAATGGTAGAAGTGAATGTAGAAGAGCTGTGAAATAATAAATTATTTGTATAGTCCCCATGCGCTATCAAAGTTACCCGCCTCGTCAGTAATTCTGTTTACGTGTGAGTAAATGACACGAGGAATTAAAATCGCTTCAAGAGTGTCGACCTGGTTGAATTTAAGTCAATATTAGGTTCTTTTTCCTCTATGTGTAGTTATCAACTATATTTTTTCGTAATACTTTTTGAATTGTTAGTACAAACCAACAGGCTATGTATTGAAAGCTCACAAACCAGCACAACTTTCTTGACTCAGTTTGGTTCAGAATTGCAATAAAAGTTGCTTTCCCGAGCAGGAACGAATAACTTGATAACTGACCTTGGAATTTAGGATCTTGGATTAAGAGGTTAAATACCTGAGGATAATACCAGGGGCCACACAAACTTAGTTAAAAAATTCCCGCATTTTTCCCGAATTTTTCACGCTTTTTTTTCATTATTTTCCCGGCTGGGAAGATGTACATTGAATAAATAAATATTTTTGAAGTTTATGAAGTTTTTTTTAAATAGTAGCCCCGGGCTTCTTGCGTATTGCATAATCTGCTTTGGTCTCTCATATTGCTATCGGGAGTACTTAGCTTTAACTTGATCTTTCAAGTTTCTAGAATAATAAACATCGAAGAAAAATAGTTAAGCGAGCGAGTTTTTCGATATTGTATCAAGGACTTCGTGTTCCCAAAGTTGTTGACATTTCGTAAACAAATCTCTGACACTTTCCATTTATTGAAACTCCGCATTTTTGTGTCTTTGTCGAAAATGTATTCAAAGTATGTCACTTTCTTAAGTGCCGGTTTAGAGGCAAAACCAATTTCCACATTAAGGGCTAGAAGAAGATTCTATTTCAATTAACGATTTAGCTTTTACTGTCAGACGCTCGAGCTTAAAAAAATCTCCATAGTGACTTTAACAAGTCCCTTCAAATGGTAAAAAAGAAACAAAGTCATAGGATATTCGATCTCGGAAACGACTCGACCATGGCTGCGGCAACCTCAAAAACGAACACTTGTGATCGGCACACCGACGAAATTCGGATTTCTTTTATTCTGCTTTCTTTCTTCCTGCTTGCTGACTTCGTCCACAAATCTTCTCAACTAGAGCAACATTTGCTTCCTCGATCTCCTACAAGTTTCAAGATGTTCTGTATACTTTTAGCAAGTTTCTTGAAATTCTGAGAAGTTCTCTGAACCTCTAGAAAAATCCGCAAATCTTTGAAATGCATCATGAATTTCTGGACAGTTCTCTGAATTTATTAGAAGTTCTCTACTTTTCTGGAAAGTTCCCTGAACTTTTGGAGAGTTTCATGATATTCAGGGAAGTTCCCTGACCATCTTCTGAAAAATACCCAAACAAATCCGATAAGTTTTCTGAACTTCTAGGAACCTCCCTGAATTTCTATATAGTTGCCTGAACTATTCTGAAGACCCCTTTATATTTGAGAAGTACCGTGAACTCATATGAAGCACTCTGAATTTATGGAAAATTTTCTGAATTTCTAGGAAACAATCTAAATTTAAGGGAAATTGCCTGAACTTCGGGAACGTCCATTAATTACGTCACGCAGTAAGGGAGGAGGGGGGGTTTGGGAAAACGTGACGATCCATACAAAAAAAATTGAAGGTCCATACAAAAAACGTGACAAGGCCCCCCCTTTTCACGTTTTTTGTATGGACCTTCAATTTTTTTATAAGGGGGGCTTTAAAAAAAGTCAAACTTCGCGTGACGTAATTCATGGACGTTCCCTAACTTCTAAGAAGTTCCCTGATTTTTTGGGATGTTCCCTTAACATCAGGGAGAATAGCAAAACCTCGTGGAGGTTTCCTGAATTTCTAGGAAGTATACCGAGTTTTTGATAAGTTCCCCGAGTATCTAGGAAGTTCATTGAATCTATACGACTTTTTTTTCGATTCTCTGGGATGCATTTTCGTTCATCAGTTTTTTCAACTCTTCCGGTGTTGGGGGACGCAAATACTGTGGGCCGTAAGTCTTCAGGAAAGATTTACAAAAATCCTCAAGGTCACCAACCTTCAAGTTTTCACTAGCTGAGGAACCGTACGCCAACATCCGTTAGGCTGCAGTGTATCTTTGTAACGGAGTCAGGTCAACATTTCCAGTTGCATCGCCACAGCTGGAAAAAACCATCAGTTGACTCTAGCTGTCACATAATGTCCACGAACATCTCCCTTGGCATGTTGAAACGACGCAGAAAGTGATTCTTGTCATAGGTTGGCGTGTAGTCCTGAAACAGCTTCTGATGACTAAAACGGAAATCACAGTCGGAGTTTGGGGCATCTGCAGGGGCGTGACCCTCTCGGTTTCGACTTATATTTTTCCGCTGCCAAATTACAAATCAGCATTATCTAATATCGTTTAAATGAGATGCATGCACACACTCACCTTCAGCCAAACGAAAGCGCAAGTATACTCGTCGTCTGTAAAAGACGCATTACTGGCAGAAAACAATATTTGGTCAAACCAATCCATGGCAAAAAGTTTGCGAAAAATCTGCGGTCTCAAAAAAACAAAACTTCTTATCTCTGGATGTTGAATGATTGACAGGATGATAGATGTTTGTGGGTTTAATCACAAAAAATACAACAGCGGTGCGGGTAACGCAAAGTTGGTATATTTTAGCTGGTTCTATGCAAGTTTGCTGATGCAAATCAAGTATCAAGTTGTTCCAAAAATAGACCACCGCTGAAGATGCTCTAAGCGGTACTGTCGCCACAATAAACCAAAAAACTTGTCGCAGTGAAAAATTCACCCAGTCGGAAAAAAGCGGTACGTTTTGAACAGACTAAACAAAACCAGCAGAAAATGATCCAAATGCAAATCTGTTTGTCTTAGCCCTTCCTTGATGAAACTCTGTACGTCGTGCATGCCGCAGCTAACGATGTTGAGGACAGTCAATTATTTGAACGCCTTCCAGTTGACAACCGGGCCATCCATATATCAATGAGCTATCTTCTTCAGCAATGCTGGGTTTGCAGAAAAACACTGTTTCATGCCGTTATTGAAGGCTCGAGCAAACTTGACTCAAAAATGAATTCCGAAAATGCTCGGGGTGGCTCGAGCATAATACGCAAGGTCTTAACAATTGTTTTGATCTTTCATGTATAACATCCATGTGTATGATTACCCATTTTGTATGATGATCCGAGTGTATGATTATCCGATTTATCCGTTCGCTCCCCCTTCCCCAATTTTTTCGAACCCATGCTCATGGTCCCATGGTCAATCTTGCTCATGTTAATGCTCATTGGATTAAAGTTGCTAGACTATATAAATGGCAGCCTTCTGCATCTTCTTGGCTTTATACGACCTGCTGGGGTTTGCATGCTACTCAAATAAGTGTTCTTTGAAGGAGTTTCACAGATCTTAATTGCCAGATTTCTTCGCAATTCGGTAGCATCAAATCGTATGGTGAATGACAAGCACAATGATACACTTATGAGTCATATGTATTATGAATCGAACTGTATAAATCTCAGATTTGCATCGCCTCTTCGAGTTTCTGAAGGTACAAATCTATGAATCTACAAAGATCTGATGTTTTACTAATTGATAAAAAATTGTTTACGCTAAATATCGACTCAAGCAAAAGTATGAGTAAATCTCGAAAAGAAAATCCATTCAACATGTGAAATTGATTTAATAAAAAGCCTGTCACAATCCAGGAGAGTGTGAGATTTTTAGAGGAATACATGTAACTAAAAAATGAGAAGAAAGATTAGTAACTTCCATTTAAGTCCAACTATCTTTATTACTTATATTGACAGATACGCGTATTGCGTCTACAATATGCAGAATTATTCAGAGTTGTGTCGAGTATTAGCTGAGTATAAATTGAAATGACTAATTTTTCTTCTCATTTTCCTGATTACAAGTTAAATACTATTCCAATTTCGTTCTCTTCGCCAGCTTTGCTATATATCTAACCAATCAGGACAAGGTTGTCACTTTGTAAACTGCGTGACAAAGGCTGT
Organism: Aedes japonicus; assembly: GCA_034211315.2. Taxonomy (NCBI): domain Eukaryota; kingdom Metazoa; phylum Arthropoda; class Insecta; order Diptera; family Culicidae; genus Aedes; species Aedes japonicus. The sequence goes on from JASCZW010004921.1 coordinate 93,212, forward strand.
GTATAAGCAAACATTTTTTTTTATTTCATGAGGTTTCCTTCTTATTACAACCGTCATTTTTTTTAAATTTGTACGTTACACGTTTAGGGAAGTGTACCTACACATACCTTTTTGGTTCATCGTTAAAGAGTGTCACGAACAGTGTCATACCATTATAAAACCTAAGTATCTTCGTTTGATTTTCTTTTTATCATTAAGACAAACACAAACAACTTCAGCATAATGCGTCATACACGAGATTGGTATTTTTTTATCAACAAGATACGACTGATTTCCCAAGCAAATGTGGAACGGCAGTTATTTGTGTTCAATTACCCTCCGGTTGATTTCGAACGTTTATTATTTCAGATATTGACTAACATTTCCTCGATGCTCAGTTGCTTTGAAGTAGGCATACCAACATGCCACATCGTCCACGTTGTTTCAACAGCATTGTGAGAAGCGCGTCTATGAACATTTCCCGCATTGCAAGGATTTGACGATGCATCTTGCGTTGGCAGCCAGTTAAAACTATAGTTGCTTTGTCCACCGCCAACGTAGTGACAAGTATTGAATTGATTGACTGATAAATATTTATCGATAAATTAAACCTATTGCATTGTTGAATAAGCTAGAACACATGTAGGAATCCAGGAAAGACTAACAACACACAATTGATCAATATGGGTGATTGTTTGAAAACTCGTGTGACGTTTCAAAACTTCAATGGAGGTTGGATAGTTTAGTTATTTGCAAATATTAAATATAGTAATCGAGTCGAAGACGATCCTGCTAGAGTTGACGATGCAATATGGTGAACAGAGTAGTCAAGCATAGATTGAATATTTAGTCTGTTAAATTTAAACATCCAATTATCTAGAATCGTTTGTGAACATTTTTCGTGCCACCATAAAAACTTTCCCTTGTGCCAGATCTAACCATCAAGCACATTCTAAAACAGTCACTTTATGGCCAAACAGCACAGGAAAGCACGTAACTTTTATAAATATAGCATCATGCTTTCACCTTGTTCATGAAATAATTAACTCCATTACCGCCAAACCAGTTGCCGCTCAAGTTGCATCCTGCCACGGGAAGTGGTTTTTGGTGTTGACAAATTTTCTGCTGTCACTGTGGTTTATTTTGCGAAAAGTAGTTCTTAAACACTTGGAAAGGTGCCCTGCAATAATCGTGGTTATTTATTTTCACTTGATCTGTGCAGTTGATTTCTCTATTTAGTAACAACCCGGGCATAGGGAGATAGCAGAATTGTTGAGGAAATTATGTGTGGAACATGGCTGGAAGTGTTGTGACGGGAACATATAATAGATGTTTCTATCAAATAGACTTCTATACTTCATTTCATATCGTTCGTTTCGGAAATTATCGTTCGTTTTCGCCATATTTATTTAGATAGCAACTGCTAAAAACTGCCATTAATCGTACATCAGTCCCAACTTTATTTCGTAGCGTTTCAAGCGTATTGCTTTCGCAATTTGCTTATTGCTTGCTCTCAACTTAGTGTTCTAAATGCACTTCCACGGTCATGAAATTGAAATCCTTCGATGCCAGGTACCATTTTAACATTAGTATGATTGTGTGGCAAAAACAATCATACCCTATGCCTAGAGATTCTAGAAATTTACCCTAACGAAAAATTCCTGGACCAGACCGGGAGTCAAACCCAGCCACCTCCAGCATGATGTTGGTTTGTAGCCGCGCCTTTGCCGACTGGGCTAAGAGAGGAACCATTGAATCAAACAACTTTCTATCAAATACGCAGTTTGGTTTTCGAAAGAGCAAAGCAACAAACGATTGTTTAGCATTTCTTTCATCTGATGTTTAACTGGCCTTTGCATTGGCTTCAAAATTTCTGGATATTTAGAGCTCATTTGATTCAGTTTCCATAGATATATTTGCAGATAGTCTGCAAGGTAGTGGTTTACCAGGAATTCTAAATAATTTTTGTATAATTTACTGTGGGAAAAACAAATGATCTATGCCAACTGACAACTTCCAGAATTAGCTACATGGGCTTACCCCAAGACTCATGATTTAGTCCCTTACTTTATAATTTTTCTGTTAAAGATGTTGATAACTGCTTGGAAAAAAGATGCACAGTTAGACAACCTGCAGGCTATGCGGTGATCTCCTTTAGAGGTCCACGTGCGGAAATCTTGCAAAGACCTTTGCCAAATTCCCTAAATAGTCTGTCCATCTGGACCAGAAGTTTGGGGATCAAAAAACGAATTGGTAGTGTTTCCTTTGTATGGGTCCCCTTGCGTTGCTCAATTCCAGGCAATGAGAAGGCGGACTCTCTACCCAAGTTGCACCGAAAAAATAAAAAGGAAGGTTACTATTTGCACGTGTCATGCTGTAGATCTATAAAAGTTTAACTTGACTAGTTTAGTCACCTTGATGTACGTTTCATGCAGTTCAAGTCTAAATTTACTGACATAACTAATTGATTTGTCATACATAAGTTTAATGTTTGTAAGATATGATATGTCTTATTACGCTGACATCTTGTTTGCATATGATATTGTATAAAAGTAGCAACACAAGTCTTCCGTATTTCAAGAAACAAACATATTCAAGAAATGTCAAATGCCAACAAAACTAGTCATATATGTTCAATACGACACGGGACCTGGAAAGACCGTTTCTGCAATTACAAATAAGACTTACACCTATAAATATGCATTTATATCACATTTATTTATAACCGCTGAAACATTCAAGAACCTTGAAAATGTAATGCTAGTATGAATATTTTTTTTTAGCTTCGTTGTAAGATTGAATATCATTTCCATCAGGATTTGCTAAATCATAACGACTGTTCCAGAAAGTATAACCTTGTGTAAAGTGTGGAAAATAAACAAACAAACAAACAAACAGAAAGTATAAGCACACCTTATTTTAACGGTCACTTTGAATAAAATGAAATATTTCAACATGTTTTGGCGGCATCCTTTTGTTTGCACATTTCTGAATGACATAGCATCAAAAAAGTGCTCAGTTTTGTGTTACTTATAAAAATGCACGGTCTTACCATAGACTAACTCTAAGACCAGTAGGTCCCATACAAATACGATTTTTTTCTTGGCTCAGTCAGTACTAGCACATCGGTCCCAAGCTCGGTCCCAAGCTTAATAATGTGCCCCTAATAATGAACTCACATGAACACACTCTCACATATTCTGTCAAAATAACACAGCAAATCAAAACAAAGGCGCAAATATGTATAACAAGGTGCTGGCTTCTAGGTATAATTCGGACCAAGGGGTTCTACAACAGTGAACCAATTTCAAATCGCTAGTTGCATATTGATTGATGGTCTTACTCCGGAACAACGAAAAATATCGTGCACAAATGGTGCACTGTGAGCGGACTCTCCTTGAGAAAATTGGCCAAGGATCTGCGATTCGAAAATATAGAGAACAGTATATGTTCACAATAGATCAAAACAATGGTCGCAGTGATAATACACCCAACAAACAAAAATACGTTTGAAGATGTGCCGAAGAATGGTCGGACATCCGGTCCTGTTAGTCCGGATATCGATAAAAAGATCAGGGATGCCTACAACCGAAAACCAGCGACTTTTGTTCGGGATGTTGCGAAAAAAAACTAGGGACCTCGTCGAGTAACGTCATGCGTGCCAAATAAAGACTTGGGTTAAAAACATACCGCAAGCAGAAAAAACCCAAAAGGAACCCAAAACAGGCCTCGTCCGTGAAACCACGGGCCCGCAAACTCTACGATTCCTTATTGTGTAGAAATTCTGGGTGTATAATAATGGACGATGAAACGTATGTGAAACTAGATTACATATCGCTTCCCGGACCCCAATTCTATACTGTAAGCGAAGACAAAGACATGCCCGAAACGGAGAAATCAATTTTTACCGAAAAAACGGTAAGAAGGTTATGGTTTGGCAGGCAATATTCGAGTGGGGTAAAACATCTAGTCCGTACATCACAACGGAGACGATAAACACTCAGAAATACGTTAAGGAATGCCTCCAGAAGCGATTATTGCCGATGATCAGGCAGCACGAAGGTCAAGTAGTGTTTTGGCCTGATTTGGCATCATGTCATTACGCAAAGGACACTTTAGAATCGTACAAAAGTCAAAATGTATGTTTCGTGCCGAAAGACATGAATCCGCCGAACTGCCCGGAGGCACGGCCAATCGAGACTTTTTGAGCTTTAACCAAAGCAAAGCTTTGAAAATTCATGAAACCAGCGGACGACATCCAAAAATTTTAAAAATCTTGGCCAAAAGTGGTCAAAATGGTGGGAAGTACCACTGTGCAGAAGCTAATGTTTCATGTTCGAGGAAAAGTTAGGATTCTTGGCTATGATTAAATATGTTGACTAAACGAGAGTAAAATATCATATAAAACACAAATACAAATATGATTTGCCAAATAAAATTATTAAAACTAAAAACATGACTCTTTTGTTATTTTGAGAGTGTGCTTATACTTTCTGGAACAGTCTATAGTCGAATAATCATCAAAGTATAGCATCTATATGTTTTCAATTTGTACCCCTACTTTTTGCTTGACTTCCTCCATGTTAAAACGAGTAACTATGCCTTCTATCACATTGGTTATAGTTTAAATAATGACGGTAAGGTTAAACAGGATTCAAATGATTCCATTTCTCCCATATTGAAATGGTCGAGTGGTAGGAATACCAATCTTGTATGCTTGCAGTTCTTGGTTCAAACCTGGTTTATGAATACCTTTTTGAAAACCGACAAAATTTTTTTTTACTGTAGCCCTTGCTTTTTTGTTTATAATCATTGTCAAACTTGAATTATGTTTCATAGGCTCCATCTTCTGCGCTATTTCAATGCTATAGTACCCTATTAGGTATTCAAGCACCGGAATTTTAATACAACTATTTGTCACATCAAAGCACAAAAGCATACAACGAAACATTTCGTGTTACTTGGGTAGTAAAGCGCAAAAGAAGACGAAAGAAGAACTTCACATGATGAATTTTTCCCAGTAGTACGTCAGAGTTCTCTTCAAAGTTGGCAAAACGATTGGACAAGTAAATCTCTTGGGCGGTGGTTACATTCCATTATTCCAAATATTTCGTCGAGATCGTGGTTCAAAGGTTTGGATGTAAATCGCGGTTTCATTCGTGTAATGTCAAGACTTATGTCCAACCACTACTCACTAGACGCACATCTCTACAGGATTAACCTCGTCGATAGCAATTTATGTAGGTGCGGAACAGGTTATGATGACATCGCTCACGCAGTTTGGCATTGCTCGGATAATGATGCCTCCAAAGCACGACTATTGAATACCCTAGGGGTTGTCTACCCGAGGTAGACAACCCTTCCGCGAGGTAAGAGGTGTTTTGGGAATGCATGATCTTCCCTACATGCAATCGATTTATGAATTCCTTTGTTTGTTTGATCTAAGAGTGTACAGTCATCCCCCCACCCCCCTTCCTTCCACTCTAGTAAATTCCCTGCCATTGTGTCCCAGTTATATTATCCTTTTGTTTACGGGCTACTTGTACCTGCCCAGCAAGCTGTGATCACCCATCTGCTTTTAATACGTGAAAAGAACTTAATGGACCGAGGATTTGGTAGATGTCGCTATGGAAATCCCTGAGTGACCCATTAATTTCAAGATAGCCACGAATAATTGGCACCCCACTTTACTAAAATCTAAAATAAAACTTTCTTAATTACAATATTGAATATCGGCTCCGCAAAGTGTTACACACATATAAGCCTAACAAATAATGAAATTGATTGAAAAAAAAGAACAATCATACCCTATGCCCAGGGAGTCGAGAGGTTTTCCTTAACGAAAAATTCCTAGACCAGACCGGGAATCGAACCCAGTCACCTCCAGCATAATGTTGCTTTGTAGCCGGTCCTTTACCGACTGAGCTTAGGGAGGACCCAATGGGATATCAGTCCCATATGGATAGGCAATTTAACCAGAGATAGGACAAACATATACATATGCGCTTCTCGGCCGTAAGCGAAAGGTATATTTTTATGATTCCATATAAGAAACAGTTTTTCGAGAAAATTATTGAAAAGAGAATAAAAACTCGATCAAGTTACCGTGTCAAATTGGTCATTTTTAACGTAGGACCACATTTCTCTTTTCTAAATATACTAGGTGTCATTTCGAAATTAATAAAAATAAGAGCGTTACGCTAAAATGAAAGGTTTTTGTACACAGAAAAAAATAATTAATTTTAACAAGCGCGGAAAATTTCCCCTCGTGTAATTCTAAGCCAAAGGAGCGTTAACAACGATATTATTTGCAATCTTTCATACAACAGGCATGATTCAGGCGTTATCTGGCTTAAATTTATATGAAATATCCCATTATTTTCTGCCAAATCTAGCATTCCCTTTATGTGCATTAGATAACGCAAAAAATTCAGTGTTTCTTTTTATCTGTGTACGCTACATACTATTGCTTGACTGAACAGAATTACCACTCGATTGAAAAAAACAATCAAAATGTTTGCATAGAAATTTGAATATTGTGCTATTAGTATAAATAGTTAATGTTTCCACTAAAAAACTACATACTTTTGCTCCCATACGAATCTAAATACATAGGAACAGATTGAAAGGCTGTTTTGCCTGTCAAGAGCCTCTAAATCGGGTACCAATGGATCAAAATTGTTTTCTTATTTTTATTGCATTAAATTGCAATGAAAACTAGAAGGCGATTTTCATGTTTCATATTTAATACTATTGCTCCAGCCCTGCAAGTGTCTGATTTTAAAAAATTGGATCCGACCCTCTTTATGAATTTTACTTTTTTCCATACTTAAGGGTGTACCATTCAAAATCCACACACCCCTCAATTGCGTAGACATAGTTTAATGTGTATTTTTACACTCGGTGAGTTAATTTCATCAGATGCGCAAAAGTTTTCAAAATGGTGACTAAAGAACAGTGCGTGCGCGAAAAAAATTGTACACGAGTACTTTAAGAATAAGGATCTGTCGCATCGTGCCAAAGTAAAAGAGGTAGGGAAAAAGGTATCATAAAACGGTTCGAAGAATGTCTGAAGAGATTCTTCTGAAGCTCTGTAATCCTGTTTGTAGTTGTCTTCGATCGGCAGAATTGAAATTCGAGAAACCGCTCGTCGGTAGATCGTTCTACCGATGTGTACGTCAACGGCTCGACTAGGTTGTCCGCTGCAGGTAATTCCGGACGAATCGATGAACCCGAGCAATCATCCGTTGAAGTTTCCAAAATAAGCTGCACTTCGAAATTACAGGCAACTCGTCTTGGTTGATGGCGGATGCTACAACAATCGGTGTCGTTCTCAATTCTGGGACGACTGAGTCAGACAAATCTACCGGAATCTCCACTTCGTAATCAGCGCTCTGAAGGAACTTGGGCCCCGTCCACCAATGCTCATTAGTCCACAAGGCAACAGACCTCGTTGCAGTGGGTTTTCTTTCGTTGAGATGTACCTCCACTGTACACCTAACGGTTCGGTGAGTTGACGTTTTCTGTCGATGCGGTTACGTACAAAGACCTGCAGGGTTGCAAAAGGCTTCTTCAGCCAGGCTAGGACTATCTAGCTGTCCAGCTAGAGGACGACGTTGCTGACGTTGAGGTCGAACGATCCCAGAACCTTGGAGATCGGTTTCTTGCTAGAAGGTAAGTAGCTCCATGCGTGGAATGCAAACTTGCTTTGCTGGGACCACATTTGATTTGCTGCAGAGCAAACGAAGACTCGCGGATATACACCACAGGCCAGTTTTAATGCATCCGAGGACCCATGCATTTCGACAGCGATGTGGTTTGACCTTACGACGCAACGAGGGATTCTGATGTTGTTCACTTTTTGCAGGTACGTCCAAAATTGCAGCCACTCCTGCAACAAGTTTCCCTTTAAGCGGATGTCCCACGGTAGTCCCGTCAACCAAATCTTTTGCATTAGGAGCTTGGCGATGATGATGACTGGTGAAATCAGACCGACCGGGTCGAACAGCTTACTTATCTGGGCAGGACGGATCTTTTGGTTGGGAATTTCAACTGGCCAACGAGGTGATTGGTGACGAATGCAAATTCATCTCGTCGTGGACTCCAGGTCAGTTCCAGAGTTTTCATAACTCCTTCGCAGCCGTCACACAGATTCACCAGCTCCTCGCGATCAGCTTCAGTGATGAGTTGTAGCAGCTCAGGGGAGATAGAGCTCCACTTGTGGACGGGGAACCCAGCGGATTTCAGCATGCCCAGGAGCTGGGTCTGACACCCGATAGCGTTTGGTACGGTGTTGGCGCCAGACAGGATGTCGTCGACGTACCAGTCTTCTCGGATGATCTTTGCCGCCATTGGGAAGGAAGCAGCCTCATCGATGCTTATCTGTAGTAAGCACCTGATGGCAAGGAATGGAGCGCAGGCTGTTCCACACGTCACGGTTTTCAATTCCAGAACCCAGAGTGGCAATGCTGGATCAGCTCACCAAAAGATCCGTTGGAAGCAGGAGTGAGCTGGTATAACCTTGAACTGCCGATACATCTTGGATATATCAGCCGTGAATACGACGGAGTGCTTCCGAAAGCGGACGAGGATGACAAAGATGTCGTTCTGCACGGTTGCTCCCACCAGACGGGCATGGTTGAGAGCTACGTAGGATGCGGAAGCCATCGAAGACCACGCAAAGCTTTGTGCTGGAGTTGGACGGCCGTAGGACCGCATGATGGGGCATGTAATAATGGGCCTTGTTCGGTTCGTCGAATTCATCCTTGATCTCACGGTAGTGTCCGAGGGCTTCGTAGTCGTCGATAAACTCGGTGTACTAGAGCTACAGGGAAGGGTCCTTCTTCATTCGTCGTTCGAGTGAGAGTAAGCGTCGCAGGGCCAGCTCTCGGTTGTCACTCAACTGGGGTGGGAACTCACGAAAGGGCAGGGAGACAACGTATTTTCTGTCCTTGTTCCGATAATGAGTGGCCAGGAAGATCTTCACGCATACCTCATGCTCTGTGGGTCTGTCGGCGTCTTCGATGTCTTCAACCTCCCAAAACCTCTTCATGGTCTCGGAAAGTGTGGCAGTGATTGCTATGCAGCACTGCTGGTCGTTCTGCTGTTCCTCGACGTCTTCTGCTATCACCCAACCGAAGTGCGTCTCTTGCAGGTCAGGCAAATCCGCTCGTAGTTGCATCCTTCCTGATTTGAGCAAACTTAGGAAATGGGGTACGTCAAGCAGCATGTTGATTTGACCAGGTGTATGGAACTCGGGGTTGGCTAAGAACATGCTCGTTGGTACTGGACCTTTCGACACGTCCAACTGGGTCGTTGGGATAACTCCTGTCATCTTAGGAATCGACGATCGTTGAGATGTCGGAACATCTGACTACGCCAACTCCGCGCGCGAATGCGCCAACAAGCGTCGGAATTCTTTGAAGGGGCAGGCGGTCAGTGATGGCCTTCAAAATGAAGCTCACCTGAGAACCAGAAGCTAGCAGCATACGACAGGGTATCTTTATGCCACAGAGGTCCCTCAGGTTTACGACAGCTGTCATGAGCATTGCTGTTTTCTGTTCCAACGGTCGGCCTTTTGGAACGACGGTATTTGACGACGAATGAACAGATGTTTGCACTTGAAATAGTGTTGTACTGCTGGAGTCGGTGCTTCCTTGAGTTCCCCATGCAGAAGGGTATGGTGCTTTTACTGACACTTCATGCAGGTCTTTTTTGAAGGACAGTCGTTAGATCGATGGTCGCATAGAAGGCAGTTGTAGCACAGATTCAACTCCTTTACCTTTACTATACATTGCACTGGTGCCCAATTGTTGAACGTAGGGCATTTGAAGTGGAAATGACCATTATTGCACACGAGACAGGGCTAGAATTTCGTTGTAGGGGTCGCAGCGTGTGCGTTCTGGCTTGAGGGCTTCACGCTCGATGGCTTGGGATGTCCTTCCTTCACTGTAGCTGCCTGGGGTCAATTCTGAAATCTTTCCAAAACCTGACACTCGCTCTGCAGGAACTTCATCGTCTGATCGAAGTCCGGCAGCTTACCGTGTTCCTGTGTCCTCTCCCATAGCTGAAGAGTCTGATCATCCAGCCGTATCCAGGCCTGGAATAAGATGGATCCAAAGCACCTTAGAAACTTGGTCGAAAGCATCCCGAAACGATTACATTCCATCATTGACTATTAAGGAGTTGACTTCTACTGTTATTGATTGATTTTTTAACTGATTTCTAAACTGAAGTGTATCTTTTATTTATGCCATACCCACGTTGCCAAACTGAAGTGATATTATTATTTATTTTATGTATTTATGTTTTCAACTAAGATTGTTTGTCATTGTTTATTTTTCGAAAACATATATAGGAACATTGGCGTAGCTACTGGGGGTGCCTAGGGGGCCAGGCCCCCCCCCAGGATTCTGTAGGCCCCCCCCAGGATTTTTTCCTAATATATTTTTAATTTGAAATGAAACACTATTCATAATTTCTAACGAATTGTAGGGTTTTTCTTGTTTTTGTACTTTGCTTTCTCTAGAAATTCTTTGAACGAGTAACTATTTCTGAAGGAGTAAAGTGCACATACCCTCTTCCCCACACTTTTCTTATATCCCACTGTACCTTATAGGATGAAAATTCGGTACATATATCAAGAAAACCATAGTTAACGACCATTAGATCCATGAGAATTCCGATATATCAACATTACTTCCATTTGCTAGAACCAAAGATGTGAAGAGAAAGTATCGATAGGTCCTAAAGCGCTCGGCAGGTTATGTAATTGAATAGAATTAGTTTGAAATTGAGCATAGGGCTTTTGTTAAGCAGTATTTCGAAACAAACGTGCTTGATCGTGCTCAAATACCGTCGATGGCACATTATGGTTCTTGCGATGTGAAATCTATGTTTTTACACTCCCTAAAGACCACATGTGATGGAAGCCAAATTCCAATTAGAGGTTTTTGAAAACACAACTTCTCATTTTTACCAGTAGTGGTTTTTTTCGTCGTTGTTTACTTAACAACCTCGCAGAAAAACCCGGTAAGATGTCGTATGCTGATCCTCTTAACAGCATGTTTTGGCGGAAACCCAATCATTGAATATATACACTATTAACTTTTTTTTAAATGCGTTTGCTTCGAAATACTGCTTAAAAAAAGCCCAACGCCTGTGCCCTAAACAATTCTAAACTCTAATAATTCAATTCTATTAATATTAAATCCTCTAGACTCATAACTAAAATAATAGCGACAGTTAAATGTAGGGCCTGTTATGTTGAAACATAAGATTTGAAACACTTTTCTGTGTACCTATTTTAATTTTATTATTCAAAAAGGTTTTACAATTATGAGTTTTGTTTATAAGCGCATTTTAGAGTTCACGGTATTATTTTCTCTTGTACGAACAATTTAGTAGAGTATAGACTCCCCACATTGATTAAAAGTTTCGAAGCTAACGAATGTCCATGAGCAAAATATGGTCTGGTTTTATCACGGCATTTTCCAAGTTAAGGTGGTTGTAACTGATTAACAGTTCTTAGGAGTGATTAAAGAACACTTGAAGAAACCTCCATAAAACTACATCATTTATAAGTGTAATTCACCTTACAAGTAATTTTATAAGATACATGATTCGCCTCTCAAGACATCGTTTCGCAACTTTCATAAAACCTGATAAAAGTTTTGAAAAAGTCATTGACATTCTTCTTTAAGATAAATGTATCTTGAAAATGCTGCCATAAAGCGCTCTTAGAACCATTTGATTTCGAATAAGAGCACATACTCTTGAGAAAGAACATTATGTGAAAAGTAAACAAACTGGACGATGGACGCCCATAGGTGAAAGAAAATATAAAATAGTGGATCGTTCAAGCGGAAATTCAATAAAAACCTATCCAATATATTGAGTAGTCCTTCATCTCAGCCACCAACGACCAATATTTTTTTTACCATCGCTAGATTCCATTGGATTTGCAGCCTACTGAGACTTAGCAGAAGGGTATATGCGTTATGTGTCCTATTTTTTGTAACGAATCAAATTAAATGGTCAATGTGTCGGCAGTTGAAAACCGAAAAACATAACTCTTGATAAATCTAACGTCCCAGGTAGTGCGTTATCGCAATGCGTTATCGTATTTCCACCACCGTTAAATCTAAAGTCGAAAGTAGTGCGCTGGAATCGCTCAGTGATCCACTACACAGCGCACTTCTTCCGACGTTAGGTTAAGCATATAGATCAAGAGGAAAAATCATGTTTCGCTCAACAGATGTTTCCGCCATAGAGGCAATATTACTATCTGTTATTCTTCCCAAAACCATTGTTAGCATATTCAAGTTAATTTTTGTTTTATAGACTTCCGCTGGTGAATAAAAACAATAAATTATAAGCTGTAATTATGACTAAGAAAAACAATTATGCATAGACACTTTTGATTTGCACGTTCACATTTTCTTTGTTTATGATGTGCCTTTTTCACACTGATCTTATGGCTATATTATGAAAGAATTGTTTACCTTTAGCAATTCAAACAAGTTTTATTCAAGCGTAACTTATCTTTTTCAAGAACAAAAAAAATAAATATGAACTTATCGCGTTCCTCAAAAAAGCTGTAAGTCTTTTGCAAGCAATATAAGTTTTATTTGCGTTTTATGATAGTTTTCGATAAAACCATTGAAAAAATGGCAAGCGTGGCTATTCTGGATTCCCTCGGAATGGTAGCCATTTTCATAAGTATGCAACAAAACTCTCATTTTTCCAATGGTACGAACAAACAATGCTGTTTAAAATACATTGTGAAACATAAAATGGATTGTAGACACAATTTATTCAAGATCTAACAATTTATCAGCCTTTTCACCTAATAGTTGAATTTTCTACTATTTGTTTTATTTTTTAAATACGTCAGTGTTCTAGCAATAATTCAGAGGCGCATTAAATTTTCGAACTTTTATGTTATGAAACACCAATAAACTGAATGTCACATGAAAAATTCATCAAACGCAGGCAAAAAACAGATGCATTTATGGTCACCTTGACAATTAATTTACATACGTATTCACTTTGGAAGAGAAATATAGTAGCTTCTACTCAACTATAAACAAAAAAAGTCCCCATTCAGCAGAACGAATCGAAAAATGGAATCTTCGAAGCATATTTGTGACAGACTAGAAGTATTCTTAAAGAGGAAAATTATAAAACTATCAAAACTTGTGGTAGTTTTATCATAGTTTTAAGTATGTCTTGAATGTCCTTACAAGTATGCACCGATAAAACTATCAAGTTTTAAGTGAACCTTGGGAAATAGTCTTGAGAACTTCCTGTAGTATGGGCCTTTTGGAACTTAAGAGGGTTTTATGGCTGTTTTATCGATGTTATGTAGAATATCTAGTGTTATGCGTGGTTTTATCAAATGAGTCTTGAAAACTTCTTCAAGTGTTCCTTAAAATTGAATTTGTTACTTGGGTTAGAAGTAAGGTAAACATGTAATCAGGTAAATTTCTGAAATCATAACATTGATTGAGGTTGACTTCAGTACCAGTAGTAGTCGATATAGATTGCATAATGGGTCTGTATGTCAGATTTTATCAAAATTCACTTCGCATTTATTATAACTGTTGTCTAACATTTATACTTAAGATTTCTTTAAAGGATTTGATTTTCAATCAAAAGGTTATATTTTTGGCTGAAATAGTTCCTAGTAAACAGTGGTGGCCAATATAATCAATACATCTACAGTTTTTCATACAAAACAGTCATATTTGACACTCTCTATGTCTAGACAATAGAAGTAACCTGAATTTCAAACTGTGTTGTATTTATAAACTGGGCTTCAAAGTCTTTAGAATTATCACCATATTTGAAAACTTTATTTATTCACCAATGTTTGAAAATTTTATAACCATTTATTTTCTTTTTCAAAAGAGTTTATTTCAAAAGAATGAAATATTTTGCCGAAGAACTCATTCTTGTTCAACTTTTCAATTTAAAATTATTTAAAAACTAATTGGCAAATCTGATGCCATTATGTAGACTGTACTTGAAAATTTAAAAATTCAAAAGGGTGCATTTCTTATTTTCCCTATACTGTAGTTGTTAATCTCTTTTGCTATACCTTCACAAAATTTAGAAAAATTTCCATGGAATTTCGATGCCCTAGAATACTATCAATGTCAAACAAAATCTTAAGTTTAACCTCAAATTCCCCATGGATATTTCTTTCGAACTGCCGTGAAGTTCTCAATAGGTTTTGATGAAATAAACCTCGGAAATCTCCTTCAAAATTTTTTAACTCTCCTTAGAAATTTAGCTCGATATAACTTATAAATTTTCATTGAATTGTTCATAGTATTCCACTTTAAAACAAACTTGGTTGATGATTTGCTCACAGATCTTTCAAATAGTTATTCAATAAGAAATTTAAATTGAATTCCATTGAATGGCTTTAAAATATTCACATTGTAGAAACCGAAAAATAATCTCTGAATTTTAAAATTACTGTTTTTTTTAATTCCTTTATTATCAAGATTTTCAGGCCTGGGCTGGTTCATCTCCCGTCGTAGTCGCTCAAATAACTTTTGGGTATGTTTCGTAACTTTGTCCGGGGTGAGATTTGAACTCGTGACTTTGGCGTGAGAGGTGTGGATGTTACCCACTGTTTTTTTAACTACTGTTACTGTTACCTGTTTTTTTTATTCAGTGATATTTTGACTGCAGATAAATTCAGTTAGTATAATTCGAGAAGTAAAATTGCTATGTTTAGAAAGATTGCATTTTCATTTTATCTAACAATTGATTTACAGAGCTCCGTACAATCTTGACAAACGAACAAAATGAAATATGAAAAAATTAAGAGATAGGTAGGTATATCCTAATACTTCAGATATTTGTTTTTTTTTCAAGAAAACATAATCGTGGAACAGGTTCCAGGTTTTTTCCTTTTTTTTTAGATCATTTCAATAGTTATTTTGTAAAAATATATTGGAACCCCTGACCACGGGTATTAAGGACAACATCATACCCTAGATATTTTCAGAGTTTTTTGTAAGGAGCAACGCTAGTGTTCTTCCTCAACTAGCAACTCCATCAGCTTCATCGGAAAACGGTCGTTCTCATCTACGTTGGAATACAGTCGTAGCAATGATAAAGTGTTCTGCTATGTTTGCTGCTTTTTTTGCGCAAAGGCTTTGCGAAAACAAAATGAAAAATTTAGTTGCACCATTTTCAATAATTGGAGAAAACTAGGCGAGAAAATAAAAGCTCATGACGATACTACATTGCATAAGGAATGCTTCGAAAAATATTTACTTCACAAGCAATCGTCATCTAGAAATGTACACGAAAAACGTTTAAAGGTAATTGAAGAGCAATAGCAACATTATAGAGAAAACGTTAAGAAGCTGAAGGAAGTTGTAAAGGATGAGTATCTACCGACCGAAAATTTTGAAGATTTTAAACGCGTTATCCAAATCAATCTAAATTTTAATATAAATTTAAAATGTTCATTGACTCAAAGTTGTTCTTTGAAATTTGAATATATTCAGTTCAAACTTGACTCTATATAGAGTCAGGTCTGTTCTGTGCCTCGGTTAGTAGAGATGCCTTAAGAGAATCGAGTAAGGTGACTACAGTAACCTCGTGTGAGTCCATTCTCAATTTGATCCACACGGAATAATACGAGGCTTATATTCACCACACTCGATTCTTTTAAGACATCTCGACTCTTCGAGGCGCAGAATAGACCTAATTATTCGATTAAACTTGTTTTGATTTATCAATTAAAATAACCTGTCCCCAACAATTACGCTACTTTCTTCGCTCTTCTCAATATTTCTATAATCGAAAAAAATCTTCGGGTAGGCCCCCTCCAGGCCCCCTCCAGACTAATTGTCTAGTTCCGCCAATGTATAGGAATACACTACTATTTTAAAAAAATGCGTTTTATCTCAACAGTAATACATTGATCAAAGTTTATTCTTTATTTTTGCCAGTCACTGTACATCTGGGCACTGAGTTGAGAGCAAAACAAGAAGACAAAATTCAATATAAGTTTCAGACATCTAATCGTATAATAGTATTGTTTGTGCTCTGCTAGCCATGTAATGCAAACATGAAGATAAATCAGTACCATGTCATGAATGTCAGTGCCACAGAAAGAATGATTGTTCCAACAGCAATTAAACACATATAATAAGCGAATGTTCCTACATGAGCACGTGATGCGATTGCCTAAAAAGATTCCTTTGATAAAAGCCAAATTACTCCGCTACATGTAAAGGAAGAACCAAACAACTCCATTTCGGATACGTCATATCATGCCTAGGAAGCGATAAAAACGTGCAACATAGAAACCCTACTACCGTGCTTCTTCGTAGAACGAAATAACAAATTTTCCAGCTTCACCATGGAGGTGGCACAAGAAATTGGATGGATTCTCCACTTGGCTATCATCAGTTTCGGTGGTACATTTGGAACGACTCTGGATGCAATGGCATCCTTAATTTCAAATCGATTAATGCAGTTTTAGTTATTCTGACACATAAATTAAAAGTTACAGTGAATAAGTTTGCACGTAGAACATTGGTTCCATTGAAAAAGGTTTTATAAACTTTCAAGCGTACCAATCCTTCTGAATATTTTGATATTAAAATCGAAGTGATCGGAATGTAGTTTAAATCTCTATGCATTAGTTTTCGACTTAATAGCACTGTTTAAGTAGGGGTGAATTCGAACTCAGCCATGCTTCACTTCACTGACTAACACATGTTGCTTATTAAAACGGTTTTATTGTTGCAAATATTGAATTCTATATACTACGGTATATTAAATTGAGTTCATTGGAACAATTTATTAACATCACGGTTTCATTCATATGACCAATGTATTTCAGACATTTGATTCAATAATATTATGTGCATCTAGATATATGGGTGGGCTCTTGCTAGCTTCCGAAAGTACTCCCACATAGAGAGAACCAACAAAGGAAATGTATTCAAATTTATGACCGTGTTTACCGGTCTGATTACCCGGTTAAACCTTAATGTCGATTTGCATAAAAGGTAAGTTTGCCAGTAGTGAAGGAATTTACTTGCTTGATTACCATAACATCAAATGAGCATTCTTCCTTGGATTTTAGCTATTCAACGTATTTCTTCTCTATTTTGAAGATGACTTAAAGTGAACTAAAATGAAGAAACAAGTATAAAAAATTATCGGCTGTTAAAAATGCCAGTTAAGCGCTAGTAACAATAGACACATAATTCCAATTGGTTTGGATTACCACAAATTAATTTAAAAAAAAAACTTGAGACAATATAAGGGAAATTTTAGTTCATTCTCATTCCGTGATAACTTCCCGAATAGACAACAAAAAACCAAAAAAGAAAACATGTAAATTATTTCTTTCCAATTTAATAAGAGCAAAATATAAGAGATAGAGATAACACATTAAAGACCAGAAGACGTAGCTGGGAAGCTCAGTGTTGCCCGTTTGGCACGGAAGTTGAAGCTCAGGCCCTTTGTCTCTCTTATCGCGACTAAGTTCCACCCAAAAAAAAAATCACATATTTAGTGAAAAATATCCAAAAATAATTCACTTAACATTCATGTGAATCAGGAAGTGGAAAATGCTTGGCAAAATCTGTCCAGTGATATGTAAATGACAAGTCAAGTAGAATTTCTTTTTCTATATGATATTCATGTAGAAGTCACTTATTTAAGTGTTGGAAAATATCTACATGTGTTTCCAGTACAGTGTGTCTCACAATAGCTGTCACCTTTTTTCAGTCTTGGTTTATTTCAGCTGGGTAATTTTAACAACGGAATTGACTATACCCGTTTTGAGTGTATTATTTGGCAGCTTATCGCTGGAGATAAATAAGCTATGCCATTTGTTAATATTTATCAGCTACCATGAAAGTCATACGAGAGAAAGTTTTAAAATTAAATTTGCAAAAGCTTAGACTGTGTCAGATATTCAATAGCCTTTAGCAGTTCAGAGTGAGTAAACGTTTTGTTTTTCGTACCTTGAAATGGTTCAAGGAAACTGGAAATGTCCATATTCAACACAGACAAACTGCCAGAACGAAAAAAAGATCAAATATGTGAGGGAGCCAATAAAACGTAATCCGGCCGGATTTGGCCGTAAATTGAGCAAACAATTTCAAATGTCCCCTTGCTTCATTGAGCTCCTCAAACATGATCTGGAATGCAAGCCGTATAAGAAACAACGGATTCGCGGGTTGACGGGTCGTCAAAAGCAAACTAGGGCCCAAGGAAGCAGACATCTTCTGGTTTGGCACGGTGACTGCGAGATTTTATTATCGGATGAAAAGTTCTTCCTCCTTCAGGACAGACATAATCAACAAAATGATCGTGTGTATGGCAAAAGTCTTGCCAATATTCCAAGAGATAAACTAGATATAGAACAAATGTATCGAAAATCATGGAATGGGGTGCCGTTGAAAACTTCCTCTTTTTTTCATAGAACCGGTTAATCCATATATTTTATGTCAAAAACTGCCGCACCACGCCGTTGCGCTCCCCATTGTACCCCAGCCTTTAGGTTTCCTATCGAATGATTCTACACAAATCCTCGAAAACGAACATTGTAGAAAGAATGTACGAGGAAAACAGAATCTTGCGAAACAAATTTTCAGCTAGACGTTATATTGACTGAATGCATTGCCACTGAACGCAAGCGATTTGAATACACCGATTGAGATTATTTTGACTCAGTGAATGCAATCAGCTGGAAGGATCAGAGCAGAGATACGGTTTAAAATGACGCTTTATGTTTTTATCTTGCACTAGATTGCATAACATCATATTATATCATTATTTCAAATGTTATTTGATGTTTCAGGTATGATTTGAAGAAATGAGTGTGATTCAATTAATCTCGCTCATCTGAATCTAACTGAATGCAATCGTTAATGATTCAGAGGGTAAAAAATAGGCAATGAGAAATCGTCCACACTGATACCGTCTGATTCATTCACTGTACGATCAGCTGCCAGTTTTGCTCAATTCTGTTTTCTACTAATAGAATGAAAGCGGAATAGTAATGAACATAATCGGAATAATTTAAACGTGGTAACGCTCACTACTGAATGTCTATGCGTGTGAGTGAAAATTAGCGCTAAGTGAACCGGTATTTCCCATGCTTGTATTACACCGAGCAGGGTTTGAAAAACCCTCTGCTTCTTCATGCTTCAACGCTGTATGGGAATACATCATATTGTTTCCAACAGGACTTAGCTCCAGCTCACAAGGCAAAGAAGAAACAAGCGTGGTGCGCGGAAAATTTTCCAGATTTCATCACAAGCAATCCTGGCCTGGATCTTCACCGGATCTCAACCCACTTGACAACTTTGTTTGGGGTTATATACTTCAACATACAGGCCCTACGAAAGGGCTTACTTTATATCGAATCAAGAAACATTTCAAGGAAAAGAGCAAGAGATTCTAATTGAATTAATATGGTTTATTTCTCAAACATGTATCTTTCAAATAAAAAATAAATGCTATGATTTGGTTGATTTGTTTTGCTGTAATGCCATTTTGTTTTAGTGACACCTATTGTGAGACACCCTGTAGTAGCTAAGTGAAACATTTTTTGAGCATTAGCATGATTGACCGCCCGAGGTTGCTACTTCGTTATTGCCAGATCAGCTTGTATTACATAGAGAACCAAAAATTAATGCTTGGGACTTGCAAACATCCTCAATTTGTAATAACTGGTGATCCAGAACTAACCCAAAAAACACAAAAAACATCTTTTCAGAAAGATTTATAATTGTTTGTATATAAATGTATTATAAACGTATTGCAAAACATGTCAAGTTCGGAGAAGTTTGGATCTATCGTATTCTTTATATCAGTCTGACTAACGGTCGAGCTAAAATACTTTTTTCATTGCTACAAGTGTTTAATACTTTTTATACTTCTTAAAAACGTAGTTCCCTTAATTTCTAATACTTAAACAGGACAAAATTTTATGGGCAGTTCTATATACCGTTGAAATAACATAGCACCAGCCATGTTATGCAAAACGTGTTTTTTTTTAAACGATGAATTTGTTATACAAGATTGTGGTTTCACTGCTAACGGGAAGCAAGTCATAGATACTCAAAATTGACTTTTCAACAACCGGAGTTGGCTTAGCAAAGAAGCTACAAACCTATCATGCCAAGGAATAGTGTTCAAATCCCACGCTTGGCAATGTTATATTTTTGTATGAGGATAATATTTTTAGATTTTATGTGTTATAAGGCTTCATTTTCCTCGCTTTTTACGTCATATTAAAGCATGAAATAAAGTATTATAAACTTAAATTGATAACCTGTTTTTGTCATTTGACAGAACTTTCAACTTGTTCAATACAAGCTGTGTTGCTTGGAAAGGCAATACCAGCACCGGCCTCGCCAGAATGCAGGTCAAGTAGAAAATGCGTAGGAATATGTTGACGTGGTACTCGTTTTATTGGAAGCCGAGAATACCTCTGCACTTCCACGAGAATTCACTGGGATGTTGGATTAAATGATTGGCATCCGTTTTGTAAACGGTGTGCTGAATTTATACTTTGTACAAGAATGCACATTATAGTTATTCAAATTTTGGCACCGATTTAAAACAATAGTAAAGATACTGTTAGAGCCACTCACACGGTAGAGTGGTTTATTACAGCAGAATACAAAAATATGTTAAAACATCGAGTTTTAATTTCAATTTAAATTTAAACTAACAGTAGGATTGGTATTAAGGTCACTTACAAGTGTGGGTGGTTTATTTCAATGGACTACAAGAATACGTTGAAATACCCTATTTGACGACCGAATTAAACAAACACCAAGGATGCTGTTGAGGCCACTCACTAGTGTGGGTAGAAAAAGACCTTATGATACACATCAGTAACACATCTTCACTACCTGGAACTACCTACACTACCCTCCCTATAAATTTGAAGCTGATAAAATTTCTACATGCTTATTTTTCGTGGCAACAATAATAATGATAGGGTATGTGTCCCTTAACTCAGCCTGTTATGCAAGGATCGATTACATTTTTTATTATAATCCAGAAAGTTTCTAATCTGTAAGCGAGATTCAACTAGTTAGACATTTGCTAAGATAAGTCCATTACATCCGACTCCAATCACTTTGGATCCCAAAAACAAGCGGCTTTTCACTCCATGGCACACCGCCTATATAATGTACCCATGGAGGAACAAGAATTCGCAGAAGAAAAAGAACGTATCTACCAGGCAGCTGAGATGAATGGCTACGAGAAAGAGTTCACGGAAAAAATTCTACAAAAACACAAACGAAAGCTACACATAAAAAACATCACCACACTTAAGCCAGACAGAGAAAATGTATGAAGGATCAGTCTACCGTTTTATCCTAAAGTTACGAACCCAATAAAAAACACACTCAAACAACAAGGATTACACATAGTTTACAAAAGCGAAAACACTCTACGCGACATTCTATGCAACTTGAAGGACAAGGTTCCACCGGACGAAAACTCGGGGATTTACCAAATTCCCTGTCAGGACTGCTCATCCGTATACATCGGACAAACCCGCCGCAAAGTAAAGGTTCGCATGAAAGAACACAAAAACGCTGTTGATAAACGGAAACTCAATGAATCAGCAACAGCGGTACATGCGACAGGTTTTGACCATAATATTGACTGGGAAAACGCAAAACTGATAAAAACAGTAAGGAAACCGTCTCACTTAAACGCATGGGAATCGATGTTTATCGCCAATTCATCCGAACCGCTCATGAATGAAGACGATCCTCCCATCACATCATGCCTGTTTAACTTGACAAAGCTGAGAATTCAGTAACTGTCTCTTCTCTTCTGACAACTACGTGAAAGCATACGAAGATTTGCGTAATCAGTCGGACATAGTCCCGTAGATGGGCAGCATCGTGCCCGAAACCGGTCGACCAAAAGGTAAATTTATTTTAAATTGTAAGAAAGATTAGCATAAAAATCATAACAATAAGTGAAGTGCAGGCTACAACCTCAAAGTGCTTTCGCCTTTATGGCCGATTGATTACCAAGAAGAGAATGTTACAATTACACATCCAGTTCCTCACCCGCTGTAGAAGGAAGGGCCTTATACCGAAATTTATTAGCATGAAACCATCCACCAACAGTGAGGCAAGTGAAAAGGCTACCGTCAGTGCTAAGAAGATCTGGCTAGTTGAAGAAATAAGATGCAAGCATAAGCAGTTGTCCGTGGTAGAAGAGCAATTGTACCCACTCCATATACAGTTATTAAGTGAAATGGAGTACCACTCAACAGCCGAATGTATCGTGCATAAGTGTGTAGAAGAGAAGAAAGAGTGCTGGCAAAAAGTCCTTTGTAGTGTAAATAGAAATTTAGACAAACGAGTGTGCAAAACGAAACAGGGACACCGCCAAAAATTGCGCTCTCTTGAATGCTCTCAGGCACCGAGAAGAACAAGTCGTGCGCCCCGGACCATCGATAATTTTGTGGTGAACCTTTCTTCTGCGCAATTCACACAGGCCGAGCATGATCTGCTAAACAAAGGGTTGAATTTTGCTGTTTCCCCTCAATGTGCTCCTCTTTCTGATATTGTCAGCAATATAGAAAGCGCCATTCAGTATGACCAACAAGGGTACAAATCGTCAATTCGATACAACGTTAAGCAATGCTTTTCACGAACGGCAGGAAAAGATCGAAAGACAGAGCGAAACAATTTCGATACATGATGTGATCTTCTCACGTGCGGATAAGGGCAATACAGTAGTGATCATGGACAGGGAAGATTATGATTCACGCGTACGCGACATGATTAGTACAGGTCCGTATGAAGAACACAAATTCAAGAACGGAAACCCTAAAGACCCCCTCAATTCGATGGTGGAAGAAGTAAACTTCGCACGGCACAACGTAGCGCGTTTGATGGGCGAAGAAAAACTTCAAAGAAAGTTTCACGTGCCAAATCCAAAAGTAGCATCACTGTATTGCCTACCGAAAATTCATAAAACACCACTCGGTATGCGGCCTATTTGCTCGAATATTTGCACACCCACGGAAAAAATGGCAGCGTGGCTAGTTGAAGAGATGAAAAAAATCAGTGGGGTTGTGTACAAGACACGACCGGTTGACGTAGACTACGTTAAACCAAGTGATGCATTATATTGTCAGGGAAATTCTGTGTGGCTATTATTAGCGTTAAAAGGGTTTCAATTATTCGTGCCGGTCGCTTGCCCTTACCGATAGAAGCAGTTTAAGTCACAATATGACGGGTGCGGCTCTTATGGGACATTTGACCAGCGTTTTGAATCCAGTATGTAAGAAAATTCTATTGTACGCTCTTGAGATATTATTTGGTGGCCCTGAAAAGGGCCGTTTGGTTTTATGAAGTCAGTGCGTGGGAAAATTCTTTTGTACACTCTTTATAACTCTTTGGTGGCCCTGAAACGGGCCGTTTGGTTTTATGAAGTCAGTGCGTGGGAAAATTCTCTTGAACACTCTTTATAACTCTTTGGTGGCCCTGAAAAGGGCCTTTTGGTTTAAATGATGACACGGCCACGGTTGCACGTTTTACGATGGACTATCTTTAAGGCCTAGAAGATAGTTGAGGATCTGTTAGGGAATATAAAATTATTAAATTAATGATAGTTTTGCTCATCTTTATAATCATAATCGCTTGACATTACTAAATGTTTATTCGTCGAAAATCAAAATCGTCGGACGGTGGTTCAAGAAAAATGCATAATATTGCTGACATTGCAAACGGAGGTCACGAACGAAGGTTAAAGCGGCAGAATCTTCATCACGACTAGTTGTATAATCACAGTTCAAAGCCAAGTCGAGATAAAGGTACTTCTTCATGAAATCAATGAAGGGAAGTTTCTCTGACTTTGGAACAGTGATGTTAAAATTGCCAGTCACAATAACTGGCATACCTTTTCTGATTGTGAGACCTGGCAAAATCATATATAAAGTGTTGAACAATATATCAAACAAACAAACGAACAAAGAAATCTAATTCTAAATCATACCTGGTGAAATGAAAATCGATAAGAGCAACGTCGCTGTGTCTCGTATAACTAGCTCTGAAGCACAGATATCGCCATATTGATCGGCTACTCCCAGTTGCTCGTCGTAAGATGCGCAAAGTTTCTCGATGATGTGCGGTCTTGTGGTGAAGGGGGCCGTACACCTTTTATATATGGCCACTCATCCAACACTCACGCTATCACGCATTGCCTGACCAATGCAATCAAAGCCGGTGATTTCGACTGCAGCACCATCCTCCTGACAAGTTTCACTTACAGCAATAAAGTCCGCTCCTGTTAGTGAACTATCGGCTGAAACGTCTGCTGCATGTGCGCTGAGATTCTCAATTTCTATGCTCATAAGCGGCGGTTGTGAATCGTTTCAACTACTTTCACGATATCCAAGATTTCTGTTGAACAACGGAAATTTAAAGAAATCTTTAGATATATTCCAAACCCAATAATAACAAAAATATTACCCTGAGGCAATGGATCATCTTCCAAGTAAATCGACAGTTCCGACATGGCTCATTTTCACAATTGTACACTATACAACTTTAGCAGAAACGCGAACAGAATGCTATGTGTTGCCAACTACGTTGTGCCAAGACTTAGTAGTCTGTGATAGGGAATCTTCCATCGACAAACTTGGCGAGAGATCATTATGCGACTGCAGGAAAAATAATGGTGTTGCAATGATCTATCAGACTGGGTGTCGAGATAGCAGTGGATCTGAAAGATGTTTGTAAAACTTTATTGATGAAAATTCTGCTGTACATTATTGACAAACTCACCGCAAGATACTGTAAGTATCGACAGTATAGGTCGGCGGTACGAAGAGAACGAACATTGGTGGTTTGAGCGGGGTTTGTTTTGCGATCCATGCTGACGAGATTTCCCACGGATCTCACAAAACGCATAAACTAATATGACGAGGACTGTACTCATCGCGATGACAGAACAAGGCAGAGCTTAACTGAAGGAGATTCAAGACCCTCAATCAGCAAAGATGCCCCGACTGCAGGAAAAATAATTGTGCTGCGATGATCTATCAGACAGGCTCTCGGGATGGCAGTGGCTCTGAAAGATGTTTGCAAAACATTATTAATAAAAATACTGCTTAGCATTATTGAGAAACTTACCGCTAGATACTGTAAGTATCGACAGTATGGGTCTGTGGTACGAAAAGTACGAGCAGTACCTTTTGCATTTCAGATCTATGTTGCGAGTGAATGTAAAATCTAGACAGGTTCCACCGAGAGTGGTCGTTAGTGCGGGGTTTGTTTGCAGTTCCAAGGAGAGATACTGCTTCATGTAGTCGATAAATTCAATATTTTTCCCATTCATAACATCAATATTGAAATCACCGGTCACGACGATGGGCATACTCGATCTCTTATACAAAATTAGATTTCGCGCAATGAAGAACTTCTTCTGTTTAATGGTGGTGTCTGGTGAAATGTACAGTGACATTAAGAGAGTACGAATACCCATAATCTGGACCTCAACAGCACAAACGTCGCCGTACTCGTCCGCTAATCCAAGTTGTTCGTCGTAGTTTGCACTTAGCTTTTGGATCGAATGAAGAACCGCGGTAGGGGATGCTGAATTGTGCTGGTAAATGGCCACACCCGCTGCTCTCATACCGGGACGCTTCGATTGCGAAATGCACGTGTATCCCGCTAACTCGGTTGTGGTTCGGTCATCTTGCCACGTCTCACTGAACGCCAAAATATCTCCCATCGTTAGCACATGATCGGTGGCAATATCCAGTGCATGTGCACTCAGACTCTGGACATTGGCCGAAACCAATACAACGCCCCTGTCTTTGCTTGCAACGAGTTCCACCAACTCGTCAGCAATAGTGTTCAGACGGTGATTCGACAAACGCTCCATTTCCGTTCGCAGTTCCCGCATTTTTGGCGAATCATTGCCCTTAGCATGATGGAACTTAAATTCGTCCTTGGCGTTAGTGAGGTAAAGGCCATCGAGAGACGATACTCTGGAGAGGCCAACATACACCAATTGCTGCTCCTGTCCTTTATCGTAGTGGTACACGATTTGCGGGAAGGTGCCACCCTGTGATTTGTGCACCGTAAGAGCACATCCGCTGACTACCGGGAATTGCATCCTTTTGCATTTCATGCATCCGAGGGTGATGTTTGCCGATCGCTTAACAATTGGTGTCCAATCTGGCTGTAAGATACCTGGTCTAGAGTATACCAATGGCCTGGATTTCACTCTTAACATGGCTCCAATCGCATCGTTCTCGAATTTTAACCACAGCCGAGCTATTTGCTGTTGAGAATCTTCGTCGATCCGTTCTACGTACATAAGCTCACCGATTGCTCCGTTCACGATGCCATCTTCGACGTTGACGTTTGTTGTAACCATGTACGGCATTCCAGTGGTAAGACGCAACATGTAGGGCAAGCCCCCAGCTTCAACAACGCTCATTTTAAAGAGCTTGTTTCTGGCACTTGCGAGCTGCTCGTCATTTCGGAACCCACTGAACACGTCCTCTGCCAAACAATCCACGCCATCGGTTTCCCGCAGTACTTCGCTGTTATACTGGTCTACGTCGAGGTTACGATGGAACAGCCGTATGGCATTGGGCACATTTTCCTTGCACCATTGCACCGTACGGAAACGACTTTCCAGCAGCTTCGTTTCTTCATCTGTAATATAAACTATATATTATTATATTCAGTATTGATAAGGCTGCGAGATTATTACCTGACAATTGTTCACCATTACCAATCCTTGTCAATACAGAGGAAAACTGTTCATCACTCTGCCTCATAACTCTGACAAGGGGAAAGAACTGGAGTGATTGCCAAAGCACAGCGCCATGCATGAAATTTGCGGGTGGTTTGAAGACAAATCTGGCATTTACTGGTGGAAGCTGGCGAAAGTCTCCAACCAGTATCATGTCTATTCCACCGAATGCATCATCGTATTCCCCTCTGATGTCTTGCAACCTTGCGTGAACCGAATCCAGCACATTGGCACTGATCATGCTCACCTCATCGACGATTATTGCCTGAACGTGCGCAAATGCATTCCGATACAGCTGGAGAACGTCGAAGCTCATTTTCGGGTTAACTCTGCGTGACATGGTCAAACGGAATGCAGAATGAGCCGTTGTTCCACCAATGGAGACAGTTGCCTTTCCAGTCGAAGCGCAAGCAACATATGCGTTGTTTTGGGCATTGTGTGCCTGACTGAATCGGTTGTAGGTCTCCATCAAGACGCGCAACGTGAATGTCTTTCCGCTACCAGCTGGACCAGTGAAGAATATTTGCAGCGGTTTTCGGTAATCGTCGAAACTGTGAATCGTGGGGATCACATGGAGAATCAACGATCGCTGTTCAGGTTTAGTGGCTCGTACTAACTCACAGTAAGCTTGCTCGCTTACCACATTAGCGCGTTGCTTAACTACCGACGTCAGCGCATGAATCGGCAAATTCCGAATATCGTCGTCATTGGGCTCCATGGTGATCACTCGAACACATTCGTCGTGCATTTCGACAGCCGTATCCTTTTCTTGGTCTGCATTTGTACCAAAAATGCGCAGATACTCATCGACTGTTTGCTCGAGGTTGAATTCGCAATCGTATTCTTTCCGCTTCTGCAGAAGTACGCTTTCATACTGATCGTACAACTGCAGGAACTTCTGGCAATCAAGTATGTCGCACATCTCGCTACGAAACGGAAGAAACAGCAGCACCATCTCGCGCTTGTAGTCGATGAGCTCGTTCATTGAGTACGACCGCCAACGCAATACGTGCGCAGTGTTACGACGACTGTACGTGTTCGACGTTTTCTGTACTTTCGCGTAACACGCTGCAAAATCTGCAAGGCATACATCCTCTAGCCCATCGCGTGCTTCGTACTTCTGGATTATATTGGATGTCCAAATATCGGTGGAATCATCCGAAACACCTTCTGCATCCATCTGCTGCACACGCTTTCTCGTCTTCGTTCTCTCGTGTGGCCACAAAGTGGGAATGAACTCGACCTTTCTGCTGGCTTCAGACATTGGCTGGCGAAGAAGGTACCAGACAGCCTCCTGAGCAGACATTTCTACTGAATTGAGCATCTTGATGCTCACTTTTTTGAGCAGTGACTGGTAGTCCTGATCCGGGAACTCTTCCTGCAGCTTCACGAGATCGCGATGTAGACTGCTAATGCCCCGATTAGTTTTGTTAACGTACTCGACGACGTACGCTGCACAAGAAAACTCCTCGAGGATGAACTGCAGATCCATGTTCGAACGGAGAACATTAGCAATCCACGGATTGAACGTGTTAGTCCACAATTCCGTCATTGACCGTTTGACCAGAACGGTAGGTCGGCTTATGGATGCACGAACGATATCGAGGTAGTAGTCGTATGTGCAGCAGCAGTTTTCGAGAAATTGATCCAGCGTATCGAAAACTTTGTTTTCCAAAGCAGCGTGAATCTCTGTGGCGCGTTTCTTCAGCTGACCGCGTCGACCGTCATCAGCCGGGAGTGGCAACAAAACTCTTGTCTGATCCATGGGCCAGTAAGGGATGTTGAAACGGCAACTTTGCTCACCTCGTTTATAGCACGTGAAAGTGTGCTTGTGTACCTGATTTCCATAGCTGTCTGGCAGGGCAACTGCTGAAACTGAACAGAGGCTGTTGATCAGATCAACTGTTGCGGGCATGTCTTCGGAAACGGCCTCTTTCGGGTCCATATCCAGCCAAAGCAGTATATGCGCGTGAGGACTTCCGCGATGTTGGAACTCTATACGCTTAAAGTATTCCTTCACGCGGAACTGCCCGAACGGGCTGAATCTGGATGACTGTAGTAGCTGCATAATAACGTCAACAAGCTTTTTGAAGTACACGCAGCAAGTCACCGGATCTTCGTTCACCAATGTTGCTCACTGTAGTGCCGATAGCTGTTGCGTGAGCTCCTCATCACCTGTGATGTTTTCGCCTGACAGTTTCTGCAATGTCTGCAAAAGATGAGGCCATTTGGTTTCACTTGCGCTCAAAGTTAGGAACATCGTCGGTTTTCCTAGTTGCCGGATCATCGCAAACAAATCTCGCTTACGCTGCTGCCAGTACTGCACCGAATTTGAGATTGACTTCAAGAACGATAAGTTCCGATCGATACACTCCTCCAGGAATTTCCTATCGCTCAGCATTCCGCGAGTGATGTTTGCTGTCGCTATGCACTTGAAGGTACACTGGAGTCCCTCGGAAACACGTAGCCGAAGTATTTTCATTGCAACGTACAGAACATGTTTTGGCTTGGCAGCCCGTCGATCACGCCGCCGCAGTTCACTGGTAGCCATCATGAATGGAGTCACTCGCACATCTGGGTTGAATGTTCTAGGGTGCCCTAGATAAATGTCTGGGAATGAAAGTTCCTCAGCGTGTTCGTCATAAATGATCGACAATGGCACTCTGTTTTGTCCCGGCGCTATTTCCAGACATTTATCCTCATTCCACATGAGAGTTTGCTGCTGACCTATCAGCAGTTCAACATCGTTATCTCCTTCAATCATCTCGATGCAATCAGTATTGTCGACAGCTGGCTGGTCAGAGTCGATTGATCGCAGATGATTTTCGTTGAAGATGATACCGTATCGGCGATACAGAGGGGTTTCTTGTAGGAACTTCAACCAGGCCTTCACTGTTTCCTTCTTCACAAATCCAGACAGGTAACTGGACTTGTGGATGATGTGCTTTTGATGGACACATTGAAGGCTCTGTCGTCGTCCAGCTGTCGTGGCAGTTCCTTTACCATCTTGTCGACATCAACGGGCACATTTATCACCTGACCGATGATACCGTAGCTGCTTACAATATTAACGTTTTATTGTAGTTGTGAATTTATTACAATATAGTTGAAACAAAAATATTTACCTGCAGCGAAACGCAACCGCCGAATTTGCATAAACGGCAAACGTGGAGAAATCAATCTTTCCGTTATCGGATCCAGTGGTGGAAGAGCTGGACTCGATGGAAAAGGCGGATAACTAAAACCATTCGTCACGGCTAGCGCAGGTACCTTTCCTTTTTTCATGCTTGAGCGACAAGTTGCGCATACAGCCAAGCCTTCAACGGATATGCCTGTATTGGCCAACACCTCGGCTTCAACGGTAGTGACCGGTTTA
The DNA here is from genome assembly GCA_034211315.2 of Aedes japonicus. Lineage (NCBI taxonomy): Eukaryota > Metazoa > Arthropoda > Insecta > Diptera > Culicidae > Aedes > Aedes japonicus. The sequence goes on from JASCZW010004921.1 coordinate 123,378, forward strand.
AGGTCATTCATGAACCACAACCTATCACAAACGCCGCACGGAAAACCAAAACGATTATTCACAAACCGTTTGATGAACTCCTTTGACGCTCCCTCTAAGTTCGGTTCGAATAACTCTGCAAAGTTTGATGTTTGTTGCGATTTTGGCATTTTTATGAATAATTGAGTCACTTACCCTGGCTTGAATGCTCAGAAGACGGTATGTCATACTGTGCCTGAATGGCCTGCATCTCGGAATTCTCACCATCGCCGGAACCATCAACAATGTTTTGCATCGTTTGGGGGATTTCAGTAACGACAGGCAGCGGAGGAAATTCTATAATACGCACATTCAAACATATATTTTGACTGATACCTTGTCTCCTTTTCAACATTCACCATTTAAATGTCATACCATTCGGATCATTTGTATACAATCTGAGTTGTAGTATGCCTTTGCATAATTCAACTTCAAAGAATCAAAGATTTGCAATTTATGCAATTTTAGCAATTCTGGATTTCAAGGGTAATAATAAACATTGAAATACTCTAGAATTCAAATTACGATAAAATTCTTTATCAGAAAATATCCGACAAGTTTAGTGATTGTTAAGAAAACACTATAAGCAATTGCAACATTTTCAGATGTGTAAGCGTCTCTAAAAATGTTCAAAGTTCAGGAAGTTTTATCAAACAGAAAATAACAAACATTATCTTACAGTTGTTGTAAGGTTATATACAAGTATATAGGGTACATGTCCTCTGACTTAGTCGATTATGTAGCGCACGATTACAGTTTTAACTATAACTCATACAATAATTTAGCTAATAACGATATTCAACTAGTTATACCTTTGCTAAGACATGCTTAATAAGGCGTTTGCTGTACTGGACCATGACAAGTCACCAACTAACATTATTGAGTCGAAAACTTTCGAAGGATATCATTAAAGATACTTGTTCGAACGAATTTCAGTAAAGTTTGTTTATTTCATCGCTCCGGGCATTTATTTATATTATCGCTTCGGGCATTCGGCTATATTCGATATACTATACGGAATATAAAGCTACTTTATAACATCTCAATGAATTTCTCATGTGATCAATTGGCCATTCCATTTCAAAACATTAAAATTCCCACTATATTCATTTGGTTATATAGGTATTGGTATGAATAAGCCCTTCGAAAAATACACAACCGCTCACTCTTACTTTTCCATTGAAAACTTTTATAATCTACATTTTACTATGTGATGAATACATTAGGCCATAGTTGGGAATATAAGGTTAAATGCGTACCTAAAATATGGTCTATGGTTCTCTTGTGAAATAATTATTCATGTTTTTATGTGAATATCAGGTAAATTAGGGAATCCATTATGGCTTAAACGTTAAGGAAATTGAAATATATATAAATATATTAGATCTCGCAGAAGAAAGAGAGTGAGTTTTATAATATATCATTATTCTGTGCAATGGGTATGGGAGAAAAGGTTGGTTAATATATGATATTCAGCACTTTAGTTGTATCGATATCATTTGAAGGTTCATATGATGTATACGCACGCGGCGCATGTCATCACCAGAATACAATTAATACTATGTTAAAATTTATTAAGACAGGGAGCGATAACATAGAGAGATATTCAATTGCTATGATGACATGCTCTTTGTTAAATTGATTTAAGGTGAATCGCTGCTCCATGTATTTTTTCCTATCTTTTATCTCGTTCTCCCAAACTCACCTTGCTATTTCAAATTGATAAATCTCGATTGTTAGTGAATGAACATCGAATCGAACTCTATCAAAATGCTCACAGTAAGTAAGCATACAAACTGATGTGATTAAATTTTCAATATCTAGTACCGACTCTGATTTATATCAATTTTAAATGTTGAGGTAATGACTGTCATCACGAATGATTCAGCATGAGCCCTTAAATTTAATTAATATCAATTTCCTACCTCGAGTTGAAGGACCTTCTCCAGCGTCCCAACTAGTTGTTGGCAACGCATTACCTCTTACTGCTTTCAATTTCGCCCGATAACTACGAGCTCGCTCGGCATCGGTGCATGGTCGTTTCGGAGGATTTCCCGTATGTTCGCTCTTTATGCGCTTCCTGAATCTGCGCAAGCGTTCTGGATCAAATCGGTTTGGCATTCTCACTTTCACTGTTTCTCAAAAAGTTTTCTTCCTAGAGGTAGGACTCTATCCAACGCGAATCGTTAACACAACAGAACAACTGTTTATAACACTACTAATTGGAATTTACAGAGAATGTTGATTCGGAATATTATGTTCGACATCAAAAATGGTGTCCGTGATAGGGAATTTTGTGGTTTAAGTTATGCGACGAAGAGAAAACAAGTTTTGCTAATACCACTGGCTGCCAATCGACAATTTGAAACGAAAATCCCAATCAAACAAACTCTCAAGCTGAGAATTTTAAATTGACAGTAGCAAAGATGGATTTGTATCTGGTAGCATTTATTGATTTATTGATTCATCGCGGGTTGCGCCAACCAGCCAAAATTTTCCCGACAGCTCGCCCTCCATGCAGGCGTTTTTGGATTTGCGTCGAACGAATTGGCACCATATTAGGCGCACAAACCAAACGAAATAAAAGTTTTTCTTTTATAAACAACTCTTTTGATTCAATTGGTTGTCCTCAAAAGGACAGATTATCAATTAATGGATAGCGCCAACCAGCTGGGTGAAATTTTTACCGACGGCACCGAACTTAATTCAAGATTAGTTCATTCTTGAATAATCAACTCTTTTATTTGAATTAATTGTCCTCAAAAGGACAGATTATTTCCACCTACTGCTGACTGCTACTCGCCCCCAAGGACGCTTTCCCCCAAACAGCAGCGTTTTCGAAGTCGCGGCGAAACAATCGCCACGATGAGGTAAGATGGCGGCTTGCACAAAGCCGACGCGGTTGTGCGCCCTCATAATCCGCCATTTTACCTCAACATCACCACACTTAAGCCAGACAGAGAAAATGTATGAAGGATCAGTCTACCGTTTTATCCTAAAGTTACGAACCCAATAAAAAACACACTCAAACAACAAGGATTACACATAGTTTACAAAAGCGAAAACACTCTACGCGACATTCTATGCAACTTGAAGGACAAGGTTCCACCGGACGAAAACTCGGGGATTTACCAAATTCCCTGTCAGGACTGCTCATCCGTATACATCGGACAAACCCGCCGCAAAGTAAAGGTTCGCATGAAAGAACACAAAAACGCTGTTGATAAACGGAAACTCAATGAATCAGCAACAGCGGTACATGCGACAGGTTTTGACCATAATATTGACTGGGAAAACGCAAAACTGATAAAAACAGTAAGGAAACCGTCTCACTTAAACGCATGGGAATCGATGTTTATCGCCAATTCATCCGAACCGCTCATGAATGAAGACGATCCTCCCATCACATTATGCCTGTTTAACTTGACAAAGCTGAGAATTCAGTAACTGTCTCTTCTCTTCTGACAACTACGTGAAAGCGTACGAAGATTTGCGTAATCAGTCGGACATAGTCCCGTAGATGGGCAGCATCGTGCCCGAAACCGGTCGACCAAAAGGTAAATTTATTTTAAATTGTAAGAACGATAAGTGTTGTGTCTTGTCTCGCGTCGCGTTTTGTTAGTGATTTGGTAGTATGTATCACGAAAAGTTACACAACGCTTTTTATAAAGTTAGAAACATTCGAGGGATTTAAGTCCATATGTCGGTCTATAAGCAGAAAATTGGGTATATTTGTGGATACAACTTCGTCCCATTCGATGGATTTATTACTAAAGGCAGCATTTGTACGGTTTTTTCTTTCTGATTTTATGAATTAAGGCACTGCGAGCTGTTTTCGATTTACTTAATACAACATTTCGCACAATAAACTTAATTAAAACTGCTTTGAAACATTTAAGTGATTTACATGTATGATTTATCTGTCATTCAAAAATGAAAATATTATAATTCACTATACAATGAACGTGTTCCTTCGGTTTGTGTTTAGATGAGCCACTTGAATATAAAAAACTGCAAATTCATGCATTTCCATTTGAAATTTTACCAATAACAAAGTTTTTACTACGTTATTGATACAACAGGCCATAGTTGGGAACATACAAAAAAATGATTTTGATGATTATCGCTAAATTAATGACACATTTGGTACATAGGCTGAATAAAGGAGCTAAGCTAACATAACATCCCCTTACCCTATGTAAATAATTATAAGATTCAACTATACACCTTCATGCAGTTCAACCATTAGTTGATGAATGTATACTAAAATGTGAAGGTGATAAAATGATGGAAATAACACGATGTTGTAAAGAAACAGTAAACAAATTACATATAATAATGAAATATATAATACATATACATAATTTATTTGCCTCTTTCGCCGTGGTGCTAGATTATTAAAATTCGGAAATGGCGAAAATTCCAACCTTGATATAATGAAATAAATTCGATCACCTGCCAGCCCAGCAAAACAGCAAAGAAAATTAAAGTAAACAACAATGTAAAATAAATTTCATATAATTATGATTACTGCCAAACAACGAAAACTTGAACACGGAACACGGAACGGAAAGGAAAGAGACAGGAAATCCGAATTTTCCGACAATTATTGTTTCCCGCTTAACCTGGAACCATAAATGATTCTAAATATTTGTGAAATAGAAAATTTTGTTTTCAATTATTTGTCCAATATGATCCTTCCAGAAAAACCGTAAACAACACTCCTGTCTCCTCAAATACATAACATGAGTTAGGTAGGCTAAAACTTGAAGACGGACCTGCATTATCAAAAAATAAAAATAATAGGGTAGGTAACGACTTAAGCACCTCGGGACCCTATTCCAAGCACGGGATTAGCGTTAACCTATAACGCTCAATTTTTGCAGTCTCCATCTAGTGAAACACCATACTGCAAAAAATGAGCGTTGTAGGTTAACATTTACCCCGTGCTTGGAAAAGGGTCCCGGGGTGCTTAAGCCGTTCACTTCCCTATATAACCACTATACAATACCTGGCAACTCCATGGACGATCTGAACCCATATACAGTTTAACGATTGCATTAAAAAAAACGGACTTCTCTCGGATGGTGATAAAAAAAGCTAAGACAGATAATTGCTTTTGATGAATTTCCCATGGAAGGTAATTATTTAAGCTTACCTGCAACAAAATTCTACGCCCTTGCGAGCGGCCATCCGGCAGTTAACCGGAACATTCGCCATGGCGAACGAAAACATGCGTGTAGGCATGTTTTTTAGTTCTTTCTTCGTTTTATTTATCAATTCCTCCTCAGTTTTCGCGACAAAATTGTTGGAGTATATCTTACTCTTCAGGTTGGCCCAGAAATTCCTCGATGGGACGCAGCTGGGGGACGATATTCAGCCGCTCCATCCCTTCCAATGATCGCTTCGAGTAGTGGGCCGACGCCAGATCCGACCAGAACACCGCGTCTTCACCCTTATGGTATTTATTGACGAACGACGTAACTTTCGGCAGGCATTTTGTACTATAAATTTCCCCGTTCCCTGTCAGTCCATAGCAAAAGAAAAGCGGCTTTGAAATCCCCTTCTCGCTGATTGTCAGCCACAGCAGCACCTTCTTGGGGAACTTGGTGTGTGAAATGAATTTCACCTCGGAGTTCACCTCTTTCGTTGGGGAAGTAAAATACGAAGTGCCCTGCCAGTCGTTGCCATCCAGGGTGAGATAGGTTTCGTCATCCATCACCGCCACGTCGTTATTCGCCGGGAAAATCCAGTTGACGATTTTATTCAGCCACTGCCGCTGCGTCATTGCCTGCAGCTTTGAAACCAGTTGACGTGACTTCCGCTTCCTGACATGCATGCTCATGTTCGCTAGGTAATTTTTCACTGAGGGTCGTCGGCCGTCCGGAACATGGCTTTCTTTGGATGCTCTGATTGTTGTCTAATAGTGCCAAGGTGTTGTAGATGCCAAAACGGGCGTATTTGGCGTCCACAAAGTGCCGCACATTTTCTGTTTTCGTCACGGCGGAGTGCCGTTCGCACACTTCTGAACGGAGTTGCTTCACTGTTTTTGCCATCACGGTTAAAGTTCGACTGATAGAGCTGTCAAATTTTATCTGCTGACTTTTCGGTTACTATGATTCATGCTGCATGGGTAGTTTTGTCAGTGCGGGTGAAGGTAAATCCATGAAAAATCGGCAATTTTTGTCCATTTTTTTAATGCAAACTTTAAATAATACTTCCATTTTTCTTGCCTTCATCACGTTAAGTATAGCTGACGCGATACAGCGTTTCTTAGTCAGCCGCTGGATGTCAGGACAGACGCTGTTTCAGCCGCACCTCCTTGGTGGACAGATGCTCGGCGCGCACCTCCTCAATCTAGCTGCTGTCAGAAGGGCAACAGTGCCCAGGCTGTACTACCAGCTAAGTACGTAACCCATAGCTGGCGGTCGTTGTCATCTTTTGACCCGTGGAAGCATGAGGTAGGAACTTGTGAGGACCAGAGCTATGTTGTGGAGACTCACGCATCATCTCAGTTGTCGACTCACCATTTTGCAGCCCAGTAGCTAACTGAAATATTTTTTCAGTGTTGAAAAAAAATACAGTCTACTGCGCTTACGTTGATCGCATCCATTACCACAGAAAATCCATGATCTAAACTTAATCACCCCACTAACACAACTAGTCTTTCTTTGGTAGTAGTGGAGATGCAGAAGTTAACTAGCAACGATTATCAAAACTAATCATCCTTCCCCTTCCCAAGGATAACTTGCTTGAATAAACATCTTTGCTAAGCAACAAAATGTGGCCCAATATAAGCACACCTTAAAGTTTGTTCTAGGATGACAAAATAATACATTTCTCCCAGAGTCCATTCTTGAAAGTAATCATAGAACTCTAACATTCACAAAGAGATGTGACGATCAACTCATATCAAACTTATGATTCCAGCAACAGCGCCGTAGGCCTTCCCTACGAGAGAGAAGAATAATCAAGGAAGATTGAAGAAAAAAGAACGGGACGGTCCAATGCCACCTACTACATTTCATACAAGTAAATTGCAATCAACTTTTTATGATTCAGATCTCTTTCGCAAAACTATCTATGAGTCGAATTGTCGCAAATTGAGCCAACAGGTGTGGTGTGATATATCACCAAATATTGACTGACGCAAGGTAAATAGCAGCTATCATAGTATGTGCCTTCCACACGCAACAAAACACGTGTTTGCATTAGAGTGGGTCAAATTGTTTGATTTCCTTACCGTGCACAGAGAACTTAATAATTTTCAGGGCTGATTCGAATAATAGAATCCGATGATCAATTGGCCATTTAGTCGAGCCGTTGACAACACTCAATACCAGGTAGCGAGCACCCACCTTTTACATGGAGCTGGTTGTAAACTATTTGAAAACGTATGGGATTTCTAGAATTAATTTGACCTTTTCTTACGATTCTGAAACATAAACGATAAAGTTCCTGAATTTATTTAGCCTGTCTTCGTCAGTGTCGTTTACTCAGAAAAGTTATTGTTGCACAGAATTTACCGATATCCTGAATAGAAGTTTATTATGGTGGTGAAAGTAAAAAATTGGATTGCCCTAATGCTCACAGGCATCCTTTATCATAATCATGCAATACCGTTGAGACAAAGAGCTTCTAACTTCATAGTTCATCTATTTGAACCATAAACCTCCACACAAATAATTTGACAAGCATTCTATTTCGACCACCCAATGATAGAAAGGTGAGTATTTCCATATTTCGTGAGAAACACGCAGAAGCATATGAGAATAACTGTTGATTTTTCTTTTATTTGCATGAAGTACTTTCAAGAATAAGTTATTGTTATAGAGCAATCGTTTCCCAACGACTTTGCAATAGTGGATACTTGTTGCTCGTAAACAAACTCGATGATACCAAGCATACAAATTTGTTACAATGCTATTCTATGGTGGTCACCTTTTCATGTATAAATTTGATAAACGCCTTTTTGATACTGATAGGCATGGAATACATGGTGCATTTATCGAAACATTCGGTAATCGTGTAGGAATTTGTACTTCTCATTTAATATGAGCTCCAAATGTTTAATCTACCTGCATACCACATACATCGTCTTTAAGCAGATGAACTAATTCTTTCCGTATGTAAAATGGAACAGCGCAATACAAAAGGAACTTCACGTGAAACGTTCCAGCAACGTGTCCTGAAATACATTTGATGGTGTCACCTTGCTCAAGTGAAATTGAATGTGCCACCTCGGAAGCATACAGAACGATTGAAAAGTATGCTGTTGGATATAAATATACCGGATGGATACGCAGGACTGTGGTAAAACATCGCGTTGATATGTGATATTTGCTCAAGATTCCCGGTATTCAATTTGAACGATACGAAACATAAGTTTTGACGTAAGATGCATGCTAGTGAGAATCGAATATAAGCCACCGTAGAGTACCTTTGATGCTCAATGCTTGTCACAGCATTGAAAGGTCATAACAATGATCTCTGCAATGATCTTCAAGCTTTCGAGTGTAGATTTTTGAAAATATATCATGCCAACATACAAAATTCTTTAAGAGTATTTCGAGGATGAAGGGTGAGTCGATAATTATTGAGACACTTTCAAACTTGCGTTACTTGTTTCATACTAAACAGAAATTAAGCAAATGTTGCCTGGTTTCCCTTTATAGTGTTTTGTTTATATCCGCTTAGTTGTGCAAGTGTTAGTGAGAAAATGTTTTGTTCACCCATATGCACAATCCTGGATGGTCGCATCGCATAGAAAAACCACAGCCATTCAAGCTTGAATCTCGACTTGTGTAAATTTCCGCAACCGTCAATTTGAAAGGAATCGCCAAATGTCAATAAGCATTTAGCAAAAAGCAAATCTGTCAGTTTTGTAGACGCTATGTGGCATATAATTGCACGTCAAAACATCGTGTCAATATCGGGTGGCATGTGGCGAACAACGGAGTGATATTTTGACATGCTAGCAGATGCCGCAACTTCACCACATCAGTGGGCACCTCGACCAAGTGAACTACGTAGCGTTAGTGAAGCAACAGTTGCTTACGCTAGCGCTTGCTAGCGATTCAAAGATTTACACAAAGTTATCGATTAATTTTGCGTTTGCTTAAACGTCTGTCTGTGGAAAAACTATTGAATATATCATATATTATATATGTACATCGTACGACCGTCTAGAGTCAAGTAAAAGTTTCAAAAATGGTTGACAGTATACCAAAAGGTGATTGCATGCCACAGAAGCCAGAAACTGTACAAAAACCGGGAATAACGCGCAAAGCTAAAACGACCTCTAGAGGGGACACTACTGAAAAATTTACACATAGTGCATTCAGGGTCAAAAACGACCCAAGATTTTGACCAGGACATTTGGCCACATCCGGATACTCTGGAACCGCTTCCGGTACGGTCCAAACATGAAAATTTTAGAACTTCAAATTTTTGTACCGTTCGATAGCTCAAAATTCATGATTTGATACACAGGTACTCTGAAACCTAATACCACATAGGTTATACAACACATCGATGGCTCTAAAATTAAATTTTTTTTTTATCTTGAACTTTTATTTTGTACAAATACTTGGGGCTCCAAAACTGTCCTTTTTGGGTCCTACCAGAATCAGTTCCAGAGTTTGCAGATGTGGCCAAATGTCCTGGTGTGATGTTTTTGGATATCAGTATTCAAAACCATGAATTTTGAAACGCCGAACGTTACAAATACTTGGAGTTCCCAAATTGTCCTCTTTGGGTCCAACCCGAACCGGATCCAGAGTATCCAGTTATGGTCAAATGTCCCAATATGATGTTATTGAATATCAGTATCCAAAGGCATGAATTTTGAGCCGTCGAACGGTACAAATAATAGACAAAATCCTTCTTCCTTCTGGACCTACATCAACAATCGTAAGAGTTCTGCCAGAGTTCCCGTTGATGTTTCCTACAAGTCTCATAGGTCTTGCTCGTCGGTTACAGCTGCAAATCTATTCGCCGAGTTCTTTCGTTCCGTACACGACGACAACCCACCTCCAATGTCGCAGCAATACTTGGAAAGTCGTCCATCGTATAACATTCGACTTCCTCAAGTCATTTTCAGTGATGACAATATGCAGAAAGCTCTCAGCGCTGTCGATTCATCTAAAGGCCCTGGTCCCGATCTCATTCCGCCCGTCTTTGTAAAAGAATGTGCTCAGTCGCTGTCTGTTCCCGTCGCAGCGATTTTCAACCGATCCTTGATCGATGAAGTATTTCCGGATGCTTGAAAACTGGCATCCATTATTCCAATCCACAAGGCTGGAAACACTCATTGCGTGGAGAATTATCGACCGATATCTATTTTGAACTGCCTAGCGAAAGTTTTTGAGAGTCTATTGCACGACGTCTGGGTAACTGCTATATGCAGATGACTTAAAGCTGTTTCGCGTGATAAAGTCGCTTGTGGATTGCGGTGCAGTGCAAGCTGCTATTGAACGTGTTTCAACTTGGTGCAAAATGAACGGAATGCAAATGAATGCGGCGAAATGTAAAGTAATGATGTTCACTCGATGTCGGACTACTGTATCTTTTGACTACGGGCTAAACAACTTGCCATTAGAAAGTAAACTTCGCTTTAACGAACACATCTCAGTGACAACTTCGAAAGCCAATGCGATTCTAGGATTCCTACGCCGGAACACAGCCCATTTTAATGACGTGCATGTGCTGAAGGCCCTGTTCTGTGCTTTAGTTCGCAGTGTACTTGAATATGGAGTGCAGGTTTGGGCCCCGTATTATGCTGTCCATATAGCTCGCATTGAGAGAGTCCAGAAGCGCTTCATAAGGTATGCTCTACGTGGCCTGCCATGGAACGACCCAATGAAACTACCGCCATACGAACATCGATGCGCACTCCTCGATTTACAACCGCTGGTGTGTCATCGAGTGATGCTACAAAAGTTGTTCATTTTCGACGTGCTTAAGTGCAACATCGACTGTAGCAGTTTTCTCGAAAGTATGAGGTTTTATGTACCTACTGGTTAGCTCCAAAGTCGGCAACTGCTGTGGAACAATCCACTGGATTTATTTTGTAGACGTTTTAATGAAGTGTGTGACTGTTTCGATTTTAATGTTAGCAAAGTAGTTTATAAATTTAGAATTAAGAGTGTCGATTAACCAGTCTGTGCGACTTTTGTGTCGAAGATGTTGTCAAATAAATAAATACTTGGGGCTCAAAAATTTCATTTTGTATCAACTGGAACAGATTCCAGACTATCCGGTGTGGCCAAATGTCCTGATATGATGCTCTTTGGATATGAGTATTCAAAACCATGAATTTTGAAACGCCAAACGTGACAAATACTTGAAGTTTCAAAATTGTCCTCTTTGGACCCTACCAGAACCGGTTCCAGAGTATCTGGATGTGACCAAATCCTTTGGTTGGTCTATGACATGATGTTTTTGAAGATAAGTATTCGAAATCGTGAATTTTGAGCCGTCGAACGGTACAAATATATGAAGTTCCAAGATTGTCCTATTCGGATGCACACCAGAACCGGTTCGGGGTTCCTATGTGCCCAGAATGGCCAGTTTATTATTAATAAAAACAAGCCAGCATGTGGTTTGCAGAATCCATACGTTTCATTTGAGGCAAAGATATCAAAAATCGGATTTAAAATAAAGTTTTTGGAGCGTGTCAATATCTTGGGTCTTTTTTGACCCTGAATGCACTATGTGTAACTCTTGTAGTAGTGTCCCCTCTAGAGGTCGCTGAAAGCTGTAGCTATCCAAAAAACGTTTGTTTATAAAAGTTGGGAAAAGTCAGAACATTTCAGATTCCTAGTTTATTCCGTTTTGACGTTAGAGTTTTTTTAGATGTTCATTGGTCAAAAACGACCCCAATGCACAAGGAAATTTAAGCAGTTGCCAAGACAGAAATATTCCACAGAAAGTTTTCTGTGGATGACCGTTTCCAACGGAAACAGCTGTCGAAACTCATTTCAAAGTAACTGTTTTGGCAGGCCATAAGCACTTTTGGCAAACGAAGTAAACAATTTGTAACCTGCTTACCTTACCAATCAGACTATGGCCACTGCTGTTGTCTCCATTGTATTCGGTCCAGGTCGGAGAGTCCGCATGTCACCTTCTGCTTGGTCGATCAACCTTGCTTGTTGCGCGTCTCTTCTTCTTGAAGGCAACCATTTTATCAGGGCTGTCGTCCGACGTTCTTACGGCATGCCCAGTCCATCGTAGTCGGCTGATTTTAGCGATGTGTATGATGGGAGGTTCTTCCAGCAACTGATGCAATGCGTGGTTCATTCGCCTCTCAACATTCCGTCTTCCATCTGCACTCCACCGTAGATCGTACGCAGCACCTTCCGTTCAATGACACCAAGGCACTGTAGTCAAAAAGTCGATTTTAACGCTCTCAACTCATAGCATCCTAAACGTATGCTGGTCAGTTTATACCCTTGGTATACCAACTATACCATACCGTATTGAAAAATTGATTGGCCGTAATAATATTGACAAAAACAAAATGTACAGTTAAGCTAAAAATAATGAGTTTGAAGGTGTGGATACAATGACAATGCAATTTTTTATACTGTTTGAATCTTGAATTATAGTAAAACCATCGCAATTTGTTTTGAGCATAGCTTCCCAGCAAACGGTCCTGGACGGACAAACTAACCACCACTTGAAAGCTCTTTTAATGTACCCATTAGATGCAGCCAAGTTTAGCTGCTCCAACGTGCAGCTAAGTGTGGTACAGACGAAAATACGACGAAAAAAAACGGAAAAAAGTCCAATAACTCATCCCACTGAAATAATGCAAGTAAAGTATTTTCTAGAAAGTTTTGTATTAAGATATTGCAAAATATATTTGTAGAACATTATATTGTCCCTAAAGTTAAAAACAAAATGTATCAGAGAAAAATGTGTTTTTGGAGGTTAGTTCTTATAAAACACTTTCTATCTCTTATTGGGAGAAACATACCATTTTTATGTCTTCGGCAAAGTTGTTTGTATTGACTTTTTTCTACAATTTTACTGAAAACATCAACTCTCTATCTCAAAATCCTAAAAAGGTTGAGTCACTTTTATGAGGATTGGTCACAAAAGTCGTGCCGTCAAAATATGAAGCTTGTCATATCTAGCAACTTTGCCAAAGATGCCATCGCTCTAGCTCCACTATTTATGAGTTGAGAGCGTTAAAATCGACTTTTTTACCACTGTGCAAGGGCGCGTTGGGCCTCCACTAGCAATGTCCATGTTTCGTAGTCGTAGAGAACTACTGTCTTAATGTCTTGTAACAACTTCGTAGTTCGTGCTGTTGCTTTCACAAGGAAGTAGAAACCGCTTATGTTCAATTACCACCTCGAAGGCAGCATTATTAAACGTGAATCCTGCGTCAAAAATCTGGGAGTTTTTATCGATGCGGGACTTACGTACAAGAAATAGAATGGCCAAGGACTTTACGGATGTCTGTGGCTTAAAGAGCCTCCACTGTTCACTGGTGCGATCCACGATGGAATATTGTTCAACAGTATAGAACCCTCACTATCTTAATGGCGTTGAAGAAAATCGAAGCAGTACAACAAAGGTGTGTGCGATTTGCGCTCCGTCGTTTGTCATGGAATAATACCCGTGCGCTGCCATCGCATGTAACCCATTGGCCTTGACACACTAGAATGTGACAATGAAGAGTCATGTTGGTTCCTTTTCATGGCAAAAACTGACTGTCCGATGCTGCTTAATCTAATCAACAATCATGTTCGTTCTCGTGCACTTTACAACAACATTTTTCTTCGAACACCAATTCGTTGAACAAAATTTGGCGTCACCGGAGCTCTTGTTGGTATACAAAGTGCCAAAGAATTAAAACTAACTTTTTGAATATTCAAAAAAAAACTATCATTAGGACCATAGTATGCGGATAACAAATAGAGATAAGGAAGATAACACAGCAACTGCATCTGGTACACATCTCCGGGGAGAGCTTCCTAGCACGGTTCATAACGGTGTCCTTACTGATGGCTTAAATCGGTCCTCGAACTCGATGTTTTTAACACATTTTTTTATTTTGCTGTAATACTAGGCTGCCTGAAAACAACTTGTCAACCTAATTCAAATCATATTTTACGTTTTGGGCCAAAAGTAATCATTTGGCAGTTTTTCAAAAAATTCACATTTTTTGGTGTAAATATTAATAACTTTGTATTTTAAATCTTATTTCCTTTGACTGTGTATTTAAAATCTTATTTCCTTTGACTGTTTATTTATTGATTTTATTTAAACCTCCTCGATACCACACTGAGGTCAGTTGAATTCAGCACACCGTTTACAAAAACGGATCCCGCTACCAGCTCAACCATTTTATCTAAAAATCCCACTGATTTCTCGTGCAGAGGTGTTTTTGGCTTCCAATAAAGCGAGTTTGACGTAAACATATATCTACCCATTCCCTACTTGATCAGCATTTGAGAGAGGCCAGCGCTGGCATTGCCTCAATTTGGGATCACCAGTCTTTAACATTGAGGATGTATGCTAGTCCCAAGCATAATCTTTTGATTCTTTGTATAATAGTTAACAGCTGATCTGGCAATAACGGAGTAGCAACCTCAGGCGGTCAGTCAAGTTCATGCTCAGTAATCATATGTTGAGTAGCTTCTTCAAAGTAAGATTTCATTTTGTCTCAGTTGTGCCTTGAAAATGGTGATTTCAGAAACTTCCATCCATGTTCTGATCTTTTTAAAAATTTGTGAAAATATTTCAGTTGCTTAAGAGAAACGATGTTTGCTACTAGAAGTAGCTAATCATGATAACTTTCCTTCGATAGATATTCCCGAAAACTGCGCAAGTGCTGGTTTTTTTTTCTAAACTATTCAATGTATTATCCCGTGAAAGCTGATGTTCGGGAAAATCGGAAAACATCAATTGGCGTTTGCCAGGAAAACTGGCAACCCTGAATTTTTTAATATGGTTTTTGTTCATATATCCATGAACCCTATGAGTGGACAACATTTCGTAACAATCTGAGACCCTTCAGCCCAATCTGTACGCCCCATATGTGAAACTATTATAGATTATAAAATTAAGACAACAGTGTGTTTGCTTTAATTTGAACTAAATATATGAAACAATTTCAAAAAATGATTAGGTGGGCACTTTATTTTGAGTAAATATTTCTTAATGTGTAATAAAAAATGCCCTGATTTATCGACTGTCAGAACTGAAGCAGCATGGTGATAGATCTTTTACTTCTGATGAATTTGTGATTATAATTGATCATTTCACAACATTTGTCACGTTGTCACGTCATGGTACAATAATAAAATCAACTTTCATTAATCCAATTTAATGAACAAAGCAATAAAGAAAGCAAGAAAGTTACAAGTTGGTGATATGAATTTATCATAACTAAAATAAATATGTCCTCCTGAACTAAGTTATTGATTTAATCAGAAAAGAGCCATATTCTTAATTGTGAAATGTTGTTCCTGGAATCGTGAAGAATAACGTTAAATTACCCCCTTGAACATTATTAACCTGCTTATCTTAACGAGTGTAGGTATCGATACTATCAATCTGCTGGTCAAATATTTACTCATGATTAGCTATAAGCCGTAATCTTCGGGTGACGTGAATCCGACGATATCCAACCAATGCACCATACAACGCCAATCTGGATATGGACGTCAACAAGAAGATGCCTTGCACAGCCATTCAGTGACAACAGCCCTTATGTTTCCTTCAGTATCGTTCCATCAGAAAGCATTTTGTCTTATTACGTGTTGTTTAGGAGCCAACGCGCGACTTTCTGTCAACGTTGATTCCTGCAGAGCAAACGGTGCTATATGTATTTTCAAGCATTTATAATAGAATTTCACGCATCACGGGTATTGATTCGAGGGCTTTTGAAAGCATTTATTAAACTATTACAAATAAATCTAATTTAAGCATCTGTTATAAACAAATAACGGTATTGGAATTAATGTAGAATTTCTCATTTTCGGTGCAATGGAACTTCTTTTACTCTAACGCCTACGAACCGTTAGCGAGCGATGAAAAATCGAAACAAATTGCATGGGTATTGGACAGGGTGAAAAGCCAGATGTATGAGGAACGATATCTTATTTGTCATCCACCGAAACACATGACGCCGGAAGAGACGATAACATTTCCACCCAAAATGTTTACACAATTTATCAATTTAAACCGCCATGCCGCCATGGCCATGTGACTGCGTTTCTATCGAGCGCTGTCCGACTGATGAACAGTAAATATGCGGAAAGTGAAAATGCTGCTTCAGTAGCTCTCCAGCATTGACTACTGAACGGTGTCTATTAAAGCTTTTTATTTCTTATACTGCTTGTGAACGACTAAAATTTAAAAATAATAATGTATTGTAGGAGCAATATTATCCAAAAGGGCGTTGATCGGCATAATATTCAAAGTTCTACAATGGCCGTGAAAAAAAAACATTGACTAGCTGGAATATTTTCAATAATTGTATTATGTCCAGTCATACGATAAGTAGCTTCACATAACAAAGATAAACTAGAACAAACAATTTTGCTTCCGTTATATTTCCCAATTTGATATCCTGTTTGCCAGCACTTGTTGGTTCAACATTTTCGTCTTCGTTCATTGTACCAATCGATAACCTTCCATTAAAATGAACTTTCAGTATGTTTCAAGTCTGGTGCTTTAAATGTCTCTCTGAGGTATTAAAAAAAAGGCTTTCTTATATAAAAACAATAGCAATCGGTGGTTGAATGTGCCCCTTAAGCAAAGGGTGAGTTTCATCCACTTTTTATCCAAAATTATTCACTATTTATTTTAAGCCTGCTCCAAGGAAAATCTTACTGATATATGAATCGTTTGCTGAAGAATTGATTTTAGAGAAAAGATACTCCTTAAAGGAGGAGGAAAATTAAAATTTATTCTAAACTATGTACATTTTTAAGTTCACCTCTTATTGGCTCGTGAAAATGCAATGTGGTGATATATATTGCATGGAAAATGTACTTCGTCATAGGGTCCTCACCCAATGTTTTGAGTTTCGAGATTTTCGCTTATACACTGAAATTTATCTTCGTATATCCCCTTTCGATCGTTTTGTGAACTTGAATGTTCTAATTTGAACAATTCATAATGTTTGTCATCTGATGAAATAGTTGCATTACGCCTTTTTGTATAATTCACGGAATGAATTTCATGAAGACAGGCCAATCGCTGCCCATATACTATCGTGTTCACATGTGTTGGAGTTGCTGCTGGGGTGGACAGGATACATTCGAATCATTCCGAAGAAAGGCGTTGATGAAATTTTTGCCTTAATCTCTATTATTCAAGCAACTTCCCGTGACCCAAATTTGCCAAGCCCAATCAAATACAGATTCAATTGCAGTTCTTCTCAAATACAGGATTGAAATCCCATGTCAGAAATATTTAAAATGATAAGTATTTCCTCGTGGTTGTGCTGTTTTCAAAATTACATATTGAGTTGATATAGTAAATTGAACATTCTTCTTGAAAACTAGGATATATTCTACATCATTTATACTAAATTAATAAACCGCAGCCATTTGGTGCAGCAATTACAAATGTGGGTCTAAACCTGTATGAAAGGTGAAATGCGTATTTTTGTTTTTTATTTTTGAAATTTTTCGTATGGTTTGCTTTCTAATAAATGATTCAAGAAGACACTTATGAAAACGTGACGCGAGATTGGACACAAAACTTCTTACAAACGAAACGTTCTTACAAACGAAAAAGGATCATAAAATTTACCATTTATTGTCGACCGGCTTCGGGCTCCATGCTGCCCATCTACAAGACGATGCCAAATCAAAATCAAAATAATTAGTGGATTGAAGAAAAATCTGTTAAATTAAGAAATATTGATATTTTTTTCATATCGGAGCCGTTCTTCTCTAGTGCGGTTGCACATAAGCTAGACTCTAAGTTTATTATGTTAAAGCACATGATAGTAATCTATAAACAAATATTCAATCCTAGAGGGTTTGAGCTGTTTAGTGGAATACTTGTAACTATAAATTAGAAGAAAAATTAGTAATCTCCATTTAATTCCAACTACCTTTGCTTATCTTCGACAGATACGCGTATTTCGTCTACAATGTGCAGACTTCTTCAGTGTCTCGTACTAATAACTCGACTTATTAGTACGAGACACTGAAGAAGTCTGCACATTGTAGACGAAATACGCGTATCTGTCGAAGATAAGCAAAGGTAGTTGGAATTAAATGGAGATTACTAATTTTTCTTCTAATTTATAGTTACAAATATTCAATGTTTATTTATTGCAAGAGATTTGTGGAGGAATTTTGAATGTGTAATCTGCATTATTAACATTTTTTCAAAATGATAGTTGCACATTTATTTATTGAAGAATTTTCTCAAGATGGCTCTTGCCTCACGCTATTCTTATTTTCCTAATAAAGCTATGCTCATGATCCGCATGACTCACAAACGCATGGGCTGAAAGATTCTGAGCTAATTCAAAAGTTTATTCTTTTGAGTAAATATTATCTATACGAAAACTACACCGTGTCCAATATATTCTCATACAAAATAAAACTCTATTTATTTCAAATCGATAATCCAGATTTTATTGATAACTTTACCCATTATATTGCAATATAATACTGATCAACTACAGCATATGTTTTTGGAATAACACCGCCTTAAATATTCTTGACCAGCTCCAGACGTTTTTCTAAATCGCGACTTCCATCGGCATTTCGTCCCAAATTCGTTTGATTACGGTTTTGCATTGGTTCATATTAGACGCCCTGTAGTCATTTACCTTCGCCAGCTTGTATGACCATACGAAATAATCCAAGGGATTCAGATCTGGTGAACTGGGAGGCCATTCATGCTTGTCCAAAAAGTCGGTAAAATTTTCTCGGCACCAGCCCTGAACGAGATTTGCAGATCCGTCCTGCTGAAACACATAGTGATCATCTACGAACACCTCTTGTACATATAGCTTAACAACTTTCTCCAAAACTTTCGTTTTATAATATACGGCATTCACTTTAACGACTTTTTCGATGAAAACCAGTGGTAATTTGGCGTGCTTGCAAATTCCTCCCCAAACCATAACTGACGCAGCACTTTGGAACTGTGGAATATTCCTATCACTCTCTGATACAGTTCTCGAAGAGAGAGACACAGTCTGTCGTGCTGGACATTGTGCGATTGTTGCAAGACGAATAACTTTTCGTCAGAAAAGATAAATTCTTCCCCACCGTGCCGCGACATAAGCAGAATTGCTCTTTCGATTCGTTTCTGCTTGGAAGGTTCCAAAACTCCGTGTACCTTACGTTTCTTGAAAACCTGGAATCCGAGGTCATGTTGCAGCATATTGTGCATTGACGATTGGCGATCTCGAAACTTTCAGATCTGCGGCCATTTTACGTACAGAGCGCTGTGATTTTCGTCTAAGCCGTTCCCTGACCACGCACCATACGAGTACGACCGGATCTCTTCCGGTCATCCAACGAGCAGGTGTCACAGTACCTTCGGATTGTTCGGTACATAAAATCCCGCTTTACTCCGTGGTTTTTCAAGTTTCGGAAAGAAGCGCCCGGGCGCCAACCATTCAAAAACTTTTGTATCACCACAGCACGAAACTCCTTCATCGCTGGTAAAAGATTAACACCGAATGAAAACAGTCGGACATAGCCTAAAAGCGTTTGTATGTACATAATGCAAAACTACACCAACACATGCGTGAAGCATGCTGAGTAGTTGCAGGATACCAATGCAAGGTAAAAGTTTATGAGAATATTTTGGACACGGTGTATTTCATAAAGTAATATATGTATCACTTTTTCACAAAGTAATATTGTCAGTTACCCAGAGTTTTTGCTGTAACTATTTTAGGAAATTTAGGCCTTTTGATCTTAGTGCTTAGCTATTGCCACGACTGCAACTAAAAATATGCGAAATACTGCTGTCTTTACCTACACGGAGAAAAACAAATATACTGAAATGCATAAATTCTATGCTAAAACCATATTCGATCAATCCAGTCTTTACACACTCGTTCAGATCTACTCTAAATAGAGTAACTTTCACTCAGTTTCGTATTTCCATGCAAAATGTCAAAAACTGAGTAACTTGATATAAGGAAACTGAGTAAATGCTACTCTGATTGTAAAAGCGCTTACTTATCAGAATAGAGTAATTACAATAAACCTGTCAAAAGCGAAAAACGTGGTTCAGTCGATCAAAAGTTTTCAAGATGGGACGGCTGTATGTTGTTATAAACAATCATTTTTACGTCGAAGTGCCGAATTCAATCCATGAATTACAATCAATCCAGAAAATTACAAATTTAAAGTATTTCGACACTTCCGTTTCGACTGCACAGTTGTCGGAAACAATCCACAATTTCATTAAAATTAAATAATAAATAAAATATGAAACTGAATAATGTTTACTCAAATTTTGAGAAGTGACCTAGTTAACCAGAATTGAGTACCTCCATAGCTACTCTAATTAGAGTAGTTCCAGTTTTAACAAAACTGAGTCGTTTTCTACTCAGTTTTGTAAAACTACAACCAAACGTGACTGAGTAATGTTTACTCTAATTTTGACAGGTAACCTAGTTAACCAAAAATGAGTAACCCTTCAATTACTGTAATAAGGGTAGTTCCAGTTTTAACGAAAATGAGTC
Source organism: Aedes japonicus (assembly GCA_034211315.2). Lineage (NCBI taxonomy): Eukaryota > Metazoa > Arthropoda > Insecta > Diptera > Culicidae > Aedes > Aedes japonicus. The sequence goes on from JASCZW010004921.1 coordinate 144,088, forward strand.
GTTTTCTATTCTGTTTTGAGTATTTACAAACGAGCTTGTAGAATGAATAAAAAAGGTTTATACATTGATAAGAATAAATCAAATATATGCATTTCAATGCATATTTTATATATATATACAGCAATTCCATGAAAAAAAGTTATACGATCTCTCAGAATTTTATAATATTCGGTAGGATTGTTCAACATCGAAAAATATTAGACCCGTATTTTTTTATTTCGTTATTAGACTGGACCTTTCTGCGTTAGACTGGTCCAAAAAATCGTGATTTTTCAAAATCTTCAATTTTCAAAAATTTATTACTCCTAAACCGTTTAACCGATTTTAGTCATTTTTGGCCATTGTATTGGTATTTTTTTGAATTTCCAAGCAAAAATACGAAACCTTTGAATATATCAATTTTTGTATGAAAAAAATACAAAACAAATAGTTTTTCTTGAATTTGACTGCGAGGGGCCTCAACGACTTCTTGTTTTAGTGCGACATGATTATGTTTAGTGAAATCAGCAATTGCAATAAAACTGGTAAACTTCAAATCATTTGATTCTTCATCTTTAAAATAAATAGCACAAGGGTGAATAGTACATTGAGCGTTTGCCCAATGAAAGCCTTGAACTGCATCCTGCACAACGAATGAATAATTCTCCGAAAAAATGTTCCAGTAACAATTGCAAGAGAAGAATTCAAATTAAAACAGAATTATATGAACTTTTATATAACATACCTGTAGTGCCTATACTGGATGGTCCTGTAATGGGTTCTTCGGTCATGGTATCAATGTGCTTATACAATTTCTTGTAGCAACTTTGACAAATGAAAGAGCTACTCTCATCAATTTTAACCTTTTTTTCCACAGCATGGTCGTACAATTTTGCGTTGATTTTTCTGGAACACGAACTCAACACCCAAACACTACAAATTGAACACTTACGTTTCATTTTACGATATTCTTTGATATAACTGTTCTGATATGATACTTTGTTTTCAACTGGTAACTTCTTACATAAATTTCCGTGTTTTATATGATGTTTATATTGTACCTACGATCAAGTGAAGTGAACTGCAGCCTAGACTACAATAGGTATTGAATTGTTTCTCGGCTGTAGCGATCAGGTCTATTTGCAGACGGGAGCGAGTAGAGCGGAATTTCTAAAGCGAGAAAGCAACAGAATAACAGATAACGCAAGCGAGCGACGAGTATGAAATGAAAGAGATGTTGTTCACTCTGCTGCTTCTCCGCTTTAGAAATTCCACTCTACTCCCTCCCGTCAGCGAGTAGACCTGATCGCTACAGCCGAGAAACAATTCAATTCAATCTCACAGGTCGATAAACATTCTACATCTACAGTAGGTAGTCAATACGTATCAACGGTTCTTCTTTTAAATAATAATACCAATGCCCCTCTGTGTAACGAAAAGAATGTTAGGTAATCAAATTGTCAATATCTACCTAAAGTCTCATTAGTCTTAGTTGCTATAATATTATATAATTATGTCAAGTAAATATTATTTATTATATAATATTTACTTGACATTCTGTGACCTACTCATAGATTTCATTAGTCATAGCTTTGATTGGATGGAGACGCATGGTAATCTACCATGCATCTTCATCGTTTCTACAGGCGGGTGATGTATAAAATGAAGAGTAATGATTTATTATTTAAAAAATTGTATCTCCAAAACGACACGCAGAACATCTCCAATTTTTTGATATGTTATGTAAAATTGAATGCTCTTTCATTTAAAAATACTAAAACAAGGAGTCGTTGAGGCCCCTCGCAGTCAAATTCAAGAAAAACTATTTGTTTTGTATTTTTTTCATACAAAAATTGATATATTCAAAGGTTTCGTATTTTTGCTTGGAAATTCAAAAAAATACCAATACAATGGCCAAAAATGACTAAAATCGGTTAAACGGTTTAGGAGTAATAAATTTTTGAAAATTGAAGATTTTGAAAAATCACGATTTTTTGGACCAGTCTAACGCAGAAAGGTCCAGCCTAATAACGAAATAAAAAAATACGGGTCTAATATTTTTCGATGTTGAACAATCCTACCGAATATTATAAAATTCTGAGAGATCGTATAACTTTTTTTCATGGAATTGCTGTATATATATATATGCATTCCAATGCATATTTCAAAAATATGCATTGCAATGCATATTTGAATTAATATATGCATTCTTATACATAAACAAAATGTATGCATTGCAATGCATATTTTTATAAAACTATGCATTCCAATGGATAAATTCAATATATATAAAAATTCATAATAAAAAAACATCTCGACACGAATGTTACATATATGATAAAATGTCTTTAATAAATAATTATATTATTAATAATTAAAAAAATAAAGTGCGAAAAAAATTCAACTTCACTCACACTTTGTGATGCACTTCGGATGTAAAAAAAAGGAGTTTGTCCTCAAGAGACTGCTGCTCTTTGAACTCTGATGTGCGAGCTTCAAACAACGAATCCGAACAGAGGGCTGAAATGACTGCAAAATGCATGAGCTTTCAGGAGACAAAAGAAAATAATAACGAATTCGTTTATTAACCTAGGTTACCCGATACTTATTGAGCATGAGCATGACCATGATTGACCACCCACGGATGCAATTCCGTTATTGACAGATCAGCTGTATTTACACAATGAACCAACATATGATGTTTGGGACTAACATACATGTTCAATGTGTAAAGACCCATTATAAACCAATGCCGGCGTCGGCCGTGCCCGAATGCTGGTCTAGTAGGAAATGAGAAGGAAAGTGCTGACTTGATACTCGCTTTGAAGGAAGCCGAGATATGCTTCCACGAGAAATCACTGGGATGTTGGATAGTTGGGGCAAGGTTAACAGCAGGGTTCGTTTTGGTTAACGATTCGCTGAAAGTATCCACCAAGAGCAATGGACCGCTCCAATGTGACTGAAAAGAGACAAGCATAACGAAAAATAAAACAAAACAAAACAAATAAAACAGAATATTAGATGTTGCCCTCAAAATTTGGTAGAAATAAATTATTTGTTGCTTAGCAACCCAGCTCTCTTCAATGTCCTACATCTCGGCCATATTCTGCCGGACCCGCAGCTGCTGCAGTCGGTACTCATCCACATCAAGCCGGATGTCGCCGAAGTGTCGGAAACCTTCCGGTAGGTCTAATACACTCTTCTTGCACGGTTTGGTTGCACGGTTTTGGTTGCACGGTTTGGTACGGTTTTGATTGCAAGCAAACAGAATCAATGAGAAAAATAAACCCGCTTAAGACCTTATGAACTGTACACGGTTGCTTATAGACAGGGTACGTAAATATTTCCCCTGCGATACCCGAACTTACTGTCAGTGCAAACCTCAATCCGATACGAGTTACAAAAGAAACTATACACACTGAAGTTTAACACATAACAAGCCGACCCAATTTATTCGATCCAGTTTGTAACTCGCGTTTAAATTTGCACAAGTCGTCCAAGCTCCTAAATTATATAACGCCGGTAACGCAATATGCACGAAAAACAATAATTATCTAAAATGTATTGCAATGCATAAAATATATTGATTCAATACATACATTTTATGCATTGCAGTGATTTGAAAGGAATAAAACGTAGAAAGGAATATACAATATGCTTTTCAGCATTTTAGATATTCTCCGTGTAGGGAGAATATGCCGTTACATGCGCATTCAGCAATAAAGGTTCTAACTGATCGAAACTGTGGCTTCAAAAGAGATGGGAATGATTGTATCCAATAAAACCATGTTAGCTCTATTACCTGACCTCGTTTTCGACGGGAGACGTCTCATGTGCCGGAAGATATTCAAACAAGACAGACACAAGATTATAACAACACACGTAAGTGGGCGCAAATTTGCCATTATGAAACAGACGTTGATGATACCAGACGCAAGTTGTCTCGCTACTCCATGCTACTAGGACATTTAGTGAAGCATCCATGCCTATAGAAAACTTTCGTTATGGTACACAGGGGCAAAGTAAATAAGTGATTTTTAAAATCACTTGCAATATAATAAAGCCATATAACCTATAAATTGTTCACTCCAATAAAAAATAAGAAATGTAAACCTTTTTCTATCATTAAAATCATTTTTTATAAGGAACAACTTATCATGAAACATCATGAAACAAACAACTCACTCTCGCAGTTTCCATCAGCAAGTCTGTCGTTCGCCGTACCGTGTACTTCTAGGTAGTCGCCTGTTGTTTTGCTCAAACCACCTCTACACTAAACCCAAACATCATCCCAAGATCGTTTGAAAAGTAAATCGATCGCGCCCTTTAACGAAGAGCATTCGGAAATGGGATGATTGTCATGTGGTTAGATTGGAATGACGATCATTAATTTTACGTATGACAAACAACCAAATTTAATAATGATATTGTTCCAAAACTGTGTTTGAAATAAATTCAGCGGCACTAATTTGTTACACATTGTATTCCCACTAGCGCTCATCATGGATAGCTGCGGAATCTCAAAAATTCTCAAGCAAAATCGTCAACCGCTTGCATCTATCATTCAAAAATGTGATTTAAATGTCTTAATATGAGCCGACGAAGGATTCATTCGATGAAAGGCGGAAGATTGGGTTCAGTGTACTTCGTAGAGGCAGCAGAAGAGAAAACAGATGATACACATTATCCGTACGATTTCCATACGATCGAAACAATGAACCACAAACCAAGAGTCCAAGACTCATTCCATACGAAATCGGATGGAATGATTATTGTTGCATTGGTCGAGAAAAACATGTCTCTTATACACTTTCAATTGACATCACTTATCAAGCGTGTGTAGTCTCGAAGAATTGTGGCTCGTCTCTGGATCCCAAGGTTCATGGTTCGAATCCCGATTGAAACTTCTTTTCCAGTGATTTTCATACGATCGTCTTATGAAATTTCTTTACATTAGAGAATCAAAAGGAATTTGCAATAATATCTTGTGGCAAACTTCCTTCCATACGATATTCCTATGAATTCCTCTAATCCTATTGTAAAGAAATAAACAATCGTTTCTTTTTCTGAGTTATGACTAGATTCTGTTGAGTTATGTCTAGACACTAACATCATTTTAGTTAGTGTCCGAAATTTAACGCAGACAGGCTTAATTCAAATATGGCGTGTGAAAATTTTGTATTATCTTATAAGGATACAAATAGCCTTCACTTTAAATACTGGCGCGACTGAGCAGTTACTACGTGTTATTAATTTATTTAACTATTGTTTATTAATTTATTGATATAATTCCAGCTGCGTTAACGTCTTATTGGAATGTAATGAAGAAAACCTATGAGGCGTAAAACCCCCTATCTCTAAATCGTTCACTGCATTAATCAACATAAATAGAAGGAATACAAAGCAAGCAAAACTAAATTTATTCTAGTATACATACAAAACTTGTCAGCAATGCTTAAATAAAGGGGGTTTCGATCAAAATTTGGTCAAGCAGCATAGGGGTAAGTCGATCAAAGTTTTTATTAATAAGTCGTTAAAGATAAGTTAAAATCAAAATAGAAACATGATGCTACACGCATACATCTTCAAAATGAGGGGTGTGCAAAATTTTTCAATGTACGAAATAGTTCAAGTTTAAGTCAAACAAATTTTGATCGAAACACCCTTCAATCTATCGTGATGGAATCAGGCGTCTAGTATCTTCGCCATATATGCCACTACGTAGTAAACTAGTGGCTCTCCATCCAATTACACTGAATCCGGTGAAGGAAGGTCTCAGCGGAACAGTTGAAGTCATTTTGTAGATAGAATGTTGAGCTTTCAACGTGATGTCACTACTTCTCTGTGGATAACTTTATAAAGGGAGCATGCATAAATTACGTTGCATTTCGGGGGTTTGAGGAGGGTTTCAGAAGTAATGACGAGACATATATTTCAAAGAGTTTTCAGAAAGGGCTATTTGATTTTGTTTACATGTTTGAATGCAAAATCAGATAGGTTCTTTTGACAAATTATAAAATTTGATAAACATTACCTTACATGTGATATATAAATTGGCTTATAACCTGTACTATTTCAAACTGACGTTTTACTAGGTACCAACGCTGAAAATTTCAAGAATACTTGTACATAAGATAATCTTTCAAATACAACCTGTTTTAGACCCCGCCAGGACCCGCCCACACTTTTTGAGGTGGTTGATTATGACGTCATACAGACACTTCAATCACTATATATCAAAATGTGGTCATCTGAGAGCATTGTTGTTTACAGCAAAAATGTGTATTCTAATAATTTCTACAATTTCTCAGAACACATTAAAATCGTCAAATTTGAAGAAAGTACTAATTATCTAAAAAAAACAGTAACACTACCTTAAAGTGCTGAAAGAAAACCATTTATATCTCTTTAACGTTAGGCTCTAGAAACTTAGTGTCTTCAACAACTTTTCTAAAAATTACTTGTTCTACAACTTTGTTGAAGACACAACAACCCGTTATCTCGTAGCTGGAAAAAGTTAGAATTTGAAAGTGTAGTTATTCCCTTATGAAAGGTTAGGCGTGTTTTTTCAAAAGATGTGGAATAACATTTTGAGCAACTCTTCTGCAGACACCTACTCGATAAAATGATGACAAAAGGGTGAAAATGTTTTTGACCGTCTTTTTTCAGAATTGTGCCACTGTGTGTTGTATGAAAGAATCCAAACATTGTTGTATGTGCCTGAAAGACCCGTAACGCTGGTAGATCACCTTTTCGTGGTGCGTTACGGGGTATCAGATCTACCACCGAACCCTAGTCCGAATTAATTCAAACTAGGGAAATACTCGTTTTGCGCTTGTGCGAGGATGAGCTTAGAACAAGTAAAACATGGTTAGTCTTCATTTATGTGAATTCTCATTGTCTATTTGATGTTCTATAGTTTGAATTTGTTATGACTAGGGTTCTGATGCATGGTCAGTATCGGAGTGATATTTTGTTTTTTTTTTGCAATGAATCTGATTTTGACTGATAAAGGGGCGCGCCTTTGAAGAGTGCTCTCACTCCTCAAAGGATTTAAATAGCGGAAACTTTCAATAAAATTCGATTCATTGCCAAAAAAACAAACAATGACAACTGTAACAATACCGAATACTTTATCATTTCTCAATAGTGATGAGGTAAATCGACATGCACTAAACAAAGGTTACGGGATATACTACAATAGATCTAATTACTGGTCGCAGTGGTTTATGTCCCGAACAGAGGAAAAAAAAAATGACGCCTGAAAGATTGCAAACAATTTCATTTGGCTTGAAATTAAACGAGGGGAAATTTTACGCGCTTGTGAAAATTAATTATTTTTATCTGTGTACCCATCAAACGTCAAAGAATCGAAGCCAATTGGAGATAATACGGAATGTATTAGGTTTGACTACGTAGACTTGTAAATTGTAGATTTGAAAAACTTTAAATTATATCCTATCTTACCTGTCAACCGTTACTTGCGCTCAGGCTGATTTACTACCCTTTCATATAATCACATTGCACTATGGTCCAGATTACGAATTTACGAGGAAACATGCTCCCAGCGCCTAAACTTGAAACTCTACAGCAAAGTGATGTTTTACAACATGGTTTGTATTACTAAGGCCCATTTTGTGATATTAATTAAAATTAGGGTGGTCCCCATTTTCACGGAAATACAGAACCTAACTTTTTTATTTGCAGAAATAGACGTTTACACTCTTCGGCAAAATTATAGCGCAGAAAGTTTCATGGAATTTTCATATATAAATTATATGTAGCTTAAAAATTGACAGATTTAGAGCAATTTTCCCTCATCAACTTCGGGTGTACCATGAAAAAATGTTTCTTGATGTTGTGTTAGAACGAGTTTTAGAACTTTTAAAGACGCGTACTTTGGTGTACAAATTCAGAGTAACTTTTCCCTCATCAATTTAGGGTGTACCATAAAAAAAAGTTTTTCTGTCCTAACTTTTTTATTTCAATTTCCATCGTAAAATTTTGTTGCGACAAGTTGTAGAACTTTTAAAGGCGTGTATTTTGATATATTAATTTTGCCACTAGCTTTAACTAATCAATAGTTATTGAAGTTTTTCTTCTCAAACCATCCCAGATTCAAATGTTATTTTCTCAAGATACAGAAATACCATATCTCTAGTTTTCACATATGTTAAACAATATAAATTTTAATTTTAAATGGCGTCTTTAATTTTTTTTTTGTGTTTGCCCCAATATAAAAGTCAACATTTGGAAAAGGCGTATTTTTTTAGAAAAACTTCAATAACTATTGATTGGTTGAAGCTAGCGGCACCAGCTAGCGGCTTTGTACACCAAAGTACGCATCTTTAAAAGTTCTAAAACTCGTTATAACACAACTTTACGGTGGGAATTGAAATAAAAAAGTTAGGGCAAAAAAACATTTTTTCATGGTACACCCTAAGTTGATGAGGGAAAATTGCTCTAAATCTGTCAATTTTTAAGCTACATAAAATTTATATATGAAAATTCCATGAAACTTTCTGCGCTATAATTTTGCCGAAGAGTGTAAACGTCTATTTCTGCAAATAAAAAAGTTAGGTTCTGTATTTCCGTGAAAATGGGGACCACCCTAATTTTAATTAATATCACAAAATGGGCCTTAGTAATACAAACCATGTTGTAGAACACCACTTTGCTGTAAAGTTTGAAGTTTAGGGGCTGGGAGCATGTTTCCTCGTAAATTCGTAATCTGGACCATAGTGCATTGTTAACAAAACTCCTCTCTAAGCTGTGCAGTTCTTTCCAAATCATCCCACATCAATACTAACCCCACTATACCCTACTGTTCAGTTGTACCACCAGATTCAGATTCCTTACACAGTAGTTTGACGTGACTGAGCTAGGAAAATTATCTTTTTGAAGGAATGAAGTGCTGCTTCCAAGTTGCTCTTTCCTTGGGGAGATCTTGAAAGCAGTGCTTGAAAGTCGCTCTCGCTTCATGTGTATACATACTACAGATGATGACTGAGAACACAATAATGGGCAAACAAAAGAGTCACTAAACGTAGACCATGTTGCTTACCTGCTATTAGTCGACTAAAATCTCAAATTAAGCCATAAATTATTTTGAATAAAATAAAATGTTAGCTTAACATTTCAGAAGCGCATCAGTTGCTTTGGTTGCAGTGCCTGAATGCATGCTTTTAAGTTATCGTCTTCATTGAGTTTTTTTTTTTAATTTGGATGTAACTACATGGGTCATTCACATTATTGAACGTGTCAAATGCGTCCCACATAAGAACTTCATATCCAATCGCCAGCACGAGTCTATGTCTTTCACACACAGCCATTCCACTCTGTTCATCCGGTATAGACATCAGCATTTCACACGAGCACGCAATTAAGGACCAACCTGTTGCATGTTTACCGAGACAAACTTTGTGGCAAGTCAACCACACATGCTGCCGCCAGAAAGTTGGCCAAAATTGATTAGGCTGAGGAAGCTATCCCAATGCGAAATTAACGACCTCAGATGGAAGACGAAAAACTGACTCCTTTATCAAGACTAAAGTTTCTATCGTGGGATCGGAGAATGGTTGATTAACAAGGATAATTGACATTTACGTGCGCTTATCGAGTTGGCTATATTTTTTTCTTTTTTTTTATTCTGTTCTCGTTTCAGGTAGAGCTCAGAAAAAAATCCTAGAAACTATACAATAATATGTGTATAAAATATATCGACGCACCAGAATCTATCGGCTGACTTCCTAATTCCGAATTCAGAATTAAGGCAGAAAATAATGTCTTGCTCAGGCTAGCCAGAAGGCACATTTTGATGTATATTATCCATAGGCTCCATCCTAATGTTTATCCCCATGTTGAACAATAAAGGGTGATACGGTCAAAATTTGGTCAAGGGAAAACGCGTGTAAATCGGTGGAATCGTTTATTTAAAAAATCAAATTAAATTTCTTTTTCAAGTTCAATTAGTATAAAATTCAGGAAAAATATTCAGTTAGGCTTCCGCTTTTCCAAATCCGAATTGCCGGGCCTTACGCTTGACCCCTGCCATCAGATTTTGTACAGCCACCTTGTCCACCTTCTTCGCCGCAGAAAGCCAGTTTGCCTTGAACTGCTGCTCGTCCTTAGCAGTTTTTGGTCTTCTTTAGGTTCCGCTTGACAATAGCCCAGTATTTCTCAATTGGGCGGAGCTCTGGCGTGTTGGGAGGGTTCTTGTCGCTTGGGAACCACCTGCACGTTGTTGGCGGCGTACCACTCCATGGCCTTTTTACCGTAATGGCAAGATGCCAAATCCGGCCAAAACAGTACGGAACAACCGTGTTTCTTCAGGAAAGGCAGCAGACGTTTATTCAAACACTCTTTCACGTAAATTTCTTGGTTGACAGTCCCGGAAGCTATGAAAATGCTGCTTTTCAAGCCACAGGTACAGATGGCTTGCCAAACCAGATATTTCTTTGTGAACTTTGACAGTTTCGTGTGCTTGAAAATATCTGCTACCTTTCCCCTTCCTTTTGCCGTATAAAACTCCTGTCCCGGAAGCTGCTTGTAGTCGGCTTTGACGTAGGTTTCGTCGTCCATTACCACGCAGTCAAACTTCGTCAGCATCGTCGTGTACAGCCTCCGGGATCGCGCTTTGGCCGTCGTATTTTGTTTATCATCGCGATTTGGAGTCACTACCTTCTTGTAAGTCGATAGTCCGGCTCGTTTTTTGGCTCGATGCACGGTTGTAGACGATACACCCAGCTTATTTGCGGCATCTCGGAGAGATAGGTTAGGGTTTCGCTTGAAACTACCGGCAACTCTCTTTGTCGTCTCAGCGGCTTCCGGTTTTCGATTTCCCCCCGATCCAGGCTTCCTGGCTGTCGACAAACGTTCCCCAAACACTTTAATTACATTTGTAACGGTTGATTTGGCAACTTTTAGCGATTTTGCCAACTTTGCGTGCGAGTAGCTCGGATTTTCACGATGCGCGCGCAAAATTTTGATACGCTGCTCTTCTTGCTTGGACGGCATTTTGACAACTGAAGAGTGAATTCCAAAATCAAAATAGGAGCAACATTCTACACACACACACCTTCAAAATGAGGGGTGTTCAGGTTTCTTAAATGCAAAATTGAAAGAAATACGTCAAGTTGATATTGACCAAATTTTGACCGTATCGCCCTTTATTCAACAGGGCATTTTTTCTCTTAACCACTTGATGAAACAGTTTAAATTTTGTCCACATCAATCTCTGTATTGTTTAAAGCCATGGAGAAATTTTTAATATCCTACCTAAATTTTTCACAGAAATACGGATTTTTGAAATTGGTATGTCAAAAATGACTTTTTTCACATATGTTATGATAACTTCAAATTTATAAACTTCATCAACATGAAATTTTGGACACATAATGTGTATAATAGTTATAGTGTTGTCAAAATTTCAGCCAAATATATTGATAATTGACAAAGTTACAGAAGGTTGAACAACGCGTATTTTGGAAGAAAAATTTAGCTTGGTTTTATTTTTGCTACTGAGTGTATTATTCGCATAAAATAGATCTGGAGAGTCGTGACTTCTGATAAACGGTAGCAACCGCTTTTGCAGACATTGTTTCTCGTACACATCCTTTTTGATTGGTAGAGACGAAACATTCAGATTTTTTTAATCAGTTCGTTTATTTGTTAGGCTCAGTCGTGTGTAATACTTTGCGGAGCCGATATTCAATATTGTAAAGGTGCCGCCACACGGTGGCTATTTCGAGTATATAGTAAGCTATATGCTAGAGAACTATGTAATAGCTCATAAGAATACCTAAACTATGTAGTGATAGCTCATAGTTATGACTTGCAAGCGATAGTTTGACGCCTGATGTCGTGTGTACGTACACTCTAGTGCTAGTTTCTATGATATTCCATCCGGATGGAATAGTTCATAGTTTGTTGGTCGGAGCATTTTGAGAGTTCGGTTGAATTTTTTGCTAGTTTGTGTTTTTGTGGTAGTTTTAGAGCAAAAATGGACCAGGAAAATATATATAATAAATATAAATAGATGAACAAATGAAATGATGAATGAATTACTAAATAGATAAACGCATAAACATTGAGTTCGAAGGTATAAATAGACAAAATTGTAGGAACTTATGTTTTTTCTCGGGCATTGGTGCTACGTTTAAAAAAGAATATATTTTTTTCACTTTTGATAATCAACTCATAAATTCCCGATTAAGGAATCTTTAGATGTGCCGGTCATGGAGTCTTACCTATAGCACGTTAAGTATCCTCTGAACGCCTTCAGAACTTATTCTGTCGTTAACCCACAGAATGATTTGAAACTATTTCTCTTGTTTTGATTTATGAACACAAATATTTCTTTGAATTCATTATAATTCTATTGTATTTGAATAGCTGAGTTCTCAAGTTAATGTATGAAAGATTAAAATGATCATTGTGAAACAAAGCAATTCAATTAGTGTAACAATATATGCCATGGAATTAGCGCTTCATTACAAAAGTATACTGGGGATTCCTTTTGAGTGGCTCTTGCTTCTTCGGAGCCTTTGTCGTATGGGCACAGAATCTCCGCGGCCGCTCTTTGCCAGCTTCCATCAGCTATTGTTTGCGAATCAATAGTTCCAGGAGGATCGTACAATTTACAACTCTCTCTTGGGAAAGCAAAAGAAAATGAAGTACACATACTGCGCGGACTATTAAAGACACTCTCTTCGGAGTTCCGAGAGCATTTTCTACAATTCTTCTTGCGTTGGATAGCCTGTAGTTAATGTGAATAACTGTTAATGTGAAAAACTTGGAAGAATGAATTTAACCGATTTTCCTTAAGTTCTCTGAATAACTTTCTTGAATTTTCTCAAAGTTCTCTGAAGAACTTCCCTGAACTTCTCAGAAGACCTTCTCTGAATTTCTCTAAAAAACTTCCCTTAACTTCTCAGAAGAACTTATCTGAAGTTCTCTGAAGTACTTCACTGAACTTTCCTAAAGAACTTCCCTGAGCTTCTCTGAAGAATTTCCGTGAACATCTGTAAAACTTCCTTAAACTTCTCTGAAGAATTTCCCTGAACTTCTTTTAAGAGAATTTCCCTGAACTTCTCTAAAGAACTTCCCGGAAGTTCTCTAAAGAACTTCCACGAAATTCTTTGGAAAACTCCCCAAAAGTTCTCTAAATTCTCCAAAACATAAGTTAAGCTGGTACAGTCGTTCATGCCTTGACCTACCCCGCATGGGGATGCTTGGTTAAAGATTGTGTACCTGTTTCGAAATACTATCTCACAATGCCCTCCGCTCAATTTCAAACTACTTCTATTCAATTTTCACAGCCTGCCGTGAGCTAACGGAACTCTCAATACTTTCTCTTAACAACTTTGTTCTAGCAAAAAATTGCTGTCTACTCCTAGAGCCTCATGGTGATAAGAAATTATTTCCTTCCCAAAACAACATCATCACAGATCGTTACCCCGCGTATGGGAGAATACAAGGAAAGACTATATCAGTGCAAAATTATATGAAAACCTTCCCTGAAGTTCCTGTGAAGCACTTCCCTGAAGTTCCTCTGAAGAACTTCTCTGAAGTTCCTCTGAAGAACTTTCCTGAAATTGCTCTGAAAAACTTCCTTAAAGTTCGTTTGAAGAACTTCTCTTAAGTTACTTTCCTGAAGTTCTCTGATGAACTTTCCTGAAGTTTTCTGAAGAGCTTTCCTGAACTTCTCTGAAGAACATTCCTGAACTTCTCTGATGGAAACTTCCCTGAATTTCTCTCAAGAACTTCCCCGAACATCTTTAAAGAACTTCACTAAAGTTCCCTGTAGAACTACCCTGATGTTATCTGAAGAACTTCCCAGAAGTGCTATGACGAACTTCCCTGAACTTTGATGTACGCAGTAACTGCAGCAATTTTTTTTCTTTCTCTATCCATAGCTACCGAATGTGTCCGTGACTACTCCAGAAATTTTTTTTTAAAGCAAACTGAATATATGGAACCACAAAGAAGCTCAGTAGCGTGTACAAAGAAAAAAATTATGCATCTATAATAAAGAAAAAAAAAAAAATAAATAAAAAATTATGTGATAGTGCTGCGTCATAGATTTCTACTACATAGCTACTATTACTTCATAGCTCATGTTTTTGCAAATCCGTTTCTCGAATCTCAAAGAATTATGACAATCTATAACGCCTGTATTATAGTGGACTATAACATAAATTTCAAGCGCCGTGTGGTGGCTCCTTAATTATCAATTTTTTATCTCTCGACTTTAATAGAGTGTAGTGCCAATTACTCGTGGCTAGCTGGAGGTTAATGGGTAACAATATCGTTTGGAAGTGGCTAACCAGGTAACTTATTTCATGTATTAGTTGCTACTCATGGTTGCGACATCTACCAAATCCTCGGTCCATGTAGTCCCTTTGAGGAACTAAGTTGCAGATGGGTGCCCACAGCTTGCTGGGTAGGTACAAGGAGCACGGAAATAATAGGATAGTATAACTGGGACACAATTGCAGGGAATTTACTAGAGTGGCAGGAAGGGGGGGGGGGGGGTGATGACGTTACACTCTTAGATCAGACAAACAAAGGAATTCATAAATTTCTTGCATGTCTTGCAAACATCTCTTGACTCGCGGAAGGGTTGTCTACCTCGGGCCACTAGGGTATTCAATAGTCGTGCTCTGGAGGCATCATTATGCGAACTTTTAAATTTAAGACCACTTTGGACACCTTCTTTGTCCGGAAATGCTCAGCATTGCGGTATAAAAAAAAACCAGACTCCGAAGTTTAAAGTCTTCCAGTACGTGACGTTTTCGTCGTCGGATACGTCGTCGTCCATTATGATACAAGAAAATGTTTCTAAAGCTCCTCAGTACGAAATGATGCAGTTAAATTTTGATGTCATCGCTGTTGGGCGCCTTTTCTACATTGTACGCCCTTAGTCCTTGCCTCTGCGTCACTTTTTGTACGTATGATTTTGTCTTCCCAACTTTGCGAGTCATAGAAAGATTGGGATTTTTCTCAATAATGGCTCGAACCTTCTTATTCATTTGTCGAAATCATGCTTTTCAATTTGTTCCACTTCCAACCACAGTCTATCGCACGTCAAATGATTTGCAAACTCAAAACACGGTACTCTTCTGTAGTTTTAGTTTCTTGGCAAGATCGCGTACCAATAAACTCGGATTTTGCTGCCGTCCGTACAAAATGCGTTTGCGTACTTCTACTTGAGAGGACACAATTTTACTGAATGCAACAAGAATGTAAACATGTCGTACCACGAAATAAAGAGGAGAATTTCAGCTGTCATATAAGTGAAACGTTTCGATCCACGAAATAATTCAAAATCTATACTGAAAGAAATGTGTCAGAAATTTAACGCGGACGGGCTTTAGCTAATGATGTTACGAGGAAACTTCTCTATGACCACAATCCTGGGGAATGATGTAAGTTACACAGGTCCAAAAAACGTGACTGAAAAATATGTATATATGGGTAATGAAGTCATTCAAAGAGTCCCTGCCGACCCAGAACGGCGGCAAAAAAACCAAAGACAGCTAATCCGGTGAAGGTAAGGAAGGTGTTGAATCTGTTCAAACGTCAACCGAACCTTTCGATCCACGATGTGGTGAAGAAGAGGAGGTTTCCATCTGGTCTGACGGAAATACGATACCGGCCTCTACGCCTACAAGGTCAGGACAGCACAAATCTGAACGATAAACAAAACATGGTAGCCAAAACCCGCACCAGGAAGCTGTACCGAGAGTGGCTGACGAAACTGAGGGTGCGTCGTGATGGACGTCGAGGCTTAAATCAAGGCGTACACAAAGCATCTGTCGGGGCGCGAATTTTACGTTGCCGCATCTCAGTTGGCCGTTTCTGAGGGAGTAAGGAAGAAACAGGTGGCCAAATTCACGAAAAAAATCTTGATTTGGCAGGCCCTCCGGAGATGTGGAGAGATGAGCCAGCCATACATCATGACGGGTACCATGAATGAGCAAATATACCGAGATGAGTGGTCTCAGAAGTTCCTGCTGTCCTTCCTGCGGTCTCATGAAGGCGAACCACTATTTGGCCATTTTTGACATCCTGCCACTACGCGTGGCCGGCGTTAGACTGGTCCAGAGATAACAATATTGTTTGTGTACGCTTAAAACTTCAACTCACTGAACTCTCCAAACATCGGTTAAAAACCTAAACTATTCCAGAACGAGCTGGAAGCAGGAACAGTGGTAAAAAATATCAAAAGAAGTCGTCTCCACTATTGCTCAAAACTTTATGAGTGTCACAGTGCGGACATTCTGTAATAGACATGAGATTTAATAGACCAATGAAATAGCAATCTAATCATAATGTTGAAGTCTATTCCCTGAATGTTTGAAGAACAGTTGACTAAAAGTTATTTGGTTTTTCAATCATTTTTGTGTGTCTCATTTTTATTAAGTACAGTCTTTAGTATGGGTCAACAAAAGTAAGCCGACATTTTGAACCATCCTTACGTACACCATACGTGCATGGAAACAACTGTCAAATTTGATATCTGTTGTCAAATTTAATGTTGTTGTTTAATATTTGCTTTATCTTACTATACTAAGTTGCCTGAAAAGTCCCTTTAACATCAAACACGAAAACATTTTCCAAATAAGTTTTATTTCTCAACATACTCTCCTTTTAGGTCGATACAACGAGTCCAGCGATTTTCTAATGTTTTTATCCCATCCAAATAGTACTCCTTCGGAAGTTCTTCAAAATAGCCATCGGTTTCAGCTATGAGCTCATCATTTGCGTTAATTCGCCTACCGGTGAGCCATCTTTTCAGGTTTGGGAACAAATAGAAGTCACTGGGGGCCAAGTCTGGCGAATACGGTGGATGGAATCAATTGATACCGAATTTCATTCAATTTAGCTTGAGCAATTGAGGATGAATGAGCAGGCGCATCGTCGTTGATGATATAGCACACTTTTTCTCTCCAAATGCGACCGTTTTTTCTAGACTTCATCCTTCAAACGATCCAATAACGCTGCAGACCATGCGCCTGTTATGGTTTTACCTTTGTCAAGATAGTCGATGAATATTACACCTTGCGCATCCCAAAACACGGAGGCCATAACTTTTCCCGCCGATTGTTGCGTTTTCGGGCGCTTCGGAGCACTTTCGCCCAGTGAAACCCACTGTTTTATCTGCTGCGATGACTCCGATGTGTAGTAATGGATCCAAGTTTCTTCCATGGTTATGAATCGGCTCACAAACTCCTTCGGATTGCGTGTAAACTTGCTCAAATTCTCATGAAAGGTTGTAACACGAATGCGTTTTTGGTCCATTGTAAGCAAACACAGTACCCATCGCGTGCAGAGCTTCTTCATACCCAAAACAGAATGCATGATGTTGCCAACTGGTTCCATTGAAATGCCTAAAGCCTTAGCTAGCCCTCTCAATCTCACTTTTGGATCCTCCAATACTATATCATGGATTTTATCAACGTTCTCTGTTGTAGTGACCTCATTTGGGCGTCCAGAACGCGGTGCGTCAACGGTGCTCGTACGGCCACAACGAAAATCAGCAAATTACTTATAAATCGTTTGAATCGACGGTGCAGAGTCTGGAAAATACTTATACAGATTGACTATGGTTTCGGCAGCTGTTTTCTTGCGTAGAAAATAGTATTTTATCAAGACTCAAAACTCGGATTTTTCTATTTTTTTAAAAACTTGCTGATCGGTCTCTTCTCACTATTGTCACTAATGAATGCGTGGACAGAAATGGCTGAAATTATGACAGCCGTCATTCAAAGAGCGAAGCTCATAGAAAATGGTTCACATTGGCGATTACCAATGCCATCTGTAGGAAACTAAAGAGACTTTTCAGGCAGCCTAGTATTATTGCATTCACTTTTTCTTGATGAATGCTAGATTCGTTTTTGTTGCATTTGCAAATCATCTAGTGGAATACTCGTTCTGCTATTAGTAAAGTATGTACCGTATATAAGGTAGTGTGTGCATCATCATACAAGTAAGGTTTCCTTTTCACCTTTGCGTACATCGCCTTGGTTCTCTTTGCATGCACGTAAGCTATAATTCATATCATAGTAGGATGTTAGTAGAAGAAGTCGATTTCGTTAGTTTTGCAGTTACCAGGACGAAGTGGCAGTGTATACGTGATTTATCCCCCGCGCCATTGTCGCAAAAAGACATTTCAATGGCCATGAGAATGTCCCAGTGGACAGTGAAAATAATCTTAGACCAACAAAAGAAAAGGATTGGAGGAAGATTACCAGGTGGAGTCGAGGGCGCGGGAAAAATATCACATGATTACCAACCGCATCCGGGAGCTCCGGGTCGAGCGATGTAAGAAAATCTTGAGCTTCTTCAAGCGAAAAAATCCAGCAATCCTGTTCACCGGCAAGAGTATGTTTACCGTCGATCCCGTTTCAAATTCCACAACAGATCGCTCTATAAGTTCTCTTCCGGTAAAAGACTTGGCCGACGAGCATAAAAACGAGTATCTGACCAAGCATACGGTTTGTTATTGTGTTTGGATTGGTAGCTTCCGATGGCAAAAAATGAACCCGCACAGAAAAAAATAATAAATTTTAACAAGCGCGTAAAATTTCCCCTCGTGTAATTCCAAGCCAAAGCAGCGTAAACAACGATATTGTTTGCAATCTTTCATACAACAGGCTCGATTCAGGCGTTATCTGGCTTAAATTTACATGAAATATCCAATTATTTTCTGTCAAATCTAGCATTCCCTTTATGTGCATTAGATAACGCAGAAAATTCAATGTTTCTTTTTATCTGTGCGGTGTAAGTATGTTCTTCGGTGGGCTTCAAGAGCAGTCCGGCCCGAAGCCAAATGTTGTATTTCAACAAGATGGGGCTCCATGCCACACCTCTAACCGCACTCAGAAGTGGTTGCAGGAACATCTGCTGTTCTGGTCTAAGGATATGTGGCCGCCATCCAGCCTCGATCTTAATCCGCTGGAAAACTCAGTATTGCACGCCATGAAGGTCAAGGCCTATTCTAAACGCCAGCAAGCCTCAGATAAACATTGATCCTTACCTGGAGAGAAATGGATCCAGGCTACATTATTAGTACCTGCCGTGGAAACTCGATCGATGATTAACATAGTTTAAGACTCTGAGAAACATCCCATAAAAAATCGAAACCAAATTTTTTTAGATTTTTTTTAACATTGCTCACTGGTGCGAACATTATTACGCAATACGCCACAGCTAATGGATTTTACAGCTCTAATTAATTAAAATTGACATATGAATATTTATTTTTAACGTAATTTTGGATCAACCTATCGTGGAAAAAAACACGTTTAATGACAAAATGACAGTTGATATGGGTTTGATACTTTCTAGTAAGGAACGGTCCTACCGCATATTTCTGAGAGATCGTGTAACGTTCTTCTATGGCATTGCGGATAAACTGCATCTGGGAACTTTTTTGAGCCGTCTACTCATAAAGTACATCATCTCAAATAAGTAATCTCCTTAAAAAGTTCCTCACCAATTAACCGTCAGTCAGCAATTTACCCCCATATGCAAAGCTTGAATTTCAGTGGCAAAATATGGAGCAAACCACTCTATTCCAATCATTCATATCACAGAACGATACACATTCCTTTCCGCTCCTTTCTGAGATTACATTTCTCATCTAATCAGCATATTTCAACCGCTCATACGTACAGCAGAAGATAGCGAAGTTCATAAAAACAATGTTGTATTGGCAGTTGATTATTTCTGTTCCCCCAACTGGCAAACTGATACCCGAGACTGAAATCCCTAGGCTGACTAGACAAAAATAAACGGGACGGCCTTATTATTATACCTGTTCCTATTCTAGTCGCTTTATTCCATCGTACTGACTAAACTGTTTTCAAGTAGCTACTATGGTGGCTGGAAAGTTAATGAAGGCGGTTGTATTTTCTACCGAAATCAATATAGTTTAACAAATATTAATATAACATTCAAGTGGATGTACTTTAACGATGTCAATGGTGCATTTTTAGAAATTGATGGAACCCGTTTCTGCCGGCGGTAACATGTTTGGTGACTACTCAGCAAAACAATTTTCAACAGCTCGTTCGCAATGTTCTTGAATGCACCGAAACATAAAACAGAAAGCGAAATGAAACATGATTCCTGCATATTAATTTTACGTGACATTGTAAGGTACATACAACGTTTTATCACGATTTTTGTCAAAGGTATTTCGCGGCTTTCATTTTGATGTGATGTGATTTTTTTTTCTTTGTATTCTTAATAATTCCGATAAACTTGATAGTGCTGAAGAACCTGAATTCGATGCTTTAAAATACTCTTTAAATATTTTTTGCAAGAACAATTTGTGCACCATTTCATAGCTGTAGTTTTACCATAATAATTAATGATTGTTTTGAACTTTATTTATGTGCACATGTGCAGAACAAAATATTGAAGATTTTTTTTTGTTTTTGGTAAGTTTTAAAACAGCTCTTCAAAACTAATTTTTAAGGTGACTTTTCAATATAGTTATAAAAAGTTAGATGTTATGTGCTGATCGATTAAAATGTTTTCGATTACCCGGAATTGATGTTTTGGTCAAGCATGATATTGTAGATCAATTTCCATCCCACTTGAGCTTGCTGTAATTGGAATTTCATTCTTACAGATAATGAACTCATAAATGCAAATTCATGACTTTTACACTGAAGTAAGAATGAGAATATTATAAATGTTTTTGTCCTAACGTTTGCATTAAAAAAAAATGAACCAAAACTGCCTATTTTTCATGGATTTACCTTCACCCGCACTGACAAAACTATCCATGCAGCATCAATCATAATAACCCATGAGTCAGCAGACAAAATTTGTCAGCTCTGTCAGTCGAACTCTAACCGTGATGGCAAAAAACAGTGAAGTAACTCCGTTCTGAAATGCGCGCGTTCAAAAAGTGCACCCCGCCGCGTGGAAAACGGACACCTGCGGCACTTTGTGGACGCCGGATACGCCCGTTCCGGCATCTACAACATCTTAGTTCTACTAGACAATAATCAGAGCATCGAAAGAGAGCCCGGTTACGGACGGCCGACGACACTGAGGGGGATGCTGAAGAGGAAGAACGAGGTAAAAGTGGCTACAAAGCTGCATGCACTTGGCCGGGAGGTCGGTTCAACCGGCCAAACATTGAAAAGTACCTGGCGAACATAAACATACATGTCAGGAGGGGGAAGTCACGTCCACTGGTTTCGTAGCTGCTGGCAATGACGCAGTGACAGCGGCAACGATTGGCAGGGCACTTCGTATTCTAATTCCTCCACGAAGGAAGTGAGCTCCGAGGTGAAATTCATTTCACCCACCAAGCTCCCCAAGAAGGTGCTGCTGTAGCTGACAATCAACGAGAAGGGGATGTCAACGCCGCGCTTTTTTCGCTTCGGACTGGCCGTGAACGGGGAAATTTATAGTACGAAATGCCTGCCGGAAGTTGCGTCGTTCATCAAGAAATACCATTAGGGCGAATACGGATCTGCCGTCGGCCCACTACTCGGAGTGATCGTTAGAGGAGATGGAGCGGCTGAATATCGATGTTATACCCAAGTCCGCGAACCTGCCCAACGTCCCCCAGCTGCGTCCCATCGAGAATTTCTGGGCCAACCTGGAGCGTAAGATCTACTCCAACAATTTTGTCGCGAAAACTGAGAAGGAATTGATAAATAAAACAAAGAAAGAACTAAAACACATGCCCACACGTATGTTTTCGTCCGCCATGGCGAATGTTTGTCATTGAACATACTTCTACGCTTCGGCTCTAATATTTAAAACATTCATTTTTAACCTTGAACTATTAAAGCTAATGCAAATATTGGCGTCCGCTTAAATGTACGCCTCGTTGTCCAATACGATGCATTTCGGTTGCACCAACACTCGCGGTACAGCTTCATGGCGCAGGATTGCACCACCGGCCACCGTATTCATACCTTTGAAGACATAAGGTACGGCCCGCTTCATTGTCAGCTGGACAAAACAGACGGAAGATTGACCTTTTTGGCCACGACCCAATAAGAATGGTTCGAATTTCGCTTGAAATAATCTCACACCTTCCTTTTTCTGGGTCTCCTTGAACCACTTTTAACCACTTTTTTTCGACGCACTTCTTGCTTGGAAACCATCTCAATAACCATTTGACAGATTGTAATGAAATTTTGTACATTACACTATAAAGTAGTTTTACCCAAAATTTCATCAACTTTTACCAATGCAATAAAAAATTATACACAAAAATGTTTAAGCATGTGAATGTGTATATTTTTTTAATGCATGCAAGAAAAATATATCTCGAGTGCAATCTTAAGATATGTACTTGGTTCTCAAAGTTCGATGTTTCTCTTGAAATAGAAGAATTACGAAGAAATCATGTTCTACAAAGTTTTCCACCATCTTAAGCCATAGCTGGTGATTCGTTATAAAATAAAAAAAAATCTTAATGGAAATTTTCTTAATATAGAATATGATAATGGAAAATACTTTGAAGATTATTGTTTAGATGGCTTAACGCTGAAGTTCTGTAAATATTTTTTTAAGTTGTATTTGATGCCAAGGGCTCTATTCCCTCGTGAACCTCTACATATGATTAAATGATAAAAGTTAACTTTAGAAATTCATGTTTCATATCACATGAATCGAATAATTTTTTATCTGAGTGTTGACATACAGGATCATTCTTACACCTGTTTCTATTGCCATTTCTGCTGTAAAATGTTGGAGGCACGTTCACAAGGTACGTTATTGTTTGATTTTCTTAAAAAAAAAAGTACGTGATAATGCGAAGAGGAAGAGGTTCCGAAGCTATGAACTGGATCGTTCTTTAGTTGTGATTTAACAATTACTGCCACCGGAAAAAAGGCATCCAATGATAAGAAACTATAACACTGTAGTAAATAATCACACTTCACAACGAAAAAGAATAATTGTAAACAAAAAAAGAAGATCTGATCGACAGCGTTTGACATTGCTGTTGAAAGATTTGTCTATCGTGAAATATTTTTAGTGGAACCCTACAACATATCTTTTGATACACTGAACCCAAACATCGTCCCAAGATCGTCTGAAAAGTAGTTCGGTTGCGCCCTTTAACGAAAATCATTCGGAAATCGGATGATTGTCTTATGGTTAGACCCGTATGACGATCATCCGTTGTTTGTATGACAATCAACCCCATACAATATGATGTTCGTTTCCAAACTGTGAAGAGCATTAGCAATTTATGAAGCGATTTATTCTGAAAAAAATCATGGACTTAATATTATTTCTTATACCCTTACCCAACCGTTGAGCAAAGTTTGCAACGGGAGCTCAAAAAATTGGCGGAGTCTGGAATTTTTAACCATGACTCCGTAAGAATTTGAGCGGGTTTCGATCCTTTATTCGTGATGGTACACTGGCGTAAAAAACCTATCTTAATTCATAAACTTTGCCTTATGAAACTTCATGAGCGCACTGTATTTTGATTTCATAGGGCCCTTATAACAGCCATGTGCGAAACTATGGTTTTCTGAGTGATTAATAATGATTTTCTCAAGTCATTCTTATCATTTTCATAAAACTGCCTTATGAATTTCATGAATGTTGTTTGTGCATAATAATCATAAGCTAAATGTATGAAATTTCAAAAACCGAGGCACATGTTATTGTTTTGGTTTTTCTTAGTGAATTCAGAGTCCTGATGATCCAGATTTTTTTATGCTGATATTTTTACACCTTACAGACGTGAAAAAAACAGTTAGACGTCCTGAGTTTACTCACTGGAAACCCTAAAATAGGTAAATTTTATTGCATTTATCATAACTTCTCCCTTTTAGAAATTATTATTCATCGCGTTTAACGATTAATCTGATGTGTATACCATGTATAATATAATCACGTTAAAACATAAATGCCTATTATTTTTCATGCTTTTTCGCATTTTTTATTCAAAATCAGCGTCCTCGTGTACACATCCGGCTCCATTGCCACGTCGAACGGTGTCCTATCTCGGTGCTCTTGGCATATACCAACTGCATCGGAACCACGAAGAACTTCTGCAACATCTGCAACATCAAGGCCACCCGAGCGACGACGTCAGCAGATATGCCTCTGATCAACGTCTTCAAATCGTTGGCTTCAAGTCTACCTGGCTCGATACCTGCTTATCCCAATCGGATATTATACCGCACTGAGTTTAAGTGTGCCTATCAGTACAAAACAAAATGAGTGCACGACGATTTCAAACGTCCATCCTTGGACACGTAAGTTCCACAAACTTTATCATTCTATCGCATATTTTTTAAAACCTTGATTTTACATTCCCTCAACAGCATTCTCTTCATGTAAAATACCAAACAGATGAGAATTCGCACCCGCGGTGTGATTTCCGTTATACTTTAACTGGCGGCTGACATTCACGAATCGATTAATCTGTGCTCGTGGTTGAAATCATCGAAGGCTATGGACTAAAAGAGACAACGGCTGGAACTAATGTAACTTTTTTTTCTCAATTTTATAACCACAAATTCAGAATACCAGAAATATGTAGAATGAAAATGCCCGATGAATTCAATAAAAACTTATATTATAAAATGCGTATTTTTTAACATTATTAAGATAAAATCAACGCATGAGTTCCATATCACTAACAAACTCATTTCATACGGTTGTACAATGAAACTCATTAAGTGAATCATTTGGAATGATTATGACACAAATCACCGCATTTCATAAGGTAATGTTATGAAATTCAAACCGTTTCCTTGTGGCTAATTTTCATAAGGATATTTAATGAACTTTAATAAGTTTTTTACGTAGGTGTATCAGTTCTTATAGCGATTGATAGGTTCTTACCGAATGATGTAAAATGGAATGTTTGTCATCCTCATTTCAAATGATTCTCGTTATAGGGCTTTTCCAATGCAATACGCATTCGATCTTGGGATGACGATTTTTCATACAGCGTGCATTCGAATTTGAACGGGGGGTCGATTCACTTCGCGTATAATTAGTTGGTCAACATTGGAAGGATAATCATCTGGTTTCTAGAAAATCGTTCTTCGCCTGCATCTATCATTCGAAAAAGCGATTTCAATGTTACGATATGAACCGACGGAGGATTCATTCGATAAAAGGAGGATGTTTATATTCAGTGTAGTTCCGAACAAAAAGTACACGGTCATAGAAAACTACGAAAGAGTCAAAAATGTAAATTAGAGAAATGTTTGCGTATAGTTTATAAAATATATCACAATATAATTCGAATGATGATTGCTGATTATTAAGATTAATCAGGTAAATTAGTATATCAAGCTAGTTAGTCTACTAGGAGACTCTAAATGTAGCTTTCATGTACTCAAGTTTCCTACGACCCCCTATAGTTATAATTAATCAAAACGCAACAACGTTACCACATATATAAAACGCATTGTTCCATTTTGCGGGGTTACCGGAAAGAGAAAGCGGGAAAACCAGAAATTTAGGACTCAACGTCATTTAGTAAACTATCTTTGGAGAGTAAGGTTGAGTTTTAACCAGTGGAGAAAACGTTTTCGACAAACACTATTAACTGTTACCGGTAAAACAGACCAACGTAGAATATGGATGAAATTTAATTTAAATTAATTTCACCCATATTATTTAAATTTAACCATCGTAGTATTAAAACGATTGACAATACGAGCTCGGATCCATTGCTCTTTTCTGTCCTCTACAATAGTTTACTACAGTTCAACGTGACATTTGCGAGATCCATTTAATCGTACGCCAAAGATTGGACTATTCATTTAACACTGCTCATAAACTTTCAGCACAGACTGTATATCAAGAATTTTTGAAACTATTTTCCAGTTTCTCACCCGGATGCGTCTTGTAATCAAATTTCACGTAGGATTCATCATCCATAATTACGCATGTCGATTCTCCACACAGCAGTTTATCGTATAATTTACGGGGCCTTGGCTTGACAGATGCTGCTTGGTCTTCACTTCGTTTTGGCTTATTTTGCTTCTTGAATGTCCTTAGTCCATTTCGTGTCTTTGCTCGGCTGACGTGATTCTTCGAAGTTCTCAGCTTTATGGCCCAATTTCGAACGCAAGTACTCTTCTTACGTGATTTTTCGGTCCAGGTTTTGGTCCACAGGGTCCGGTTTACGTCCAAATTTTGTCTTGTTTTTGAAAGGAAGACTCCTCACCATACTTCCAAATCGTGTTACGAATGCTCACACCTTCCATTTTCGCCAACTGACTCAGGGAAACGTTGTTGAAAAGATGAAAAGTACACCATTTGTGCACGATCGGTTTGCGCTTTTCCGGGGAAATGCTACACATTTTCATAACAAGC
The DNA here is from genome assembly GCA_034211315.2 of Aedes japonicus. Lineage (NCBI taxonomy): Eukaryota > Metazoa > Arthropoda > Insecta > Diptera > Culicidae > Aedes > Aedes japonicus. The sequence continues at coordinate 170,404 of JASCZW010004921.1, forward strand.
AAATGCACCGGCACTTGAGACTCACAGAGCTATAGATTAAAATGTAAACAATGATACATAGTAATGATCAGCTGTTCGAACGTCATCGGGAAGCAACAGTGGCGCATAAAAATCGTTCTTAGACTATCTGGGATACCCTATTCTCTAAATTTGATAAAATCAAAATTAGTTTTTCGATCTTTGCTAGTAAATTGCCACATCCGTTAAAAAAAATCTAAGAAAATATTAAATAAATATCCAAAGGTGATCCCTTGTTCATGAACTTTAAAAAGCGAACGAACTCAAGATAAATGCAAGCAAATAGAACTAGAAATGCACGCATTCAATGAATGTCGCGAAATACGCAAACTGGCTTGCTTGCAACAGGAAAGAGCTGATGACGATGATTAACCTGCCGTTGCGTTGCCGGGATTTCCTGCAGCCTCCATCAACATATTGTCGGAAGATGACGACGGCAGCAACAACGGCGACGAGTAATTAATATCTGGCAATCTTGCTCTTTGTATTCAAAGTGATGGAGGCTGATGTCGGTCTCGGTAAGAAAGAATTGTGGAATTGAAAAGTGGAAAAGAGCAATATGAAAGAAAATCTGTTGCATAATAATTTGTTCTTTGACCAAGTTCATTGGGTGACGATTCTGACGAATGAACTTTTTTACTGCCCTAGAAAGCGTCTCGGAATTGCGAAACTTAGCGCGACGAGCGGTAAAAAGAAACATAATGAATGGTTTCAATGTGATTGATAATGGATTTTCACATTTTAATTTTATCAGTTATGCAAAATTCAGGGTAAAATGATTATATTCATTTCATGATAACTATAATAAAATTTGGTCATTTAACAATAATAATGTCGATGGGGCTTGTATCTTGAATTATTAATCACAGTTTCAGTAGTTCTAATTTTCGATAATAGCTTTTAATCCAGCGGCTGTTGGAGGAGGTAGCTCATCGAAACTTCTGGTCCGCCGTTAAGCATCTTGCTATGGTTGGTCTCGACCAATTGCCTGTTGATCTGCCAAACATGGAACACGTCTGCATTAAGTTATCTCAAATTATAATAATCCGTCCACTATATCACAAAACATTGCAATTGATTGAGTGGATTGGAGATAATGAAGTTATCGGGTATAGGGCCAAGTCTCCCCCGGTTGGTACTAAGCCAATGAGTTTGGCTATCTATAGTAGCCAGAAGACACATATGTATCTAAGAACACTTTTTTTTACCAAATCGCTCAATCGTAGTTTTAATTATGGGTTAGCATAGATTGTTTTTCAGAAGCTTCAACTTCATTGATGCAGGTATTAGTTATAGAAGTAAAATATTTTGTAGAATAAAGTTGAAAGTTGAAAATTTACTAAAAAAAAGTTTGCTTTAAGGTTGTACGGAATCAAATTGCACCACTTTTAAATGGCTGTAACTTTTAAGCCGTTGGGTATTTTCTATAGAAATTTTGGAAGGAATTAGATCAATGTGTATTTGTTTACGCTGTGTAAGTTTCATTAGCAGAAGTGCAATCCCCAAGTAACATTGCCAAAACCATCCAGCTTTATTAAGTTTTAATAAAGTTTTATGAAAGCCACTAGAAATCAATTCGGTTTTATTGTGGCAGCAAGAGATGCCAATAGGTTTCAAACTTTAGTCAGGTTTATAAGAACCTACACAGCTTCTTTACAACGATATTAAAACCTTGACATCTAAGATTCCTTTTACTCCTATCAAAGGTTTTATTTTGACTTTATCTATACACTCAGTAGCAAAAAAAAAGCCGAGCAAAATTTTCTTACAAAAAACGCGTTGTTCAACCTTCTGTAACTTTATCAATTATCAATATATTTGGCTGAAATTTTGACAACGTTATAACCAATGTTTTGACCTTATGTGACCAAAATTTTATGTTGATGAAGTTTATAAATTTGAAGTTATCATAACATATGTGAAAAAAGTCATTTTAGACATACCAATTTCAAAAAACCGTATTTCTGTGAAAAATTTAGGTAGCATATTAAAAATTTCTCCATGACTTAAAAAAATACAGAAATTTATGTGGACAAAATTTGAACTGTTTTCATCAAGTGGTTTGGACTACAGCTGACGTCAAAGTTGACGCTCCAACATGAGTATTTCTCGCTTTCACCCGATATTTACCATGCTGAACTATCGGTGCAAAAATAAAGCCGAGGCATTGTCATCATACAGGTTAGGACCGAATTAATAAGATGAATTCGCCTCGGCTTTGTATTTGCACCGATAGTTCAGCGTGGTCAATATTGGGTGAACAAGGAAAATACTCATGTTGGAGCCTCAACTTTGACGCCAGCTGTAGTCCAAACCACTTGATGGAAACAGTTCAAATTTTGTCCACATAAATTTCTTATATTTTTAAGTCATGGAGAATTTTTTTAAATGCTACCTCAATTTTTCACAGAAATACGGTTTTTTTAAATTGGTATGTCTAAAATGAATTTTTTCACATATTTTATGATAACTTCAAATTTATAACCTTCATCAACATAAAATTTTGGTCACATAAGGTCGAAACATTGGTTATAACGTTCAGCCAAATACATTGATAATTGACAAAGTTACAGAAGGGTGAACAACGCGTTTTTTGGAAGAAAATTTTGCTCGGCTTTTTTTTGCTACTGAGTGTATATATAAAAATGAATGTTTGTTTGTGACGCTAAACCTCGAGAACGGCTGAACCAATCTTGACGGTGTCATCGGATGATTTGTTCCTCTTTGTCCAACAAAGGTTCAGAGAAAACGAAAAGTTGGGAAATTTTCCAGGCAAAGTTGAAAAATTGGAAAATAAAAACAAGCATTTTTCCATAAAAAAAAAACAAATCTATGTATATAAAAATGAATGTTTGTTTGTTAGTGACGCTAAACCTCGAGAATGGCTGAACCAATCTTGACGGTGTTTTCGGATGATTTGTTCCTCTTTGTCCAACAAAGGTTCAGAGAAAAAGAAAAATTGGGAAATTTTCCAGGTAAAGTCGGAAAATTGGAAAATAAAAACAAGCATTTTTCCAAACTTAAATATCAAATTTTGTTTGCATAAATCAAATGTTGTTTGTAAAAATGCAGAAAAATCACAAATAAATTCTTTTCAACAAAATAAATTCAAATTTCTTCCCTTTCAAACTGAGCAAACTTCAAGAAAAAACCAATTTCCAATAATCAGTTAATAGAACATCTTCAATTCAGATGCCAGTGCTAAATTGTCACATTGAAAATTCACAAAACGTTGTTGTTTTGGAAAATTTCTTTATTATATCTTACAGCACCGTAATCAACTCATGTCGGTCCGGCAAGACATCATACAAAAATTAACAATGTTGCATGCGTTGGAACTTTAATAAAAAAAAATGACTTCAGTATTTTAACATAATACACCAATTGAAGTGGCCAATTGATCACAGATTATCAATAATATGAAATGACTGCCGATTGTCATACTTTTCAAAGCCATAATTGAAAATATTCAAGTTCTTCAGAATGAAAATTGACTGTCCCTTTCAGATTGACTAAAACAATAAAGGACATGTATGAACTTTAGAAAAAAAAAAAAACGATGTTAATATAGAATACCGATCTATTGTGTGAATCGATTTTAAAGCTATTGCAAGTAATAAATTAATATTAGACGGAACGAAGTCCGTTGGGTCAGCTAGTAAACTCATAAAATGCTGTTTTGAAATGCCGTTGTAGGACTCATTCGTTTTATCTTATTATGGTCAGTTGAAAAACCATTTTAAAAACATTTTGCCTCCAATGAAAGCATTAAACGGCTAATTTGCATTAAGGAAAGCTCCCAAGCGACGAGATAGTTTTATAGTAGCCATTGCTAAGATAAATTGGCTTTTTGGCAAAACTGTGGTTTCTTGCAATCGCCATATTGGAATATATGATATAATTGAAATGTGGAAAAATAAATTCACCTAATTTTAAATGTAATACAATTGAACTGTAGATCTGAGACAAACTTCGGTATTCGTTAAGATAACCTTATTGAATTCCATCAATTTTCAGGAGTTTCATGATTAATTTACCGAATATATTTCTTTCAATTTTGTTTTTGTTGTTGTAAACTCGCATAATTTCCGAGGCGCATTGATTTTTAGCTTTTATCGTGCCAATATACACCATAAAATTAAATGCGCGTATGATTAGGAACAGGATACGCTTTAAAAACAAACTAAATTTGTTTTGGATATTTTGCAATCAAAGATAATTTCCCGCAACACTTGAGCTTTTTGCTCAGCCATTATTTACTGTTGAATGAATCAGAAGAGCAGAGAATCGAACAAAGCAGAACAACAAAAACCAAACACGATATCGCCGTGAAGTTTGACAGCTGTGGCCATTCGGCCCTATGCTGGTTTTGATGGCGACCAATAGGTTTTATGATGCTTCTCAAGAGGTCATAACATCTTTCACTAGCACATTTTCAAAATCTTTATGGTCTTTGAAAGGATGTATGAATTTGTTTTCACAACCGTCTATAGAGTGGGCCACTTTGTACACATTTCGGCTTTAAAGATGCATAGAGGAGGTGTTGGTGGACAAAACAGTTTTGAATGTAGTTTCATCAACAAAGCCGGGAGGAGTGCTATTCGGCTGGAATAGAACTGAAATTGTTACTTGAGTCGTTGAGAAGATGGAGGCAGAAGAACAGCAGCGCGCAAAGAAATTTTGCGCACGTACCTCGAAATCCGGATCTTTCTCATCGTGTCATCAGCAGGAAGTTGGGAATGGTATATTCTACGGTGTCTCGTGTTTTAAATCAGTACCACGAACGTTTGACCATCGATCGGGAAGAAAAAAGTGACAAAAATGGATCTCCGTATAGTGTTAAGGATCACAAGCGGGTAGTTCAAGCTATCAAGAGTAATCCCAACAGTTCAGTTCAAGATGTTGCGAAGTAACTGAATCTAACCAAAACTTTCGTACAAGATGCAAAAAAAAACGTGGAGGACTACACACGTACAAAGTCCAAAAGGCGCCCAATCGCGATGGACTGCAGAATACGGTAAGTAAAACACGTGCACGGAAGTTCTACACCCAGATGTTGACGAAACCACATTGCCTTGTTAGCAGACTTCCGGCAGCTTTCGAGGCTCCAGTTTTTCACTGCTCATCATAAATTCGATGACCCTGAGGACGTTAGGAAGCAGATGATGTCAAATTTTGCCAAAAAATATATGATTTGGCTAACAATTTGCTCGTGTGGAAAGCGGAGCACCCCATTCGAGACAACTGGAACGGTCAATGGGCAGGTGTACCTAAGGGAATGCCTCCAAAAGCGTCTACTTCCTCTGCTGAGGTCACACGATGGACCTACGATTTTCTGGCCGGATTAAGCCTCGTGCCATTTCTCGAAAGAGGTTTTGGAGTGGTACAAGGCTAAGGAGGTCAATTTCGTGCCGAAGCATCTCAACCCTCCGAACGCACCGGAACTGCGGCCAACTGAAAAGTACTGGGCCATCATGAAGCAGCACTTCGGAAGCATCCTAAGGAAGTGAATTCAGAGGAAGATGTGAAGAAAAATTGGATTGCCACGCAAAAAAAGTTGGTCCAAATGTTGTACAGGACCTTATGAGAAGTCTAAAGCAGAAGGTTAGTGCATTTGGATATGGAACTGAAATTGAAAAAAACAAACATGGGAAAATATTTATAACATGGTTTATTTTACTTCCTGAAAGTTTGAAGATGATTGGTTGAACGGGCGAATTTTGCCGAATATTTGTGTGTGTCGCAATTTGATTCCGTACACCCTATATGCATCGACTGTGAACGGTTATGTATTTTTTCGGTTATCTATTGTTCGTCGATGTGAGTGATCGAGTGGGCACAGAAAAAAAAACTGCTTCCTGGTGGCTTCAGGGCTCCAGTGGAATGTGGTGGTTCGTCTGGTGTGGTGAGCCGATTGTGGGGATCATAATTAATTGGGATCCATATTATTGGTTCGCCATGCTCGCCGTGCCACCATATCTTGGAGCACGACCTCTATCCTATTTTGTGTGTGAATCCAATATCAACAAACAAAAGCCACCATCATACTCATTAGCAAAAATAAAGCATAATTTTGCTGCCAAAGAACTTCATGTTTAAGCTTCTGTAACTCTGTCAATAATCAATAGTTTTGGCTGAATATGACAACATTATAACTTATATATTGAACTTTATTAATCAAAATTTTAGGTTGAACAAAGTTTAGAAATTATCCCAAATAACTAGTGTAACCCACGAAGGACCTTAAAATATAGGATACAATGTGAAAGTTGAGCAAGTATTTTTTGAAAACTACGTTTACAGTATAATACAGTATTGACAATAGGGTGTTATAGGGGTATGTGGATTATAACATTGTTCGATAGTAACTATAATAATATACCGGCATTTAATTTTTTTTAAATTCTGACAAGCGTAACTATTGAAAAAAAACAATTTCAAAATATTATAAAAAAAATTTGACAACACCATCCTATTTCACCATGAAACACGCTATAAAAAAACAGACTATCTTAACCAACGAACCAACCAATGATTTCTAGCATACATAAGTTGATATTTATGTCATAATGGGAGCCGCCGTTACTGAAAATTAAGTGCCGGGAGCCCCCGTTACTGAAAATAAATGTCACTTTGTGAAACTGCATGCCGGTTTGTGAAAATTAAAATGATTAGATTTTTCTTGTTTAAAAATCGAGAAAAAATAGTTGAGATTCATATAAATATTTTGTACTAGGAAGAGCACCCATCATCGATACAGATGAAAGAAACATGTTTTTTTTAAATTAAAACCCCCTATTGACAAAGTTACAGAAGGTTGAACATGACGTTTTAAGGAAGCAGTCGGCTTTTTTTGCAACTGGATATATGTGAGTGGCCGCAATAGCATCCTTGCTTTTGGCTTAAATAGATTCAAATCAGATATACAGCATTTTAAAAACTTAGCTTGTTTACTTAATGAAAAACGACAATCAAACTCTGTGAGTGGCCGAAGTAGCATCCTTACTGTTGATATAAATGGGTTCTAATCAGAAATCGGTGCAAATATTTAAATATTTTACTAAACGTCGCAGCCTCGAACTCGAGCTCATGCCCAAATGCTTTTGATCCAGCGTCTCTTTTGAAATTTATTGCAAACTATGGCATCAGTGCTTTTCTGTCGGAATTGACACACAACTTTGATCACACAAGATTATGTGTAACAAAAAACGATTTCATTCATTCAAAATGTCAATCGCTTGTAAGGGTGCTAGATAGGACCATCATCAGCATAGTTATCGAAAGATTGCTATTAATTCATTATAGAACCCCCAGAAAAAAAGGAAAAATTCTAAAACTTAAGACCCTTTTGGAATAGTTCTTTAAAATCACTGGACAAACATTATGCTACAGTCAGTGATGGAATCGCATCGAATAACGTTCAACTTGAACACGCTTAAAAATATTTCAATCTCAGTGATCTGCTGCCTACATCATAACACACCGGAGTGAATTAAAGAGAGAGAGAGAAAAGAGAAGAAAAATGTGAAAGCGGTCACGTATGTTTTTGTTCATGCGTTTATTCATTTCTACAATATACTGATACACAGATAAAATAATCGTTTATGAATGCATTCGTTGATTCACGAAGATTGAATATAACACAATCGCCTGGATAGTACAAAAGTTGGCTGTTATTATTACGGTGTTGTGTGTTGCTGTCGCTGTTTGTTGATGCTGGATGCTTGCTAATTAAACTTATTCACGTTTTGCTTCAAGGTGCTCTATGAATCGCAGAAAACAAATCCATTAATGCAATCTTGCATTCATATTGATTCAAAATTTTGATTCACGGATGATTAATGTCGATATTGCGTTGGACGTTTTAACTGATTCATTCGTTTTCTAGCTTTCAAGAAACTTAGTACGAATAATGATTGAAACGAAAATGATAAGGGTATGTTTGTCCACAATTTTTGTTTATGGTTATCTTTTCTTCGTAACTTTAGATTTCGGAAGATTCTGAGATTATTATCTTCTACAGCTTGTGCTACTGGTCTTCTAGTTTAATAAAGTTCTGTCCAGTTAGAATCCGGAATCACTTATTGTGTTGCAGCGGCACGGGAAGTGCTTTACAACGGTTTGTTAACCTAGGCGCCCACTTTTGGTGGTATAAATTTCACGGTGTTTCGTGCAGTGAGTCAAAATTTATTCCAGATGGAAGCCGAGAGGAGAGAACAAATTCTGCACACCACGTTGATAATCCAACGTCGTCCGCAATAAAAATTGCAAAAACGTTGAAAATCGCCAAATCAACCGTGTATGATGTGCTTAAATGTTCCTGGGAGCGAAAGAGCGTGGATCGGGTGTCAGAGCAAGCCCCGAAATATCAGATAATGAAATCGCTCAAAAATACGTTGCTGCTCGCAGTACCGTTCAAAGAATTCTTTTGCGAGCAGGACACCGTTCTTATCAAGCCAGCAAGCAACCAAACAGAACGTTGAAGCAAAGTTTCGTCACCAAAACTCGAGCTCGGAAATTGTACCAGCAGGTTTGTACGAAGTACCAAGGACGCCTGCTCATCAACGATGAAACCTACGTCAAATGGATTTCGGACAGCTTCCTGGCCAAAAATTCTACATGGCGACGGCATGAGGAGATGTTCTTGTGAAGTTTAGCGTTGCTTTTATGGACAAATTTGCCAACAAAACTGATGATTTGGCAAGAGATATGCAGCTGCGGAGCAAAGACCAAAGTGTTTGTGACGAATAAGACGATGGACTCGAAGCTGTACAAGGAAGAATGCCTCGAAAACCGCGGACTACCTTTCATTAAAGCCCATAATGGTCCCGTTGAGATTTGGCCAGGATTGGTGAGTTGCCACTACAGCCGGGAAGTCATCCAGTGGTACCACGATGATAACGTCGATTTCATCGATAAAAACATACTTCCACCCACCTGACCGCAGTTCCGGCCCATCGAGAGATTTTGAGCAATAATGAAGCGGAAGCTTAAAAAAAATGGAAAAACGACTCAGATGGACTAATATGACCAAAATGTGGAACAAATGTTCCGAGGAAGTTGACTCCAGAGGTGTGCAGCAATTGATGCGAGGAATAAAGAAGAAAGCGCGAATTTTCATTAGAAACAAAGGGAAATGATTTGTAATAATATTTTTTCCTTGAAGAAAAGTAAAATACCTTTGTTTTGATGTATTAAACATATTTGAATGTCAATCCGTTACCGAGATACAGATGATTTTATTATTCCGGATTCTAAATGGACATAGTTTTATCATAATATGAAAGATTTTGTTAATGTATTGTTATTGTGTGGTAAGTTAATCAATTTCACCTGACTGATCCTTTGCTCCAAAACTTACGGAACGGCATTAAAACATCAAACTTTAATATGGAATTGTGTCTTAATTCGCCGTCTGTACCAATGTTCAGTGTATTTAGAAGCATATTAAAATTTACTTTGTTCACTTCCTTATGCATTATATGGCAATGAAAAAAAACGTTGAAAATTCTACGATAAACATGATATAAATCCATACAGTCTTGTTAACTTTGAAGTAGTCTTGAAAATCACAAAAAAAATATATCGATGATCTCATTCAAGTTGCACAATTTTGACAAGTCTTTAACATTTCTAGTAGGGTAGGCCAAAGTATACATATAGTTATGCTTATTACGGTTTGTTTAAAAAGTTTACTTTTAATGTGAATTTTGTGAACTAAACTAAATATTCTTCAAATATGTCATAATTATATTTCTGTAACTGGGATAGATTTAGATAAAAATTACTATTTGCCATGGTGGTAGTGCAGACTACTAAGGCCAGCAATAAGCTAATATGAAATAAACCGCAATGCACCGTCGGTCATTTTGACAACCATCACCGATTGTTTTTTCTAACAAATTCACGAAAACCTTCAATAATTGTCTTCTTCATCTTCTAAATTATCCAAAACTCATTAATTGACGTGTTACCAACAAGTATTTCAAAACTCAAAAATAAAATCAAGCTCGATAGTTAATTAAACTAAGTCTATCATTATTTCAGTGTTTAGTATTTGATATAATTTTGCAAAATCCTGTTTCCTTAACTAGTTTTTATTTTCTTAAACTGAAAATTAATAAAACTAAGAACTAAAAAAAACATTTTAAAATGGTTTTGACTCCCAAAATTTCTTTACTCATATTGATTAAACAATACCAATCAATTATCGCAACACTTCTTTGTTACTAAAAAACAATATTCTATTACCTTTAAAATAGTTATATAGAAAATTGAGCTCTAGCCTAACTGGCACTCATCCACAAATTTAAGCTGAAAATATTATATTGAAAAAAGGAAATCCGTTTGCGCTATCAACGATCCAATTCTGAACCGAATAAATCACTTTTCTACTCACCTCCATGACTCCCACAGCGGATCACTAAATTCGTCAGTAGTTTATCACGATGCACTTGGGCGTTCGTGCTAAAATTTATTGCTTCTCCTCCCTCTTTTGACTCAATGTGTGTTACACCTACTCTTGCACCTCACGCGCAATTTCCCGAAATCCGACGGCTTCACTTGCAACTAGTTGCACGAATAGCAACTCACCGATTACGACAAATCTTGCAGATTTATAAATTTATTCATGGACCTCCCGCGTCATAAATTTGTTCACAATTGACGTGCTTCCTGAGGAATGTACTTTTTTTTCGGTCTTATTGTACCACTATTCGTACACTTGTTAGAATAGGACCGGCGAGTGGCAAGATTTAAGTGGCGCTGAGATCTACTTGTGCTAACCTCTAGCAGGGGTTTATTGTTAATCTGGAAGTAAAAAATACTCACTGCCTCGTCGTTGCTTTTGTTTTCAGTGAAAATATTTGAATAGAAAACGAGAGAAACAAAAGCACAAGAGTTCTTTCACTTGATGCAATCCTTCACTTTCGAACACTGTTGCAAAATGGCATATGAATGTATGGTACCGGATTTAAATTCCCCCGACAGCTTTCTTCTAGCTTCCGTGCATTCAAATTATTCACAAGTCGTTTGCTTCCGTTCAATGTCCAAAGCGTTTCTTGTATTTCCTGTCTAAGAATGGCACTGCACTCCTATCCTGCCGCTGTATGTTAATCTAACTTTCTACTTAGCCCGTGAAGATCACTTGTTGGTCCTGTTGGCCTAACACGAGCTTGTCATCTGTATCCTCGGGGTCACCAGAAAGAAGTGCTTACTGCTATACAAGATCAGTTCCTTTTATTTCCTCTCCTAGTCATCATCGCAAGCATTGCCATCATCGGCATCGTTCGTTAGTATCATCGTCGTTGGTGTCGTGACAGCGCCGTCGTCATTCTAGTTCATGACGTCCCCCCGTCATCACCCATAAGGACATGCGATGTCTTCGTTGCTTCCTTTGCGACACTGGTGCCTATTATGCTTCCCTACCGTTGCATAAGGCTGCATAGGACGGACAGCAACCTCTTATTAAATTATGTTTCTTTGTTTGCGAGATAAGTTATTGGTGATGCTGAAAATTTTGTACGCGAACTCGTGAAATAAGTGATTTTGAAGTTTGATTGAATTTCAGTAATTATATAACATTAATAAATTTTCCATGAATTTATGAATATTTTTTTCTGATTTAAATCATTCTACCAAAGGTTTCTTGCACAGTTCTACTGTCTACTATTCTACTGTGTTAGACGGTGTGTAGATTATTTTGCAACGTTTATTTAATTTACGCTTGCTGATTGCCCAAAATTTTCGATGGAACGAATGACAATTTGATGGATTGGAACTTTTCTCAATAAAATCCAAATTATTCTGCTTATACTATTTTATAAATTCACGGCTATAATGGTAGTTGGGTAAGTCGGACCAAAACTTAACGGGCCCTTCGTGAGATTGAAGGAATGGCAAAATTCTTTTCTGAAGACACTCGTCTTTGTAAACATTTCCATTCATAGGCGCTTTGTTTTTCCTCCACAACTGCAGATACCTTTCCAAATCATCAAATTGTGATCGAATTTGCAAAGACTCATTTAAACTAACACGGTTTATCCCCCGGACGTTTTACAAGGTAAAAATTTTGACCCGAGATTTGTCCAAACGGAGGCATACACTATAGTGCTATTGTGCGTTAAAAGAGCGCATCATTGCAATTCACGGAAATATGCTAAATAGATCACATTGTTAATCTATATATATATATATATATATATATATATATATATATATATATATATATATATATATATATATATATATATATATATAAATGAATTTCTATCTGTCTGAACCTTATAGAATCGAAAACTACTGAACCGATCGGCGTGAAATTTTGTATGTAGGCCTACAATCAATCAAATGTTTATTTATTATTATGAAAATTAATACACAAAAAATTTCTTATTCTAAAAACAATGAGTTCGGTTAACACCTTCAACATTGGAATGGTTTTAATTTTTTTTTTTAACATTTTTGAGATCTACTACATAATAGTTCATTTGTATATGGAGGAAAACAGCATTTTAGATAAAAACCTCCGCTTAGAGAAGAACTTAAACACTAAGACTTTAACACTAAATACACAGAGTACGCAACATATCGAAAGAAGAACTTGCACATTTTTGATTATATGTTGTTTTAATTCTACTACAATATTGATCTAGCATTTCTATTTTACTAATTTGATGTAAACTCTCAGTACAAAACCAAGGAGGCAAGTTATGAATGATCTTCAAACATTTGTTTTGAAAAATTTGTAATCTTCTCTTATGAATTAGGGCACATTCTGACCATACTGGCGAAGCATATGTTAACGTCGATCGAAAAATAGTTTTATATAGTAAAATCTTATTTTTAATATTAAGATTCGATTTACGATTAATAAATGGATACATAATTCTAACCAATTTTTCACATTTTTCGAGGATGTATTGAGTGTGTTTCTGGAAAGTTAGTTTCTTATCCAAAATTAAGCCCAAATACTTTACTTCATCCTTCCAAGGTATTTCAAAACCGTTGAAAACGAGATTCCTATTTGGAAGTTTTCTCGGATTTCTAAACCTAGTAAAGAAAATCGCTGTAGTTTTGTTTTCGTTTACTTTGATTTTCCATGTCTTGCAATAACTAGAGTACTGAATCAGGCTGGCATTGAGATTTATAGTCACTTCGACATGATCATTGGATGATGAGGCAACGGCTGTATCATCTGCAAATTGATATCGTTCACATCCACCGAAATCCGGAATATCATATGTATATATGTTATACAATACGGGAGATAAAACGCTTCCCTGCGGTACTCCAGCAGGAATACTGTGTATCTGAGAAAATTCAGAACCTATCGATAATACAAAATCTCTGTCCTTCAGATAGGAGTGAATTAATTTTATGAGATACGCAGGGAACTCCAAGGTTATCATTTTGTAAATCAATCCGTTGTGCCATACCGTGTCAAAAGCTTTTTCATTATCTAACAGTACAAGTCCAGTAGATTTTTTAACATCCCGATTATTTTTTATACTGTTTATTAGCCGATGTAATTGGTGGGATGTAGAATGTTCGTTTCTAAAACCGAACTGAGTATCTGGTATAATGTTATTCTCTGAGATATGTTGATTGAGACGTTTCAGTAAAACTTTTTCAAAGATTTTACTCAAACTACTCAATAGACTGATAGGACGATAGTTTTTTGGGTCCGAACGATCTTTATTTGGCTTTGGAATTGCTATAACCTTAGCATGTCGCCATGCCAAGGGGTAGTAATTCAATTTTATGCACGAATTGAAAATAAATGTCAAAAGCACGAGAGCTTTTCGTGGTAATCTTTTTAAACATCGGTTATGTAATTGATCTAAGCCAGGTGATTTACTATTTTTAATTTTTTTGAGAAAATTTGATATTTCCTTGGGTTTTACCAAAGATTGAGTATCAGAGTTAATCTGAGAATGGTTAGCGTAAAAATTGTTCATTGTTGTATTGACTTCTAATTCTATGGGACTTTGATCTTGGAAGGTAGTGCAATGTGCTCTGGAAAAATGGAAACCAATTTCTTCACATTTTTCTCTATCAGTAATTAGTAATTTACCATCTTTCGAAAGTGATGGAATAGATCTGTGATTATTCTTGATGAGTTTGCTGAATTTCCAAAGTTTTCTATGATTATTTTGACCGTTGTTCATGCTCAGCAAATTATTTGACCAGGATTTGTTTCTGAAATCGTCAATTCGTTTTTTCACAAGTTCACATGTGTGGTGGTAAACTGATTTAAGGTAAGAATCTCTACGATTACGTTGCCATTGCCTTCTGCGACTATTCCTTAATCTTATCAAAAGAAGAATATCATCAGGTAGGATCAACTTGTATCTATCAGGAACGGACAAGGGAATAAATCTATCATGTGATTGGCGCATAATTGTTGTAAAAAATTCTATATGATTATCAATCTGAAATGTTTCGTGGACTGTACTCAAATCAAGGTGCTGTAGATCTATGTTTTCGGTTAAAAAAGATTTAAATCCTCTCCAGTCGGCACGGCTGTAATCTGGAATAGATCTGGGATGGGCTAGGTTCACCGTAGAAGAATTAATTTCAAATATAATCGGTACATGGTCAGAAGTTAGATCTTGGACTGTTTGTAAGTTAGATATTGAGTGCATACCATTTGTTAACACTAAATCAAGAGTCGATGGTCGACGGTTTGGATCGGAAGGAATGTACGTAGATAGTGGTGGATGATGAACTACAAAGTTTCCTGCTAGTAGTTCATTGAAGAGCAAATTTCCTGCTGTGTTAGCTCGAATGCAATTCCAAAGTCTATGGCGTGCGTTTAAATCACCACAGATATAAAAACTGTTACGAATTTTTGTGACCTTTTGAATATCTTGTATAAATAAATTATTATCTCTGTTTGAGCCAGGATTATAAGCAGAGATAAATGAAATCGGTCCCGTAGATGTAATTATCTCTATGCCAATTGCCTCAATAATCTGAAGATCAAACGCAGGTAATAAAGAATGCACAATAGAAGAATTGACGATTATTGCAACTCCGCCTTTTCGACGCCCAGTTCTATCCAAACGATAGATTTTGAAGTCAGGGTGAGAGAGTTTGATATTTGGTTTGAGAAAGGTTTCACATATGAGAGAAACATCAATTGAATTACTTATGAGAAATCTGAAGAAGTCGTGAGATTTGTTCTGAATACCATTGGCATTCCAGAATGAAATAGTTAACCTTTTTGGCACATTATCCATTAGAAGGGAAACAGTAATGGGCAGTAATTTCAAAGATCACTCTGATCTGTTGTTTTTTGTTCGTACAGGTGCTCAGTCGTGAGTAAACCTCGGTCACGATTTCGACGATTTCGTCGGGGGTGAAAAGATTGTTTTCTGGGGAATGATTATTGACATACCTCTTGTTGTGCTGTGGTGTCTGTTCTGGTACAGCTCCATGATGAGATAAAACGTTGGAATACGACGGAACGCGTTGGCCATGCTGATTCTGGGACATCTCTCCTAACGATCCAGGTTGGGGAAAATCCTCGGGTCGGTATACAAAACCTTCACGACGTGATCTTTGTAGTTTGAGTTTGAGAAGCTGATGATTTCTGGCGTTGACAAATTCTTGACGTTTTATGCATTGATGATAATTAGCGGTGTGCTGCTGGCCACAGTTTGCACATAAGAGTTGTTCCTTTGGGAGCTTGACGGTCCTGTCTTCACGGCTGGCTGTCAGCGGGCAATCAATGGTTTTGTGCACGTCTCCACATTTGACGCATCGTGGCTGACGGAAGCATTGTGCAGATCCATGTCCGAACATCTGACAATTACGGCATTGAACGGGTCCTTTTGTTTTGGCTGAATAAAAATCCCACCTGATTATACAGTGATGAACTGACTTGATTTTCCTGAGAGTATTGAGCTGAACGTTTCCTTTGTTGAAGTAGAGTAGGTAAAGAACGTGATCCTCGTTTCGTTTCTGCTTGAGCGTCATTTTACGAATTTCCTTTGGAAACACATTGACTTCTTTGAGGCCATCGGAGACCTCCTCGACAGTCATGTCAGGAAGCCCAGTCAGAACAATTTTCGTCATCCGGTCTTCGTCCCGCACATAGGTGAAGAAATTCAAATTCTTTTGTTTCATGAAAGAAACAAGCTTCGAGTGGTCTTCTTTAGAGTACAAGAAAACATTGACTCCTGTTGATGTTCGTTTGACGTTGAACATCGAAACTCCTGCTTTCAAGACAATACCTTGGACAGCAGGAATGTTGGTCTCGGTAATTGTGACCAGTGGAATTTTCTCCTTTCCATTCTTACCGGTTTTCGTTTGCGAGCTAGGTAACGTGTTGGGATCACTGTTAGCCAAAGTGACGAACGAGTTGGAAGTAGGGACGTTGTATCCAAAGTTGAGGTTAGAACACGTGGCGGCTTCTGTGTCCATGATTGGCAAATCAATCAGGGCAGTTGAACTCTGGGAATCCGTTTGAGGGCGACGATGTTTCTGGTTTGGGCCATTTGACTCCTTACCGTTTGATGTGGCAGTGGGAATAACCCGTTTCTGACCAGCAACCGCCGGTATTGGATCGATGGTGCTAGTTGAACAATCGATGGGTGATAGCGAGAACAATAGAAGCGGAATAATAGATACAGAACAAAGTGCTGCCGAAAATGCGTCAGATCACACTGAGAGTGGACATTGAACTGTATGTAGGAGTTTTTGGGATCGGGGAAGGTTCTTTAGAGACCCCTTCTTTCTCAGAAAAGGGGGGGGAGGGCTCCAATACAAATGAAACACATATTTCTGCATTACTTGAAAACTAATCAAGCAAAAAGTACCAAACTTTGTATAGGCGAGTTGTTGAAGGCAAAATTTTTTTTATAGCGGTTTGAGAGCCCTCCCATACAAATGAAACACAAATTTCAAACAAAAATATGAGAACTACTGCTATGCAAATTTGTATGCAGGGGTTTTGGGTCCAGAAAAGGATCTTATAATAGTTCAAACCACCTCCCCTCTCTGGAAGGGGGGGCTCCCATACAAACGAAACACAAATTTCTTCATAACTCCAGAACAAACCAAGCAATTAGAACCAAATTTGGCATGTCGAGATTTTCGAAGGCAATAAATGTTTTATGATGGTTTGAGACCCCTCCCCTATCAGGAAGTAATGGCTCTCATACAAATAAAAACACTTTTTTTTTGCATAACTCGAGAACTAATCAAGCAAATGGAACCAAATTAGGTATGGGGAGGTTTTTGAAGGCAAGACGTGATTTAACGGTGGATTGAAAGGGGGAAGGGGGAGATGGCTCTCATATAGATGAAACACAAATTTAAACCAAGTGTGAAAATTATCCCTACTGCTATGAATAATAAACTGCTATGAACGGAAAGAAATTCGATTGGCATAGGCGTACTTCACGTTTGATAGGCTTTATTCAACTGAACTGTGTATAGTGTATTATCGTGATCAATGATAGCAAAGTGAGTAGGTAAGTAAGGTGTGTACAATTTTCCAAGTTTATGTGTATATGTATTTAACTTCAGTTTATTGTTTATTAGGTTTAAGTTGTGTTTTTATGTAGTTGCAGTTCACAACATGCAGGCCACCGTTGAAACCATGTGTTTCAACCGATAACCACCACGCCTGTTGATGGTGCTGCCAATTTGTCCTTCTCTTCGCCATCGGAATCGCTTGGATGGATCGCAACCTCCGTGATTGCTCGATTGTATTCTCCGAAAGATGTTCTGACCACAACAACGCGGACTCGACCGTCCGATCCAGTTATGGTCTCGATGATGCGTCCGAGAGGCCATTGCAGAGGAGGGTAGTTATCTTGCTTCAGCAGAACGAGTTGACCCTTTCGAACATCCACGGATGGGCGCCTCCACTTGCTGCGTTGATGCAATTGGCTTACGTAGTCCCGTGACCAGCAACGCCAGAGATCCTGGACCGCACGTTGCATGTCCTGCAAGCGGGTGAGCCGATTAGAGGACAGGTGAAGAAGATTCGGCTCGGCTATGAAAAGAAGAGGCTCTCCAATCAAGAAATGCCCTGGAGTCAGAGCAGAAAGGACATCTGGAGAATCAAAACTAGGAACGAGTGGGCGAGAGTCTAGGAGAGATCCAATCTGAGCTACGACTGGTAGAAGTTGGTCCATGAAAAAAGCCTTTTGTCCCATGATCCGACGAAAGTGGTACTTAAAGGATTTCACTCCGGCCTCCCAGATGCCTCAAAAATGTGGAGAGCGAGCTTGGATAAATCGGAATGTGATGCCATTTCCTGAACAGTACTCGCCCCACTCCTTTGATTTAAATCGCTGCTGGAACTCTTTTCGTAGCTTGTGCAGCTTGCGATCCACCCCGACGAATGCGGTAGCGTTATCGCAATGCCATTTGAGAACCTGGCCACGATAGGCTACGAAACGCTTCACGGCGTTGATACACGCGACGGTTGACAGGTCAGGGACGTTCTCGAGGTGCACGGCCTTCACCAACATAAAAACATAACGCGACGTAAACTTTAACCGACGAACCCTTCCCAATCAGTGGATGAACGAAGAACGGCCCACAGTAATCCATCCCAGAGTACGTAAAGGCTCCGCTGGCCTGAGGCGAACTGATGGAAGAAGTGCCATGATTTGGTGTATTGGTGTAGGGTTGCACAGGAAACATGTGACGCATTTGCGTACGACCATACAAGCCAAGTCTCTACCACAGAGTGGCTAAAATCGTTGACGAATTGTAGCGAGTAACAGCGAAGGTCCACCATGTAGTGCCTGCACATGAATGGACCTGTGTGATGTGCATCCCTACATCTGAAACCCATAAATAACGACTAGTCAAAAACATTCATGTAAACAAAACAAGTCATTCTAATTGAGCCAAACCTGCAGGTCAAATCACGCATAGCCAAGTGCAACCAATTGTGCCGACTGCGCCTCGGCGTTAGAACACAACTATTCACACCCTCTCTCTCTTTTCTCGTGTTCGACCGTTCGATTCATGCCAATACAGTCCCGATATCGAGAGGTGTCATATTGCACAACTGGGTAGGATCGTCGCGGCTCCGAATATGCCGACCCAGTGAAGATGCACATTTTGGGCATGTACTCCAGTTGTCTCACTCTAACTAATTGGTTAACAACATTAAGCCAAGAATTGTAAAGAATTGTAAACCATATATAAACCCAACAGAAACTAAGAAATAAAGGCAATCATAACCAATCACTTGAAGACTCTTGAGTGTAGTCCTTACTGGTGATAGCTTTTCAGCTCACCATAGTTCGGATACTACAAAGTAAACAAATGTCCTTCTACGTTGTAATGAAAGAACCTGCCTCACCAGGCAATGAACCAGCTAAGGTTATGGCTAACTGAAAGCAGAATTGGATGACGACTGTCGAACGGTGCATTTAAGTTCTTCAGGCGTCCGTCAATCCGAAGGAGGCCAAAGTTATCCATGAAGATTTTCAAATCCTTGATTGGAGATTTTGATGCGATTCTGACAGGCTTCTCCGAATCATTTTGGCTGTTCAAGCGGACTTCCATTGGGAATTCCTGGCGCTGAGCCAATCGTACCATCGATTTCAAAGCGTTATTCGTTTCTTCAGGCGACTGTGGAGACATAACACGTTAATTCCTTGAAAGTTTGCAGTTATTTCGGAATCGGAAACAGTATGCGACGAATCGGGTTAGTTTAGTTAACTCGGAGAACTCGCTGAAGATTGTTGTGTTTTCTTTTGACAAATGGTTCCCAGGAAGGTTCGAGCACTATTTAAGCAAATGGAACCAACACATTTAACCAATCATGTTTTTTGTTATTGCATGAAGCAAGTAATCAATTATAATGTTTGAAAATTGGGAATATCCTTTTTATAAACATACAACCCTAGGAGTGGACAGCAATTTCTATTAGAATCAATGATGTGAAAAGAAAGTATTGATAGGTCCGTAAGAGCAACGGAACCAGATTTGTGGGGTTTTTTGAAGTTTGAGACCCCTCCCTTATCTGGAAGAGATGGCTTCCATACGAAAGAAACAGAAATTTCTACATAACTCAAAAACTAAAAAAACAAATGGAATCAAATCTGGCAGGTAGAGTTTTTTGTAGGCAAAAAAATGTTTCTACAGTGGTTTGGGACACTCTCCTCTTTGGAAGGAGGGGGGTCTCTCATACAAATGAAACACAAATTTGAACCAAACATGAGAATTAACTCTACTGGTATAAACATTTTTATGCAGGGATTTTTGGGTCATATGATAATGAGAGACCCCACTCTCCTCTGGAAGGGGGAGCTCCCAAACCAATGCATTGCAATGAAACACAAATTTCTGCATAACTTGAGAACTAATCAAGCAAATGGAACCTTTTGGCATATGTGGGTTTTTAGGCAGGATTTTTTCTTAGGTGGTTCGCGACCCCTTCCCTTTGGAGAGAGGGGGAGAGGGGCTCTCAAACAAATGAAACCGAAATTTCAACCAAACATGAGAATTATCCATGCAATTAAAACATAAAATGTGTATTTCTCGGGTACGCAGCATGTTCTGATAGAAGTTTAACCCTTTCTTAGCCAAGAATGGGAGATGCTTGAGTTACTCTCAGAGCTACATTATGCACAAGAAGTTAATCTAAGGTAATGCAAGAGAAAATTGCCTTAAAGCTGACAGGATACGGCTTTGTTTGAATATAAATGTTTTATCTAAGAATGCTTCTACACAGAAAGAGAAACCGGTAGAAAGGATTAAATTAGAAACACAAACCTTTGTTTTTTTGCAAAAATTACGCACATTAGCAACCGAAAATATTTCAACCAAATTTATTCAGAAAATAAAAAAAAAACCATAAACGCGCCAGTTCTATTAAATTTTTACTCATTTAGTTGTATGCGTAGCAAGGCGCGCACCGGCTCTAGCTAGTATAGTATATTTGTTAAAATAAAACTCCCAATTAGTTTTATTTGCGTAGTTTTGTTTGAAAGATTCGATGTCACGGCTTTTCCTGGCGAGACATTCAATGAAATCCTGTTCCTCTCCACGTCTGTCCCAGATTCCGATGATTGTAAAGATTGTAAAATCCATATATAAATTGATTTCATTGGGAACAGGACTATCTTTCTCTTTGAATCAAAACAAGAGCATCTACAGTTTTAATAGATAATTAGAACAAATACTACTTGTAAATAAACCAATTCGACCAACCAACCAAATTAACTTGAATAAACCAACGACTGAATAAACAATCTATTACTGCATTGGCGTTGTTCGCACCTTAATGTTTCTCGTTTCCTTTTTTTTATTATTATAAATACGTTTATTTGCCATTTCTTTGCTTAGCTAAAATTATTCACATAATTATATTGAACACCGATCTCTAGATTAAAATTCAATTCATCTACATTGATTCTACCATTTCACTTGTCAATGAAAGTAATGTAATTGAATAACACATTGCCGTCTCTGATTCTCAACAAAAAATCTATCTTCCGTTACTTCCGCGCTGGGGAGAATACAAAAAATAACAATCAAAAGTGAAAAAATCAAGGATTTTTTTCAATAGGGCGAGTCTAGCAATGAGAAATTTTCTCCTCTCTTGCTCTCTTTCATTTATTACAGCAGCATTTTAAGGAATTCTGTTGTACAGATAGAAACACAACAGTGCTGGCTAGCATACTCTACAAATAGTAGAATGGTAACCGTAGAGCTGAAGGGAATATGAATGAAAAAGAAAATAATAAAAGAGAGTCTCTCAATTTAAGATTTGCCCTAATGAAAAAAAAACCCTAGAAATGTGTATCAATACAGCTCCATGATACGGTCGGGGACCAAAAACCACCCACCGCCCACTAACTTTTTGTATGATTCATTTTTTGCTTAAACTTGTCTAGGTATTTATGCTGCTTCATGTATGCAAGAAAATCATCGTCAGTCACCGTGCCGAAGGGAGTCGTTCTTGTATTCTTTCACGAACATAAAATGAATACCCGAACCTTCGTAGCACGTGTTACGATGGAAGGTTCATCTGATGGCGCAAAATTACATTGGTTCTCTACAAGCGAAACCGCGTGGGTTGCCCTATCAAGAATCGACTAAACCAAACATGAACCTGGGTGCATAATGCAATCTAAAAGCCCAGCATTCAATTATCGGAGCAATAAGAACAACTCAATTTTTAACAAAATATGATTCCATGCGTAACCCGGCACGAAAGAATTTAATTCAAGGGAAATGAACAATATTTTTGCGCCAAACAGGAGCAAATAAAAATGTTTGGAAATGGAGAATGAAATAATCCTACGTTTTTGTCTGTTTAAATTCACTGATATCACATTTCACGGAGCCATCGATTGAAGTCGTTTATTGAAAGGCAAGAAACGAATTATTGCTATCAATTTTCATGCCTCATGAATCAGTCCGAAACCATATTTTTTGCTTGCAACACAATTGGTATTTTACAACAAACGTAGAATGTTCTTTCCAGAAACCAAATGTGCGATTATAAATTTATTTTCCGTCTTGTTAAGAACATGATTAGTAATTGTTGGGTTGGCTATTTATTTAATTGAAGTGTGTTTTTAAATTCATTAGTTTATCATTGTTAAGCTGCGCGTAAAGTGAGTGGGAAACTATTGTGGATTTGATTCTACTGGATCTACCTCGTGACATCGATCATGAATTGTGGCTTTGTAGTTGCACTAATTCCGATCAAAATTTGGTCAAGCAGTAATGTGTGTGAGCCGATCAAAGTTTTTATTAATAAGTCAAATTCCTTTTCTTTTTCAAGTTCAGTTAATACTGAATACAGGAAAAATATTCAGCTAAGCTTCCTTTTTACCGAATGTGAGTTGTCGGGTCTTTCGTTTAACACCTGCCATAAGATTTTGTGCAGTCTCCTTGTCCACTTTATTCGCCGCAGAACGCCACTTTGCCTTGAACTGTTTGTCGCTCACAACAGCTTTTTGAGTCTTCTTAAGATTCCGCTTGGCGATGGCCCAATATTGTTCGATTGAGTTGAGCTCTGGCGTGTTGGGAGGGTTTATGTTCTTGAGCATCACTTGAACGTTGTTGGCAGCATACCACTCCATCGCATTTTTCCCGTAATGGCAAGATGCCAAATCCGGCCAAAATAAAACGGAACAATTGTGTCGCTTCAGGAAAAGCAGTCGCCGTTTTTGTTGGCACTCGCTTAGATAAATTTCCTGGTTGGCGGTTCCGGTCGCAATGTAAACGTTGCTCTTTAAGCCACATGTACAGATGGCCTGCCACACCAGATATTTCTTCGCAAACTTTGACAGTTTAATGTGTTTGAATATATCTGCCACTTTTCCCTGCCCGGTTGCCTATAAAATTTCTGTCCAGGAAGCTGTTTAAAGTCTGCCTTGACGTAAGTTTCATCGTCCTGTACCACGCAATCAAACTTTGTCAGCATCGTCGTGTATTCGTGCTTTGGCCGACGTGTTTTGTTTATCGTCGCGATTTGGAGTCACCACTATCTTGTAAGTCAACAGTCCAGCTCGTTATTTAGCTCTATACACGGTTGAATGCGCCACTCCCAGCTTCTTTGCGACATCTCGGACGGAGAGGTTGAGATTCCACTCGGAACAGCGGGCAAATACATATGCCAAAAGCTTCCATTTGCTTGATTTTTGTCGTCGCTGTGGCCTCCGGCTTTCGAACACATCCTCATATATTCTGTCAAAATTACCCAGCGTATCAAAACAAAACAAAGATTCGAGTACCGCTAAGCGCAAGAATGTATTTATTCATTATTTTATTTATTAATTTTAATCATCTGACATGTCTTAATTAATTTAAATTCTAGTTCTTAAGACGTCAATTGACTCGTTCAATTCACTCGTTCAGGTCATACTCGTAGTAGCGTCGTTGCAAGCGAAAAAAATCGTGGAACTAAGGTACGTTTACGTCTAACATTGCCAGGAGATTTGGAGCGTCAAACTTACCAGCCAAAACTTTGAAGACGAACATCGCTGTTGCAACACCGCACAAGTTATCTGGCAACACTGCATAGCGGTGACTTTAAGTGCCGTCGTTATTTACATAGAGAAAGAGAAAGAGTGGGAGAACAAAAAGTAAACAAATGATAGATGTAGTAGTAGTGGTAGAGAATACAATAAACATAAACATAATTCACCATCGCTTTTTCGAAATATGGAAAACAAATCGGTTTTGCTGCGCGTTTAGTTTATACATTCTTTATTTTTGCCTTACGATCGATTAAAAGGCACATAAACGTTCCTAATCTTATTGCTAGTCCTGTAAGTAGGAAAATAATTTGTTTAATGTATTCAGTTGACAGTAACCAATGTAAATACTAACTTTTTGTATAGCTTATCGGTGAACGGTGAATTGCGGAAAAGATTTCCAGAACTATCGATCTGGTCGCACCTAGATTGTAAGTAATATTAGCTGGTTAGGCATGTAGATAAATATTAATATGAACGGTCTTTATAGTGCCGGCATATTCATCGAGCAACAAATAAAACAGTTAGGGTAGTTGGACCGAAACTAGGACGAGAGGCGAACTAGATAAATCCCTAGGAAACCGTGAGTTTAATTGATCTAAAATTGATTCAATTTATAGATTTATCACGATAGGTGTTCAGGAAAGAAAGTTAAGGAGCCTTTGATAGTGGGCAAGGTAACCTCTTAATTGTAAGCCAAAATTAAAACATCTAAATAAGACTCGAAATGTAAACTAATGTTAATAAATATTTACAGTTTGAGCGTCGCCAACAAAATACGTTGGCTGCTACAAAAAATTGGATTCCATCCGGAACATTATCAAAAATTAAGTGACACACGAAATGTCCAAGAGAAAAGTATCGGACCTGCCCAACGATGACTTCCGATGGCGAATCTATCCCGGAACACCTGGATCTAACTCCGTGTGGAATATGTAGTCCATCAACGTGCGATGAACCAATGATCGGTTGCGACGGATGTACCAGTTGGTTCCACTACCGTTGTGTAGGAATCAAGAAAGGGCAAGTGCCGAAAAAATGGTACTGCCGAGACGAAGCCTGCCAGGTTCAGGCTCAGGAGTACCAGAAAAAGGTAATGCACGCCAAAAAGTCAGGCAACCGGAAACAAACCGAGGAATCTGAAAAATTCAGTGTCGGCTCGCGCAAAGGCTCGTCTAGTGTGGAAGCAATAGTGAAAGCGCTAGAGGAAAAGCAAAAGCGACAGTACGAAGAGCTGGAGGCCGAGATGAACCTGAGAAGAAAGGAAAAAGAGATGCAGCGTGCATTTGAAAGAAAAAAGTTGGAGATGGAGAACCAGATGCGCGCTGAAGAAGAAGAAGAAAACATGGCTCTGCAGGAGGAAATATTGCAGAAGCAGAAGTCACAGATTGCGCGGATAAAGGTGCATCAAAAGTAATTCGAAAAGCAAATGGCTGAGCTAGATGAAGAGTTGGCGGGGCTATCGGTTGTCAACGACCGCAAAGGGCCGAAAACATGTGGAGAAGAAGCAAACCCCTCTGGCGAAGGGCGCAAGCAACTTCTTAAGCTTACCGAGGAGAATTTGAAGAAGCTACAATGTACCGATGACACTGACACCAGTGAGGAAGAAGATGCGGAATATGGTGATGAAGAGTACTACGAAGCTGATGTCTCGGAAAGAACGAGAAAACCCTACGAGCCTTCCGTCAGAAGCAAGGATGTAGTCGAAAGAAGACGAAATGGACAGGGACTCACGCGGATCGGACCTATGAGAGCACAGCTAGCAGCGAGAAAAGGATTGACCTACAAACTTCCTAAATTTTCGGGCAAACCAGCACAGTGCCCATTGTTTTACGCTGCCTACAAAACGTCCAATGATTCCTGTGGATAGCAGAATCATGAGAACCTTATGCGACCGCAGGAATCTCTCGAAGGCGAGGCTCTTGAATTTGTGTCTGGTCAACTGCTTCTTCCAGAGTCGATTCCAAGGGTTATCGATAAGTTACGTAGGCACTACGGTCGTCCGGAGCAACTACTTAAGAATTTATTGGATAAAGTCAATCACTTGGAACAACCAAAGCCGGACAACCTGCGAAGCTTCGTGCCTTTCGGAAATACCGTTGAACAACTCTGTGGACATTTGGAGGCTGCAGAACTTCGGCAACACCTCGTCAATCCGCTGTTGATTAAGTCGCTCATCGCTAAATTACCGGATCGCGAAAAGCGTGAATGGATCCATTACCTGAGAAACAAAGGAGAAACAACACTTCGTACGCTAACGGACTTTCTGATGAAGATCGTCGATGACGCCTGTGAGGCAAACGTTGACATGGATTTCAAGCCGGCGTATCAGCAAAAAAGTGGATCATCGTCTGGAAAAAGGAAGCCGACGGAAAAGGGAGCGCTGTTTTGTCATGGTAGAGAAAATAGTTCAGATGCCAATTCCAACAGCCGGAAAAGATTGAAGCCGTGCAACCTATGTAAAAGCACGGAACATTGTCTCCGGCACTGCGAAGATTTTAAGAAACTGTCGTCCTCGGATCGGTTAAAGCTTGCACGCCGTGATAAACTGGTGCCCCGAGTGAGGTTTAGTGGTCCAACCAAGTTTGCATCGGACTGCAATCGGCTCCACATGCGCACCCACCTTCGCCTCTATCGGAGCAAACGAGTGGATGTTGTTGAGCCCGATTAACAATTCCGGTTGCCCATTGTATGACTCGATTGGTAATCCCTTCATGTGTTTATATTGTACAGTCAGCTCTTGGTAATCTAGTCTCTGGCGCGGTAACATCAGCTTTCCAACCGTACGAACGCTATGCAGCAGTAGTTTGCCACTTGCATCACTATTAACACCCGAAGCCCACAGATTCATTCGCCGGGACTCCTTCTTTTCGCGCGTGATATCGGCCGTCCATTTAATTGTCAGCCGCTCTTGCACTCCGACGACGCCCAGCCTGTCAGCAAGTTTCTTTTCTAATAGCGTGACAGACGCACCTTCTTCCAGGAACGTCAATACCGTGATCGAGTTTGAACCACAGTGTAGCTGTACAGGAACCATACGGAACATTGTCGTACCGTTGGCTCGGATATGTGCGTTGAATCCCACAGCATTGTGCACGGGATGCATCAGCGTATTATGGTGCTCTTTGCAATTCCCAACGTTGCAGTAAATCTTGAAATTACATAGACCACCGTTTATTCGTTTTTCTACGATGCTCCAATATATTCAATTCCAGCAACTGGCATCTGTCTTCATATGATGGCCTATTCAGTGGATCATTCCAGAGAAGGAAGCGTAAGGCAGTTCTAATGAACTTCCATTGTTCAGCTTCAATTTGATCGATCACTGTTATAAAATACGGGTTCTACACGACAGATGACGTTTCCTGGATGAGTCGAACCAATGAAACATACAGCGATTTTAGCATATACTGATCACGGAATTCTTTTGTATTTTTTGATATAAAGCCTAGTTGACGACGCGCTTTCTTGACGATTTCCTCATAATGTTCTTGACGATTTCCTTATTATGTTGTTGAATGTAAGCTTCTTGTCTAAAATGAGTCCAATGTTTTGTACAGAATCCACCCTTGCAAATAATTCATCGCCGATAACATAGTTGTAAATGAGAGGTCGTTTTTTCAAAACTAATTACCGAACAGTGTGGGACAATGACCGTCGTACTATTTGTGCAACACCAGGCACTTAGTCGATCAAGAAAATTTTGCAATTCGATACAGGTAGGCCTTACATTATCCTTCGCATCTCTTTTATGTACCGGGAACATGAAAGAAGCCTTCCAGAGAATGGAAAGATGCATTGCTGCTTAGACAAGTAGAAGAACAATCACACTTGCTGAGCATCTCTTCAGAACACCACGTTCTCAGTTAAGAGAGTGCTTTTGTCAAATTGTCTGCAGAAACAGTGAAAGTAGCAGCATCAATGACATCACGCGGTACATACACTCGACGAAACAAAAACAGCAGCACCATGTTTTACTGATATTAATGAATGTGTAGCTACCCTTCATTTGATTGAACGCTTGTAAAATGTTGTCAGATTAGTTACCAATCGAGCCAGTGAAAAATTATTCAGTTTTTTGGGACTATTTACATTTCAGTACTAAAAAATAGAAAAAAAAGGCGAAATAAAAATAACACCATATTTTCTTTTAACCACGAAACAATTTATTTTCTCAAAATTCAATTTAAAGGAGTACTTAGTAATGTGCATACCAGCCATTGATTCGGATAACTTCAATAAATCGCGATTTAATGGACAAAATCAGGAAATATGTGTGTCATAAGGGGCTATTCATAAACCAAGTAGACTTTTCTGGGAGAAGGGGAGGTTTGACAAAAGTCTACGCTCTATACAAAAATTCAAAAAAAATGTATGGAGAAAAGTCTGCGAGGCGGGAGGGGGGTGGGGGTCTGAGATTTTCAAAAATAGGTTTACGTGGTTTATGAACAGGCCCTAATCGTCAGGTGCGCCGAAAATCGAAGCAGTATAAAGCAGCTCCTCAAGGAAACGGCTCCAAATTCCGACGTTGCCATAAGTACGGTCACACTGCCAAGGAGTGTCCTCAGAAGAAGTCCAAGAAAGGTTACGCGTGGTGCAAGGTACTGTCAACGATCGCCGAGGCAAATGGAAACAGGCTCTTCGATTCTGGTGCGTCGAATCATTTTGCAAAAACGGAAAAGTTGTTGGAAAACGTCCAGCGCCACTGTGGGACGGTCGTTGCTGCCAACAGAAGTGCGATGAAAGTGGTTGCAAAAGGAAGCATGAAGCTGAGGCCAGAGTGCTGTCCCGAAGAACCTCCAATTGATGTACACGAAATTCACGTTCACGTTCAGGGCTGTTAACCAATTTGCACCGTATCGTGCAACACAGATGGTGACACGGTGAAAAATCCTGAGGGAAGCGTCATCGCCACAGGGAGTCGAATGAATGGACTATTTAAGTTGAACCACGTTTGAGAAGCGGCCTGGTGTCGGGCTTTCAGCAATACGGTCAAGAAGGATGACAATTGCTACACCTGCGCAATGGGTAAGCTAACTCATTTGCCTTTCAGCAATGTCTCATCAAGGGCAACGGAGCTTTTGGAACTGGTTCATTGCCACATCTGCGGACCGATAGAGGCAGAGTCATTGGGTGGAAATAGGTATTACCTTACCTTCATCGATGACAAGTCGCGAAGGATCAGCGTGTATTTCCTGGTCAAGAAGTCAGCAGACAGCGTTTTCAAGGCATTTGAAGATTTCCGGCGTACGGCTGAAAGACAAACTGGTAAGAAATTAAAAGTGCTACGTACCGATAACTGATTAACAAGCTCCTGGGTGATCATCTGAAGCGTCTGAAAATCCGTCACCAGACTTCAGTGGACTACACGACTGAGCGGACTGGCAGAACGGGTTACCCGTGCCACCGTGGAGCGTCCACGGTGTATACTGTTTGATGCGCGGGTACTTAAAACTTTTTGGGCGGAAGCAACTGCAACAGCGGTTTATTTGGTTCGCTTATGAAGGAACACAAACAGACGCCGTAGAAGGTAGGGAGAGGCAAGAAGCCAAGCTTGGCACACGTCCGTGTTTTTGGGTCGCCTGTGATGAACCACATACCGAAGCATAAATTTAAGAAGAGGCATGCAAAGGCACACGAATGCATTCTCACTGGGTTTGATGAAGACACCAAAGCCTACCGACTGTGGGATCCAAAAGCGAAGCAAATAGTCAAGCGTCGTGTTGTAAGCTTCATTCGTAAAGAAGAAGCAGCGAAACTCTCTTGTAATGTCGACAAATCGGTGGAACGGAAGTTCGTCCAGTTGTCCCTGCGAGACAACACCCACCGTGCAAGGTGGCTCCGAGGATACTGAAGCCGTACCTACCAATGAAGACCATTCTGATGACGAGTATGATGATACCATGGATGCTGTTTTTTGATGACAACGTGACAACTCCTGCGCTCCCGTCACGCAGCTCTTTATATCCGCCTGAGTCACTGGCGTTGAGGCAAAGCGGTAGGGAGCGCTACCGTACAGGCAAGTTGAAAGATTTCGTTTTTCCAAGCTGTGGATTGCCTTCCAGGGTTTACAGGCGAAGCTAACAACAGCGCTGCTCGTGCTGATCCTGAAGCTGCAGCAGCAAGGAATTTTCATCAGCAATGGAACGAACCGTACTAGTGATCCACGTACTCCCTCCGAGGCAATGAATGATCAACATGACGACCTGTGGAAAGCAGCAATGAACGAAGAGTACCAATCTCTCATCGGAAACTGTACTTGGGAACTGGTCGAGTTGCCGACAAACCGCAAAGCCATTGGATGCAAGTGGTTCTTCAAGACGAAGAAAGATGTGGAAGGGAACGTCGTACGTCGTGGTGGCTCAAGGATTTACGCAAAAGTTTAGTATAAACTTTGACGAGGGCTCCTCTCTTTTCACCATTGCAAGCATGTTAGTGAAGACCGCGAGCCTTCATGGAAATTTGGAAGAGCCCATTTACATGAAGCAGCTGGAAGGATATTTCACGGGAAATCCGAACATAATTTGCTAGCTGAGAAATATCTTATACGGGCTAAGGCAATCCGCCCGTTTATGGAATCAGCAAATCAACGAAGTGTTTTGGAAAATCGGGGTCAAGCCTTCGACAGCAGATCCGTGTGAGTACGTTCTTCGTATGGGATATTCGCTCACGTTTATCCTGCTTTACGTCGACTATATGCTGTTCGTTAATCGAACTGCTGACAAATTTGCTGCAATTTTCAAGAGCTACAAAAAAAACTTCGTAGTTGCCAATCTGGAACGCGAAGCATTTCCATGGGCTACATCTTGAAGCTCGTTGAGAGGCATTGCTTGAAAGATACCAAGCCGTCCAAGATACATTTGGATTCTTTCTGTCTACAGCAAAAGGAAGAGGAGAATCGATTATCAAACAACACCGAGTGCCTTAGTCTGATAGGTGGTCTGCTGTACGTTGCAGTTCATTCGTGTCCGGACATAGCAGTCAGCACATCGATTCTGACACAGAAGTTGAGTTGTCTTACACAGCAGGATTAGCAGGATGCTCAGGTATCTGAAGTCTACATGTGACCACAAATTGCACCCTGGGTCCATAAACGCAGGTTTGAAGCTATTTGAAGATGCTGACTGGGCCTGCGAGCATCGTGACCGGAAGTCAAACACCGGTTTCTTGATTCGATTTGGCGGAGGCATCATCAGCTGGGCGTCCAGAAAGCAAGGCTGTGTCGATCTATCTTCCATAGAGGCGGTATTCGCATCAAGCTAGTCAGCAGTGATCGAATCGAGAAGCGTTCAAACCACAATAAGACAAAGTACTTCTATGTTAGGGACCTGCAGGAGAAGGAACAAATTTTGTTAAAATAGTGTCCCACCGAAGAAATGCTTGCAGATATTCTAACTAATTAGATTTTTAAGAGAGCAATTAGGGTTATTACCGGATAAGATCGATGAGGAGTGCTAGGCTAAGCGATCATTACCAGCAGTAGGCAGTGACTTACAACTTGTTTAATCTAGAAAATAAATTCTTTCTTTCCCGTTGCAACCATCAAGCGTGGTTCATCCTATGGCTCGCTCCCATTTTCCAATAATCCCCTTCACCGGCAAAAGAATGCGCTCCTGATCGTAATCATGTCCTATCAGTGACTTGGAATAAGTAGTCCTAGCAATTGTTTGTTTACACTTCCCAACACCTACATGGGAGAGAAAACTATCTTCAGCTGGAGGTTTTTTTTTAAATCACCACGTTTATTTTCACCTAATATTCTCTCGTCGTAAATTTACCTAATGATCAGAGAGAAAGACGGTTAAGTGTTGTAATACTCGTTCCTATTTTTATTTCGTAAAAATCTATTTTGTTCAAACATACGTGTGATCTGATATAATTTAGTAGAATCCAAAAACGGATACGGTTTCTAGGAGAAAACCAGATAAAAACCCGGTGAACTCAATTTTGAGAAAAATTCTTGATTACATTCCTCGCTTCACCTCGTGTTAAAATAATATTTTTTAAGTGTTTTTGAAAAACTATCAATCCTGTTCGAATATCGAAGATTTCTAAACTCATCTTCCCCCATTTGACTGAGACTTCCTCAATAGATGGAAAGCAAATGAAAGTAGAATATTTGAAACATCATTTGCCTCGCAAACAAAAATATTACAAGGTACAAGGTAACCAGGTAACTCTTATATTTTAATAATATATTTAAGCACTTCCATGCTTTAAATAATCAAACAGTAATCCATCCACATTCAAAAGTGAATTCCAGTCATGATGGTTTTCCTAAGTAATATTTGAAAGTGAAATGACCGATTCCATTTTTAAGGGGTGGATTTCCCCATCTTCAATCGTGCTTGCTATTTCTGATTGGAGCTAAGAAAAACATCGCATGAATTACTTTTTCTTCTAAAAACTCACCCATTCCATTGTGAATGAAGTGACGGAATTGAGTTCATCTTCCCAAGTATACGAATTGAACAGTGAACTATGGCAGTGGATGCCTTGTTTCATCCTACATATCTCGTCACAATACCGCTGATTATTTGCAAATCGAATCTCAGCATAAGCCACCACGAAAAATTAATTTACCGTGACAGGTTAATTCCCTTTTGACTGGAAGATCTCCGTTGTATCGTCAAACGATGCTATCATAATACGAATTATAACTGCCAATCGAAGATGAAAATATTGGGCAATGATTATGAACATCCACGCCTAGCGATGGATTCCGTTATAGAAGAAATTCATTAGCATCGGGATGATGTTCGTCCACCGCCGGGATAAAACTTTTGCGTAACCATCGTGTAATTTCAGCAACACGTAGCACGTAATCAATCAATTATTACCATAATAGCTTCCATAGTTGAACTTTGACATTTGCTGCAGTTAAGAGTTTATGCATTCCCATGTTTGACAATATTGAATCAATAAATGTTAATCTAACAGAATATTACTTATCTACAGGGAGCCGCATGTTTGACCGCAAACTAAAAATGCTACAAGACCAAATCACTCAATCGGGTGCCTTTTCAACATTGCATTACATAATACTTGTGATGCTACTTCGATTATGGGTGAAACTTCGGGTGATGGGTGCTTTCTGGATATTTTATAACGTAGTACAGCTTCAGGTCGTCCACGAAGGATAATTAAGAGCATCTGAGGACAAAGTAAAGTCGTCCATATTTAACAGGAAAAATAATGGACCAAGGTGGCTGCCTAGACTAACGCTGGATGTTATTGGAAAGCTAGACGAAGCATAATCTGCTATCTTCACAGACATAGTTTTACCAGTCAGGTATTAGCGAAGAAAGTTCAACTATTAATCGGAAACTTCCATTTAGTCTTGTTTGGAAATTGAAATCCGATTGTTCATTTTATCGAAGGCCGCAGAGAAATCTGTCTATATGGCGTCTACTTGATGACCGCGTTCAATTTCGCGGATAATGAACTATGAACGAGGTAAGATTGGTCAACGTCGAGCGCTTGGCCATAAAATCGTGTTGGTCGGGTGGGCACATAGAGTGTGTTTAGGCAAAGCTTCAGGACATTTGAAGAAATACCGTCAGGACCGCATCCAGTTGAAATTTTAATCTGTTTCTCGGTTGAAATCACTATAACGTTTGCATTAAAAAAAATGGACAAAATTTGCCGATTTTTCATAGGTTGGCTTCACTGGCCTTCACCGGCACCGACAAAAATACCCATGCAGCATCAATCATAGTAACCCATGAGTTAGCAGAAAATAAATTGAAAGCTCTATCAGTCGAACTCTAACCGTGATGGCAAGAACAGTGAAGAAACTCCGATCAGAAGTGTGCGCGTTCAAAAAACGGCACCCCACCGCGTCGAAAACGGACATCATGCGGTACTTTGTGGACGCCGAATACGCCCGTCCCGGCATCTACAACATCTTGGTACTATTAGACAACAATCAGAGCATCGAAAGAAAGCCCGGCTCCGGACGGCCGACAACCCTGAGCGACAAGAAGCTCCAAAGGATGCTGAATACCGAGGGAAAAGTGACTACACCGCTGCTTGCACTTGGCCGGGAGGTCGGTTCAACTGGCCAAACAGTGATAAAGTACCTGGCGAACATGAACATACATTTCAGGAAGCGGAAGTCGTGTCCACTGGTTTCGGAGCTGCAGCAATGACGCAGCGGCAGTGACTGAATAAGATGATCAACGCGACGTGACGACGAGACCTATCTCACCCTGGATGGGAACGACTGGCAGGGCACTTCGTATTTTACTCCCTCCACGAAGGAAGTGAGCTCCGAGGTGAAGTTCATTACATACACCAAGTTTCCCAAGAAGGTGCTGCTGTGGCTGACAATCAGCGAGAAGGGGATGTCAACGCCGCTCTCCTTTCGCTCCGGACTGGCCGTGAACGGGAAAATTTATAGTACGAAATGCCTACCGGAAGTTGCCTCGTTCATCAAGAAATATCATAAGGGGAGGATCTGGCGTCGGAGATGGAACGTCTGAATATCGATGTGGTACTCAAGTCGGTGAACCCACTCCCTGTTCCGGTTAACTGCCGGAAGGCCGCTCGCAAAGGCGTAGATTTTTTCCAAGAAAGTTCTGTAAAAAAAATCTAACTGTGTATCTTTGCTTTTTTTTTATTACCATCCGAAAAAAAGTCCATTTTTTTTCATGCAAATGTTAGTGTCAGCAGGGGCTGGATATTCAAAAAAAAATAATTTGTGGCAGGTTCTACAGCACATTGTTCCGAAGCCTTATGCATCGCCCTTAAAACTTTCTGTATTGCAAGGTGCAAGGTGTCAGGTACTTGAAACCAAGGGGTTCTACAACAGTGAGCCATTTTTTAATCGCTAGATTCACATTGGTGTCAGTATCAATTATTTTCTTTTGCTTCATGGGCCTAAAATAGCAGATTGAAAGTAGAATTGATAAAAAATTCAATCCTAATAAGTACATATATTTAAAATTGGAGGTTTTTGAGCGGACAAGCAATTGTCAAAAATCTTAAAAATCTTGTTTTATCTCAAGAATCTGTAATCGTTACATACAGATATCTATATGAAAAAAATGAAAAAAAACCTGCGTCAATCTAGATAAATCTGTGCATGTGGCAACCGTGCTAAAATGTCCGGCCAAAACTTGCAGCAGTGAGTTTCTTTATTGCCGAGATCCCCGGCAAATTTGCTTTTTGCCGAACAATTTGATTTCCGAGGTTCGACGAAAAAAACTTAGTGTGTATGTCACCTTTGTGTACAACCAACAATCAATATGCAACTAGCGATTTGAAATTGTTGCACTGTTGTAGAACCCCTTGGTCCGAAGTACACCTTGAAACCAGCACCTTGCTACACATGTTTGCGCCTTTCTTTTGATATGCTGTGTTATTTTGACAGAATATTTGAGAGTGTGTTCGTGTCAGTTCATTATTAGGGGCGCATTATTAAGCTTGGGACCGATGTGCTAATACTGACTGAGCCAAGAAAAAAGTCTTATTTGTTCGGGACCTACTATGCCTGTAGCCTTATATCAGTCCCATATTGAAAAACAGCAAACCGAAAACGATCATTCAAGTTGGGAAAGCATTTTTCTTGATTCAGCCTGTTTGGCGTACTTTCTTACTCTATATTTTGATGGTTTATATGTGCATGTGGCACTGTTTACTATACAACCTTACTGTTTGTATGCACTGTTTACTATACAACCAAAACAATATAAAAAAATGCTGTTTTGAGGAAAAAAACGCATTGAGATATGCAGTTAGGGAAGGTCCATTAATTATGTCACACAGTAAGGGGGACGGAGGGGTTTGGGAAAACGTGACGATTTATACAAAAAAAATTGAAGGTCCATACAAAAAACGTGACAAGGGATAAAAGTCATTTTTTGTGTGACGTAATTAATGGACGTTCCGTTACTTTGTCTATCAATGTAACCACATACAAGTGTCATTCTGTTTGTTCAACATTATCGCACTGACTCGGCATGGTTTGTCGTGGGGTTCGTTCAAATATAACGTAAGACATTTTCCGACCACTTTAACTCTCTCCTCACCCTGCAGTACATTCAGAAGATATGTTCAACACCCCTCCCTTCCCATGTAACGTGGCCAAAAATGTAGAAATATAAATTTTGAACATAAAAAGACGCAAAACCTGCTCCCGTTTAGCGTTTAGAGCTAATCAAGAGTTACTTTGGTGATCGAAAGTTCAATCGATGAAAATTGTGGATTCGTTGAGAGCACAAGAGTTGGTATGTTATGTCCATCCAAAGTAGTGGGAAATGCAAGGATTTTGGTCAAAATTCACTTTTTTCTTGTCGAACGAGAAAGAAAAGTATCATGGATATTCGGTAATGTGGGCCAATTCTTGTTTTCAACGGCAGATCAGCTTATAGAGCACTCTGGTGACGATGCAACATGTGGAAGTTTTTTTTCCATAAAAGTGCAAAAACTCGTGTCGATGGATAATGATCCTCAAGATGATGCAGCTTTAGATACTCCATCTTCAAATGCGGATCAAGAAAAGGTCCAAGATGCATCGAATGATGTTTCTCGTTTTATGCATGCGGATCATGATTCAGATAGTAGCTTTTTTGCCATAAAAACGGAATCAATGAACACCGGAACAACAAATTCACGGACAAAAAACAATCTCGGAATCGTGAACCTGCAGAACGACGGCGCCATTCTCATGCCGTAATTTTGGAGAATTTCGGATGCGTCAAGAAGTGCGGCAATTGGGTTTCTAAAGATGACAAGATGCAAATGAAAAAACCTTCTGTAGCTTAGACGCGGCCGGTCAGAAGCATTTCATTCGGGAAAGGGTTCAGCGTAGAACCATCGGAAAACGTAGTCGTAATTTTTTCAATGACAATAGTTCACGAAAGAGGCACTCCTACGATTTTCACATTCGTACGGTGGCAAGTGACGAATCATCGACAATATGAAGAAATTTCTTGCTCAATACGCTAGGAAACGGAGAGCATTGTGGGTTGGGTTTCTTTAACACGTACGTCCCCAACCCCTCTGAGACAGACAATTTAAAATTTAAAATTGATGATACTCCATCGTTAGCCATCGGATTTTGTTGCGGTTTTTTGCAAAATCTAGATCTGTACTGGTTATTCCGAAAATTTCCGTAGTTTCGGATTCCAAGGTGGGAGTACTGGGGTAAGTACCTGTCCAGGGATGGTGGACAGAACATTTTTAGTAGCGAAACATGGCATGCATAAACATGGCATGCATGGTCATAACTAGATTCAGAGACGTCGGCCACCTTGTTATAGGGCTCAACAACTGTGCAGTCTAAAATAAGAACTGGAATCTTTTCCTTCATCTGATACTTCTAGTTAACCAAAGAAGAACGCTGAAGAATGTTAAGTTAACTCAGATAATGTTCATTGAAGAAATTGATTCTGATTTTTTTGAAGCTGGGCACACTTTCCTGGCTGCCGGCAGTTTTCACGCCGCCGTTGAAGGAGCAATGCAACGTAAGCCACCAATTCCCCTCCCCAAATTCCAAGCAACGCTAACGCGAAAGCAAAAGTCGAGGTATTGAAAAGGCTGCCGGAAAATTTCTTTCCCAACGTTTTCAGCAGCTCCCAATAAGTGCTCAACGAAACCAAACTTCGACCTTATATAGACAAATTCCGATATATTATCGTGAAGAAAGGATCCCTGTATCTCAGGGGGTGAGTAACTCTGCCACGTTGTGTTTGTGTTGATCGTGTACGAATGTGTTCCTGGGGTGGCCGAAGGTGTTTTTGAGTTTTCAAAAACTACACCCCCGCTTTACTTTACTCAATTTTTGAGTACAATTGTATGCTATCTCTTTGTCTCTCACGGAAATGTTACTCAATTTTCGTAAAAAGTGGATCTACTCCAAAAATTGAGCTACAATTGTACTCAAAAATTGGGTAAAGTGAAGCGAGAGTGTACAATCGAAAATTTATGCTTATGCCCTCTCTCTGGATACGCCTATGAACCTAGATATCGTTCTCGGTACAATAGTTTACCAGATCAAAATCAAAATTAGAACGCAGAGGGCATGTGCACAAAACTAGTACACCCCAGTGTTTTTTTTGTAAAAAGTTGAATTGACCTGATTTATTCTTAAGATTTCTTCAAAGGATTTGATTTTCAATCAAAAGGTTCTGTTTTGGCGTTATTGGTGTTGGCTGTTTTGGGTTATTGGTGGCGAAAATATTAAATACATCTATAGTTTTTCATACAAAATTGGCATATTTGACATTTTCTACGTCAGCACTCAAAGGTTGGTGATGGGGTTTACCCGTTCCGTTTGTCGAAGGATTTTCCACCGTCTATGTTGTAGGCTGCCCAGAAGATTTTATGCGACGATTATTGATTATTGGTTTCGTTGGTTGCTTCCTGTGTTAAACTCCTTCAACGAATGCACTTGATACCAACTTGCGTTCAACAGGTTACTCTGCCACTTGATTTCCGAACACCGAATCAATGCAAAGGACAATGCATGAAAAATGTTCTTTGGGAATACGGTTAGAAAAACGCATTTCACCACTTTGGTCACTAAGGCAGAACACTTCATTCACGATCGCACGGATAAAACAACACCACCTTGTGCACTCTCCAATGGTATATTTCGAACTAAAAATCTACTATTTACAATTCTTCTACTTCGACTATATCTACAGTGCGCAATGACCACTAGAAGTGGACATCGTTTTGTGTTGCGCATAAGCGCTCTCTGCTCATTTTCTGTTATCACTAGATAAGGGTGATGCGATGTAAATTTTAGATTGGTTTCATGTATTGTGTTTTCAATTTAACTCTTAGTTTAACTTTAGGGTTTAGGAATTTAGTTTAAGTTCAATTTTTGTGTAGGTTTAATTAAATTGGATTTAATGTAGGTTTTAGACTGGCCCTAATTCATTTGACTATCAATCAAATGCATTGAGCTGAAATTATGACAGTAATCTGAATTTTAAACTGTTGAGTTTAGAAATTTTGAAACACAGTTTTCAAAATTACATCTGATCCACCATCTTAGAACATTTTAAAAACATGTATTTTAAGATTTATATAAGAATGAATAATTTTGCCAAAGAATTCATTCTTGTGGAACTTTTCAATTTTAAATTATTTAAAAACTATATTTTAGCCAAACCTCCTAACATGGCGAATCTGATGTCATTTTGAAAACTGTACTTGAAAATTTATAAATTCTTCACAATTGAAAACGGTAGATTCATTTGTTAATTTCGCTTATACTATAGTTGTTTACACTCTTTTGCCATACCTTCAAACAGTTTCGAAAAATTTCCATGGAATTTCTATGTCCTGGCATACTATCAATCGCAATCCAATTCTTAAGTTTAGCCTCAAATTGGTGAAAAAAGCCCGATGTCAATACAAATCCCTTTGCTCCTCTGTCAGATGACGAGCCTGACTTTGATTTGGTTGAAGAGGGCCCATCAGTTAGTTTACCGGAAGGTGCTTCACGAAAGCGAAGACGCGTTCGCCCTCGAAAAGTTGCTGAGCCGGAGCACAAAACCAGTTTGTCAATTTCAAGGAAAGGTGGAAAAAAGGAAAATCCTACGACGCGGTACTAACTACTCCCAGGATTTTCCATCTCTTCCGGGGACATCAAATACCCCTAGCGCCCCGGTTTTAAGAACAGAAGTTCCTTCTGCATCAGGACTGTTCTCATTTGATGACATTGCCGAAGGTATCTTCAAGTACCTCGAAATTTCTGACCCTCTCAAAAGCATTGTTTTGGCAATGCTTCCCACAGTGAAGACTTTTTTAAAGCATTTGACAATCAAGTGGCCCCTCCTTGCAGCAATCATATCCTTCGATGGATAATTTTCCAAATGAGGTCGGGGATTTGATCACTGTTCTGCAGTGGAATTATCGAAGTCTTGTTCCTAAATTGGAATCTTTTAGATTTTGAGCTCACACTACCGGTTGTGATGCATTCACTCTTTGTGAAACATGGCTCTCTTCCGAAATCAATCTTCCGTTTCATGATTTCAATATTATTCGTCTTGATCGTGAGGATTCGCGTGGAGGGGGAGTACTTTTGGGGATCAAAAAGTACTACTCCTTCTATAGAGTGAATTTTCCTCAAACTCCAGGTATTGAAGTTGTCGCATGTCAGGCTGTTATTAAAAATAAAAGCCTTTGCATTGCTTCTGTATATATTCCTCCTAGAGCTTCAATTAACCGAAAATAAATTTCAGATATTTGTTCGGTCCTTCCTTCTCCACGGTTGATTATAGGAGATTTTAACTCTCACGGTACAGGCTGGGGAGAACTGTACGATGACAACCGATCTTCCCTGATATATGACCTCTGTGACAACTTCAATATGACAGTTCTTAACAATGGAGAAGTAACACGTTTGGCTGGTACATCCTCAGTTGGCAGTAGATTATACCTCCCACTTTGTTCGAATTCATTATCGTTGGATTGCACATGTAATGTGATTCAAGATCCCCACGGTAGTGATCACTTGCCCATAAAAATTTCGGTTGCCACCGGGTTCAATCCGTCGAGATCTGTCAACGTCACGTATGATCTTACCCGTCATATCGATTGGACAAAGTTTAGGACAGCAGTAGATGAAACCGTAACGACGGCAGAAGAGCTTCCACCGCTGGAGGAATATAACTTCCTCTACAACATGATCTTGGACAGCGCGCTTCAAGCTCAAACTCGACCAGTTCCAGGAACGTCATTTCGCAGGAAACCTCCTTCTCCATGGTGGGATCAGCAATGCACCGAAGTTTACCGTAAAAAGTCCGACGCGTTTAAAGTTTTACGTAGACGTGGAACACCTGAGCACTTCCAAGTATACACGGCTCTCGAACGTGAACTTAAGAGCCTCATCATGGTCAAGAAACGCGACTACTGGCGAACAGTCGTGAACGGGCTATCGCGCGTAACGTCTATGAGTACTCCTTGGAACACGACGCGAAGATTGCGTAACTGAACTACGAACAACGAGAGCGAGGAGTACTTGGACCAATGGATCCTCAAGTTCGCGCGAAAAGTTTGTCCAGATTCTGCGCCGGCACGGATCATTCCTCGCGAAACCACGAATTCGTTAGATGAGATCAGCCAATCTTTTTCAATGGTAGAACTCTCTCTCGCGCTCCTTTCGTGTGGCAATACGGCTCCAGGAGCTGATAGAATCAAGTTCAACTTGCTTAAGAACGTCGCTAAGAGGCGCATGTTGAACTTGTTTAATCAGTTTCTGGAGCTCAACATTGTACCGGATGATTGGAGGCGGGTGAGAGTTATTGCCATTCAAAAACCTGGTAAGCCACGCGTCCGACCACAACCCCTATCGACCCATCGCGATGTTGTCCTGTATTCGAAAGTTGTTGGAGAAAATGATCCTCTTCCGTTTGGACAAATGGGTTGAGACGAACAACCTGCTTTCAGATACTCAATATGGTTTCTGTAGGGGTAAGGGAACGAACGACTGTCTCGCGTTGCTTTCCACAGATATTCAGTTAGCTTTTGCTAAAAAAAGAGCAAATGGCTTCTGTATTCTTGAGCGTAACCCTTTACTTTTGATTCAGTATCTGTTGAAGTTCTTTCAGATAAACTCCACGCTTGTGGCTTTTCACCATTAATGAATAATTTTTTGTACAATTTGCTGTCAGAGAAACATATGAGCTTCTCTCATGGAACCTCTACAGCTTCACGATTTAGCTACATGGGTCTCCCCCAGGGATCATGTTTAAGCCCTCTTTTGTATAATTTTTATGTCAAAGACATTGACGGTTGTCTAGGTGACAACTGTACGTTGAGACAACTTGCAGATGACGGCGTAGTGTCCGTCACGGGATCCAATGAGATCGATCTGCAAGGACCCTTACAGGATACCTTAGAAGATTTGTCTACTTGGGCTCTAGAGCTAGGTATCGAAATCTCTATGGAGAAAACTGAGTTGGTAGTGTTTTCTAGGAAGCATAACCCTGCACAACCGAAGCTTCAAATTTGGGGTACACCGATAACTCATTCTATGTCCTTTAAATATCTTGGAGTCTGGTTCGATTCAAAGTGCACCTGGAGATCCCATATTGAGTATCTGAAGCAAAAGTGCCAGCAAAGGGTCAACTTTTTCTGCACAATTACCGGGACCTGGGTGGGAGCTCACCCACAAGATCTTCTAACGTTGTCCGGACAACGATTTTGTCGGTTATGGAATACGGTAGTTTTTGTTTTCAGTCAGCGGCTCAGTCGCACTTCATTAAACTGGAACGTATTCAGTATCGGTGTCTTCGCATCGCGTTAGGTTGTATGCACTCGACTCACACCATGAGTCTTGAAGTGCTGGCTGGCATATTGCCACTCTCGGATCGGTTTTCAGAATTATCTCTCCGGCTCCTCACTAGGTGTGAAGTTATGAACCCCCAGGTGATCGAAAATTTTGAGAAGCTCCTTGAGTTGAACCCTCAAACCCGTTTCATGACCTTGTACCATTTGTACATAACACAGGATGTCAGCCCTTCGCCGAACATTTTCAATCGTGTTTGCTTCTCCGATTTCGACAATTCGGTTCATTTTGATTTATCCATGAAGCAGGAGCTTCGTGGAATCCTAGAGCATCATCGTCCTATGATTGCTCCGGTAATATTTGCTGCAAAGTTTGGCCAAGTTGATTCCACTAAATCGTTCTTCACTGACGGATCTTTCATAGAGGAGTCAGCAGGCTTTGGTATATTTAATGAAATGTATAGCGCCAATCGTAAACTTCAAGCTCCTTGTTCCGTATATGTCGCTGAATTAGCGGCAATACACTCCACGCTAGAAATTGTTGCCTCATTAACACCGGATCAGTACTTCATTTTCACGGATAGTCTCAGTTCTAAAGAGGCTATTCGCTCCTTGAGGCCGGTAGAGCGCTTCTCGTATTTTCTCATGAAAATACAGGAGCTTCTAAGTGCTTTATCTTCGCGTTACTTTATAATCACCTTTGTATGGGTCCCATCTCATTGTTCAATTCCAGGCAATGAGAGAGCGGACTCGCTTGCAAAGGTGGGCGCTATGGAAGGCGATATTTATGATCGACAAATCGCCTTCAACGAATTTTTTCCTATTTTTCGTCAACAGTCACTCGTCA
This sequence comes from Aedes japonicus, assembly GCA_034211315.2. Classification (NCBI taxonomy): domain Eukaryota; kingdom Metazoa; phylum Arthropoda; class Insecta; order Diptera; family Culicidae; genus Aedes; species Aedes japonicus. Next base: position 213,484 of record JASCZW010004921.1, read on the forward strand.
GCTGGCAGTATAAATGGAGTAAAGAAGATTTGGGGCGATGGCAACATTCGATCATCCCAAAGGTGTCGAAGAAATCTTGGTTTAGGGGGATGGATGTGTGTCGAGACTTCATTCGTGTCATGTCTCGCCTCATGTCCAATCATTATTCTTTGAACGCTCATTTATACCGGGTTAGACTGAGCGACAGCAATCTCTGTGAGTGTGGACAAGACTATCAGGACGCAGATCACGTTATTTGATCTTGTGCTGAACATTGTGGAGTCCGATCTGAGCTTTATGATTCCCTTCGGGCTCGAGATAGACAACCCAATATGCCAATTCGAGATATTTTGGCTGTACGTGATTTGAAGTACTTGAAAATCATTTATGTGTTTTTGACTAACATTAGCCTTAGATGTAGTTAGTTTAACCTGTGTGTTTACTATAAGTTTTTTTTATCTGTGTATGTGTGTGTGTTTTTTTTTTTCTATTTCAGAAAATGTCCAAGTCAAAAGAAAACCATAAATTGTATAGTTATAAGTGTTTAGATAATTTAGAATTTAAATTTAATGTGTTATGTCAACCATACTTTAAATTCCCACCCCCTTTCCAATCCGTAATTTGTAATTCCTATTAACCTCGAGACGGCCGCGAGTAATCGGCTCTTTCCTCCTAACTTTAGTTTTAAGATAAATGATGTATAAAAATATTGAAATTTGGCTATGTAAAGTTGATTCGATTGATCCTGTACAAATAAATGATTAATAAAAAAAATAACTTTTAAATTTGCGGAGTTGTGAAGAAATCAGTATCAATCGACAAAATATTGAAGATATTTAAAACCAATCCAAATTTTGATATAAATTTTAAGTGTTCATTGATTCAATGTTGTTCTTTGTAGTTTTAAGATTTTTTAAATTTAAACTTGACTCCATACAGATTTAGGTCATTCTCCGCCTCGGATGAGTTGAGACGCCTCAAGAGAATCAAATAAGATGACTACCTTCTCCATTTGATGCACACGGAATAATACGAGGTATATATTCACCACTCTTGATTCTCTTAATGCATCTTGATTCATCGAGCCGCAGAATAGACCTAATTATTCGATTAAACCTGTTCTTATTCATCAATAAAAATAACATGTCCCCAATAATTACGCTACTTTCATCGCTCTTTTAAATATTCCTATAAACGAATAAAAATCCTTCGGCCCCCTCCAGGCCCCCTCTAGACTAATTATTTAGCTCCGCCGTTTACCACTAAGAAGATCGTCTCGCCATGAACGGAAAATGACATGGAATCGAGTTACATACTCTCGATTTATTGATACTACTAGAATCTATTCGAAATAACTGGTATCGGCAAAACTGATTAGATCACCGACAACGTCGTAATTTGAGTTCAATTAATTTTCTTGTGGTTTTTGGCATACCCTGTGAGTAAATCTCGTTGTTATAATTTTCTGTGCTACAAGGGAAGGTTTCTCTTTTGTTACCACAAACGATAGAGTTTGGAAAGCTTTGCAGTATCAACCAACATATCTTCATTAGTGGTAAGCGTCAGTTTTTATATTGATGTGTGGAGCGCCCCATCTCCGAAATCGTAAAACATTAGAACATTAATCAGGGACGTGGCACCAATAAAACTATGCAATTCAATTTCTATCACTTCGAATAAAATTAAGAAGGCCTTTTCTTGACGTACCTTAATATTTATCTATGCTCATTGCATAATAATAGTAAACTTATTCACGATACAGCGGACACCAAAACACTAAACTTTAAACAATCTAGAACATTCAGAAAACTTGCTCAAATTGGGGCATTTCCTGAAAATATAGCAATTTGGCAGACTACCTTTCTGAAGTCGTTGGTAGACAGTGACAAATAAACCGCTTGACTTAGTGGACCATTAGGTATGCGACAGTAAAGCAGTCATTTCAAAGCTTAAAGTTACAGCAAATCTCATACATCATCATCTCCCGAGAGTCTGCGAAATATTTTTACATAAAATTTGAATGCTGCACCCTAAGTGAAGCAAAGCTATGATATTTTATATTCATCGCGCCCGACATTTTCCAAATTTCCTCACAGTTTCTACAACGCAGATGTCAACTCGCTGAAATTGTCACATGTCGTGATGATATGAACATAAATAGCAGTACATCTATTTGCATTTCGTTAAATTTGAAGAAAAAAAAGGCAACCGTGAAGAAAAAGTTGCAATTCAAAGCGTGTTCAAGCTCATAAGGAACGATATGTTTTGGAAAGCTTTGTTGTGTACAGCGAATCAGTGAAGCTGCTTTAGGGTTGATTAATTTCATTAGGAAAATTCTCTTTACGTTGCAGTTGACTTTATCCGCTTTTGTCCACTGCACCCTTGCAAAAACAAAGTGCTATTCTTGAACAACATGAAAAGACGAAAATAAAATTCTTTTTGTGCTGGCAAAAGTGCTGCTAAAATCTATGGTAATCAGTGTAAGTAACGCAAAGTAAATACCTACTTCCCACTTGCTCGAAAACTGTTTTCCAGCCAAGCGTGTTCGCTTATGGCAGGGTGCAATCGAATTTGCATACTCAATTTTTAAAGTAGGGTAGTTTTGCGTTCGATTAAGCAAATGATAAAATTGTGCAAAATGATATCCATGAAAGGTAGTTTGTCATGATAATATTCACTTGATTCATTGCTACATAAATAAGATAACGATAACCTGTAACCCACGATACACTATTCCAAGGATTCAACCCGGAAATCCTTGGCAACGTACACTTGTTGCTTGGAAATCTACCATGTAGCTGCGGTGAGCCCAGACGAACGAAAATACACATAGATCGTACGCACAGAAAAACGAAGATGTGCATAAACATAGGATGAGGAAAAACATCAGTTTGGCTAGTAACGGTGGATTGAACCACTGAGAGAAGGGAAACTAATGTGTGCGAATTTATCGTAATAAACCTAGTAATCTGCATGATAAATATCGTAAAAGGCGACGAAGCACGACTAATGCAAACGCATTTATTCACGGTCATTTTGTTAGGTAACAAGAGATGAATCCGATATTGAAAAAGATGCATTTTTTCTAGTGTTTTCGGTTTCTTTTTGTACTATCTCCCACTATGTATAGGGGCGACTTTTATTCGAAGAAAATGTCCCTAAAGTGCCATAACCTGAAAAGTTTTAAAATTTTCAGCGCCAACATTAGATTAGGCGAATCTGCTTTTGTAAACATTGCCTTTCGTAGTCGTTTTCTCTTGAACAAAAGGTCACAAATGCAAATTATGCACTCCTTAAGGAAGGGGAGCTTTAAAATTATCTCTATCCGCTGATGTATTCAATGTGAAGGAATTGTATTCAGCTTTCGATAAATTAGCAAACAAAGTGTTTGTTTACAAAAGCAGATCCGTCCTAATCAAATGTTGGCGCTGAATTGAAAGGTACATGCTACACACTTAGATTTTTTTACGGATATCTGTAAAGTTTTACCGAATTCTCAACAGCTGAACATTCGGTAAACTGATTTAACGAATTTCGGTGATATTTTACAGATATCTGTAAAAAAATTAACGGATTTCGGTAAAATTTTACCGATATTTACGATCGGATTACCGAACGTTCAGCTGTTGAGAATTCGGTAAAATTTTACAGATTTCTGTAAAATAATCTGAGTGTGTATATCTAAACAACCCAAATTTGAGTACGATGGACCCAAATTCGTCGGAAGTATGGCTACCCAAAAGTGAGTAAAGCTGGTTAGGAGTAACACATTGACAATTAGTAAACATCGATTGGATTCATCGGCTTGAACTGTTGACTGTTTGTTATCTTACCACTAGGAACTATCTTTACTCACTTTTGGGTAGCCATACCATAGACTAACTCTAAGACCAGTAGGTCCCGAACAAATACGATTTTTTTCTTGGCTCAGTCAGTACTAGCACATCGGCCCCAAGCTCGGTCCCAAACTTAATTATGCGCCCCTAATAATGAACTTACACGAACACACTCTCAAATATTCTGTCAGAATAACACAGCAAATCAAAACAAAGGCGCAAATATGTATAGCAAGGTGCTGGCTTCAAGGTGTACTTCGGACCAAGGGGTTCTACAACAGTGATTCAATTTCAAATCGCTAGTTGCATATTGATTGTTGGCCATACTTAAGACGATTTGGAGTCCACCGTACTCAAATATAGGTTGTTTAGAAATAGCGTGTAGCGAACCGAATGTAATGTTAGCCAAGTCCCTTCATTCGGCCTACCCGCCGAAAAACAATTTGCTATATAGTCAAAACTATATTTCGATTGTAAGATATATTATCACTCTTCAGTTGTTATCGAATATATTATATTATCACACTTCAGTTGTTTAATCTCATTTCCACCATAAAACCTCTACATTAACACATATTGTTAATGTTTGCCAGATTGTCATTAAAAGGTTTTTTATTGTCTGCACTCGGTCTGGATTGTATAACAATTTTTTGGCATAGAATACAGCAAAAAATTTGTTCGTAAAAATTACCATTTTTTTATGGTAACCTAACTCAACCGCCTATTCAGCATATTGTTATATGGCCTTTTACCATCTGACATTTTTTTTTCCTTTATTTAGGTTACTTTTAGCCAGGCCTATGACAAGGACCACTTTTTCACGTAGACAACATCTCAGCAAGCTCAGCTGTCAAAATAATGTCAACATTGTAAGTAGTGTTTGTTATAGCTCGTTTACGTTTTATCTGTTGTTGGTCGTTTTCGTTGTGCACGTCATACAAAGCAGAAAGATCGCTTTCTGTGGTATTTTACATCAAAACAAACAACCAAAACAAATTATTAGACTTCTATTTGACAGCTGACAACGGGCCCAAATCAATTTGGGCCCAGGACATCCTGTCTACTGTCAATCACTGCTATTGATATAGGCTTGTCAGTTCGTCACCGCATCTGACATATTGTTGAAACTATATGGGGTCATTCAAACACGATGTCCACTCATTAGGGGGGGGGGGGGTATCAAATTTGTGACAATATGTGACAGGGGAGGGAGAGGGGTTATAAAAATGTGACATCCAACAATTTTGCATTGCGTCGAAAAGTTTGAGTGTACGCTTAATAAAAATACACACTTAAATTAGTTGTGTGAATGCGAAAAATGTTTTACTGTTGTCATACATGTTCTTATCGTCAATGAGCACGAACCGCACGAGCTGTGCTTCATTCTGAAACTTCGTCGAAGTTTGGTTTTGTTGAAAATCCTATTGTGTTCGTTTTTGGTGGCGTTGAATTTTGATTTGATTCAAACGCTGGTAGATGCATTTTGTCGTGCATACCCGCTGCGCAATCATGCCAACCATGGAGTGTCAGTACTGGCGAGGTATAAAAAACGAATCCTATAGTGAAAAACTTTTCAATTCAAAAATCAGCACCTTTCAAACAGAAACTTCGAAACCTAAAGATACACTGATGTTTTTTTGAAGCCAGCAGACAAGGGACTTCCGTTACGAATGGAGAGATTGTTAAAAGTATTCCAAAAGTACCACTGGATGAAGGAACTCCGGCATCGCAGCCTTTCAGTTCTTCACAAGCTCCTCCGGATTCGGACAAAAAAGTTCCCTCTAATTTTGCATGTCCTTAATAGGATGCAATTTCCAAAGAATTGGATATTTCTAGCCTGCTGGTTAGAGAGCGAAATGACATGCTTTCGGCTATACAGAAAAAGACGCTGTCTGGCCTGAGAAGAAATCAAATCAGCAACGTCGAAAGACAAGCAGTAAAAACCTGAAATTTGATGGACGTCATTTTAGAATCACCCCTATAGGAAATTGTTGCGACATCTCGGACGGAGAGGCTGGGGTTCCGCTCGAAATCCAGTTTTCCTGGCTGTCAACAAACGTTCACCGAACACTTTTAATAAGATGGTAACAGTTGACTTGGCCACATTCAACAATTTCGCACACTTGGCGTGAGATTAGTTTGGATTTTCGCCAAGCACGTTCAAATGTTGATGCGTTGCTTCTATTCCTTCAACGACATTTTGATAACTGGAGTACTAATCTCAAAATCATGCTACACGAACACATCTTGAAAATGAGGGGTGTGTGTGTACAATTCACCTCCCACTGACCAGCAGGGCTTTTATGGAAGAAATTTGTCTGCACCTATTTTTGACATTATGCTATCTATAGGTGCAAACACTTTTAGCTTACTTTTTTCCCGGCACTAACTTAGCCACTGACAATACTTTGTAGCACGCCTGGTCTACACCCAATCACAATCGTTCTACTAATACGCTAAAAAAAATGTGAAAACATTATGTTATTTGGCAAATGCTGTAATCTCTTTATTTGTGTTTGATTACCCAAAAACAAAATGGACGGGCAAAACTCAATGTGAGAAGAGGTGATTGATTTTTACAAACGTATTTTACTAGCATTAGGTAAATCGTTATTCAACCGGCAGATAATACCGTACTTCTAGACTATTTTCTTGATGACATCGTCAATGTGAAAGTCTTATTTTAATATATCATGAATAATCACGCCAAGATATTTAATCTTACGCACACGATTAATTGTCTAATCATCAACTTTAACAGAGAGAACTTAGTTTACTCGATTCCGCGAAATTACCATGAACTTCGTTTAACTTATGTTTAATTTCTACTGTTCGAACTTCAACCATCTACTTAGAGAACGTAAATCCTAATCGAAGCTTTTAGCAACAACGAATACCCCGGTGTCATCTTCAAAAAGATTAATATCGCGAAATTGCAAGACTCGACGCAGGTCATTAATATATACACTCAGTAGCAAAAACAAAGCCGAGCAAAATTTTGCTTCCGAAAAACACTATGTCCAACCTTCTTTAACTTTGTCAATTATCAATATTTTTGGAAAAATTTAGATAACATATTTTAAATTTCATCATAGCATGAAAATACATAGGAAATAATGTAGATAAAATTTGAATCATTTCCATAAAGTTTGGACTACAACTGGCGTTAAAGTCGACGCACCAAATTTCGGCCACATAAGGTCTGTACATTTTTCATAGTGTTGTAAAAATTTCAGCCAAAAATATTGATAATTGACCAAGTTACGGAAGGTTGGACATGACGTTTTCAGAAGCAAAATTTGCTCGGCTTCCTTTTTTGCTACTGACTGTAGAATGAATAAAATGCGCCCTAATACACTCCCTTGTGGCACACCAAGGCTGTTCTCTACAGGGCTCGGAAAAAAATATTAAAAGCAGTCCGTTGGGTTCTGTCAGACAAATAGCTTTCGAACCATCTATATGCAGAACCCGACAATCCGAAGCGCTTGATTGTTTCTAAATAACAACGAGGGCCGAGAAATCGTTTCAAAAGCGAGTTTGAGCATGAGCATGAGCATGATTGACCGCCCACGGATGCAATTCCGTTATTGCCAGATCAGCTGTATTTGCACAAAGAACCAACAGATGATGTTTGGGACTAACATACATCTTCAATGTGTAAAAACTGGTGATCCATCATAAAGCAATACCGGCGCCGGCCGTGTCCGAATGCTGGTCAAATAGGGAATGGGAAGGAACGTGTTGACATGATACTCGCTTTGAAGGAAGCCGAGAAATCCTCTGCACTTCCACGAGAAATCACTGGGATGTTGGATAGTTTGGGAAAGGTTAGTAGCAGGGTTCGTTTTGGTTAACGATACGCTGAAAGTATGTTGCACTATCCGCCAAAAGCAATGGGCCGGTCCAATGTGACTGAAAAGAGACAAGCATAACGAAAAACAAAACAAAACAAAATAGACGAAATAAAATAATATAGAATATGAGATATTGTCTTCAAAACATGGTAGAAACAAACTACTTGTTGCTTTGCAAACCAGCCCTCCTCGATGTCCCAGATGGCCAAATCCTGCAGCTGCTGCCGTTGACACTCGTCCACATCAACCCGACCGTCGCCGACGTGTCGGAAACCTTCCGATAGTAACATATCTGTGTCCAATACACTCTTGTTGCACCGATCAATTTACAAACCAAGCCTGCACACCGAATCAAAATTCACCCTGGCATGGTTGTGGTATCTTCCACTAAAATCCAGTTCCAGATACCAGCACTTGGTTTCAGGAAACAGAATCAAAAAGATAAATACACTCGATTATGACCTCGGTTGCTTTGGACCTGACCTCGCTTGAGGAAAAAATCACCAACACACAACAGCGCGATCCCGCGACACGCAACACTCTTCCAACTTCAGCTTCACAGGTAACGAATTGCACACGCACACTAGTAAACCCCGACGCAGAACAACGCGACGCGCGACGAGGTGCTACTGCCACAGACGTCGTACTAGACGACACCGTTGTTGGCGTTGTTGCCGCTTATGCGATCACTGCCAGACTTTTTATTGAAAAGAAGACAAAAAGAAAAACCCTCCATAATGACAGACTGTTTGAAATTAGAAAAGCGTCTAACGAAGCGTCTTACAATCCCACTCCACTAAAGCGTTAAGTGATTTGCGTGATTGCTTATTTTATCCAAGCTTTTCATGTGTTCATAGTATGTTCAGTGGAGAAAATAACAAATTAAGGAACCTTGATGATTCGTTTGCGCACTCATGTCATTTTGTCACATTGAAGCTGGATTCCGCAAAATAACAAGCGCAACTATTTTTAATTTCGATTTTGATCCTAGGTTGGAACCAATTCCAACCTGCGATACCCTAACTTATTATTAGTGAAACTTCAATCCGATATGAGTTTCAAATAAAACCATACACACTGACGTTTAACACACAACAAGCCGCCCCTATTTTGATACCCGATCGAGCTTGGAACTGGATCAAAACTGAATTCACTATAAGTCGTGTGTAGTTCTCGTCCACTGAAAACGATTCGTAGCCTTTTTGTGCGAACAGGTAATCCGTCAAATATTTGGTCAAATAATTGTCAAATATTTGGCATTGGTCAAATAGTGTAATTCTACGCATGTCTGTTACTAAAGTATGCGAGGATACGAGTTAAAACATGACTCATTTTGGGACAACATTTGTAAAGGGCCTATCAAGATTTGTAAAACCTCTTTGACCCTTTTCAATTGTTAGTCCAGATTTTTACATAACCGCGTATTGCCAGATTTTTATTTGTGACATGCCAGATATTTTTAGAAAACCCCGTCCATCGTAAAACTGGTATCTTGGCGAGCTCTCTGCCGCTCGCTGCCACCTATTAGCATGTACTTTGTTTCGAGGCATTCACCACCAGTCTTTTCTTGGCAAAAATGTATCTCCGTACAGTGTTCAGGATTACAAGCGGGTAGTTCAAGCTTTCAAGAGGAATCCCAACAGTTCAGTTCGAGATGTGGCAAAGAAACTGAATCTAACCAAAACTTTCGTGCAAGATGCAAAAAAACGTGAAGGACTACACACCTACAACATCCAAAAGGCGCCTAATGGCGGTGAACGGCAGAATACGGTAGGTAAAACACGTGGCGGAAGCTCTACACCCAGATGTCGACGAAACCACATTGCCTCGTTATGGATGATGAGACGTATGTAAAAGCAGACTTCCGGCAGCTTCCGAGGCTCCAGTTTTTCACTGCTCATCATAAATTCGATGTTCCTGAGGACGGTAGAAAGCAGAAGATGTCAAAGTTTGCCAAAAAATAGATGAGTTGGCGAGCAATTTGCTCGTGTGGGAGCGGAGTACCCCATTCGTGACAACTGGAACGGTCAATGGGCAGGTGTACCTAAACGTATGCCTGCAAAAGTGCCTACTTCTTCTTCTGAGGTCACACGATGGTCCTACGATTTTCTGGCCGGAATCGTTTCAAAAGCGAGTTTCGGATAAAAACATGAATTAATCCACCGATGGTGAGACTGAAACCTTCTTATGCTTCACCAGAATTACGAACTAGTATGTGGCCAATATGCTATTGGATACATACTTTCTTCGGAAATTCCAAGAAGTTCCAGGTATATTCGAAATGTCATATTTTCAGTTTATAAAATGAACTGTGTTGATCATCGATGTGATTAAAATATTGTCATTAATAGTGATTAGCGACCTGTTTGTGTTAGCTAAAAGTGAAATTATATAAATATTAGCATATATTCATATGCTTATATTCCATAAAGACAATCCTAAGTGTCAATTTTGATCGCCGATATAGATTCAAGATGCTAAATAAGTACATGTAATTTTTGAATATACTCATTGCAGTTCAACCGCGGCGGGGTCAGATGGTCCATCCTCGTACCCAGCTCCGGCTGGCCGCAAAGAGAGAGAGGCCCCGGCGCTAAGCCCAGCGCTGAAGGCGCGACATCCAGCTCGCGTGAGGTCTCAAGCGCCGAAGGAGATCCGAGTGGCAGGGCCCCTACGACAACAACGCTAACGGGGACGCTAGGCACCGATGTGCGGAGTACACACCGTACCCGCACCGGCGAGATGCTCCTGGAGCTGAGGAAGGCAACAGCGCAAAGGGTCGGCGTATAGAGACCGTTGCGGCGTATAGAGACGTTGCATGTTGCTGGGAATCGAAACCTTGGATAAAAGGCGTTTTTATGCTCAAATATATTTTTTGACCAAGGTGCTGACTAATGAAATTGATTCTCCTGCCATTCTCTCTGATCTCAGCCTGTATGCACCAGTAAAGCATCTCAGAAGACGTAACTTTCTTCATCTTGTGTCGAGGAATAGTCGTTATGGACAACACGATCCGGTAAGGTTTATGTCGTCACGATTCAACGAGGTTGCTGAACAATTCGACTTCAGCGAGCCTGCCAGCGCATTTCGGCATCGCCAAAGGAACGTGTTACGTAGAGTTTAAGCTTTAAGTTGTTTTAGTTAATTTTATTCATTAAGACCCCAATTGGTCAGATGGGTTTTTACAAAAATACAAATACAAATACAAATACAAATACTTCGAAGAGTAATGTCGACCGAGCAAAGACATGAAATGGCCTAAGGACTTTTAAGAAGCAGAAGAAGCCAAAATGAAGTAAAAAACAAGCAGCACCTGTCAAATAAAGGGCCCGTAAGTTGGACGATAAAATGCTGTGTGGAAAATCGACATACGTATTTATGGATGATGAATCCTACCTGAAATTTGATTCTAAGACTCTTACGGGTGACCAGTTCTACACGGTCCGTGCTGGTCAAACTATTAACGATGGCTACATGTGAATATTTACCGATAAATTCGATATGTATTCAAACATATTGAATGAACCTTTTGGAAGCTCAGCAGTCATTATTTGATAATTTTGTGATGTTATAGGTCAGCAAAACTGATCTTGAGTTCAGAACTTAAGATCTACAGTGGTATCTACAGCTTTTTAGGTTATACAAAGTAACGCTACGTATTCAATCATATTTAGTGGATATTTTTGAACGTAACCAAACATTACGAGATCAACAAGGATAATCGGGGTCATCCAAACTGTTCTTGAGCTCAGAACATAAGATCTACAGTTGTAACAGTCGGGTTTTGGAGAATGCAAAGGAACAATTTGTATTCAGCAATATTCATTGAATAGTGTAGACATAATGCGACAATATTTGAATATTTTAGGTCATCCAAACTGTCCTGAAGTTCTACAGTTCTCTACAGTTGTAACAGTAGCTTTATGGACTATATAAGGTAACTATATGTAATCATACATATTCAATGAATTTTTCTGTAGGACAGCAGTTTTTTTATATAATTTTCTGATCCTCTGGGTCACCCAAAGTGTTTTGGTATTCAGAACATGTTATTTATAGTTGTAACATTAATTTTCAGGCAATACAAAGTTACAATAAATATTAAAACACATTCAATTTATGTTTTTAAAGGTAAACAAACTTTACAAAGCAATATGACATGTTTTGGGTCATTGAATATCATGGAAGACCAACAGCCATTATAAGATAACCATCAAGGTTATCTCAACCATTCTGAAATTCAAAACTAAAACTCTACAGCTGCAACTGTAGCTTTCTAGACCAAACAAAGTAACAATATGTATTTGACCAATTTAAGTGAGTCTCGTGGAAGGTAAACAGATAGAATGATATCTTGGGATATTCTAGGTCACCAAAACTGCCCTTAATCTCAGAAGTTAGGATCTACAATCGTAATATTTATTTTATAACGTATGAAAAGTGACGATATGCATTCAAACACATTCAATAAAACTTCTGTATGATCACCAGTCATTATCAGGTTGATTTTCAAGTTCATATCAACTGATATGAGTTAAGAACTTAAGATATACTGTACTAACTGTAGCCTCATGGGCTATACAAAACAACGATTATTATTCAAACATATTCAATGAATATTCTGAAACGTCCAAAGGCGTAATAGTTTTAGGTCATTCAAACCACCGTAGCCGCAGCTAAGCGGAAGCTTAAGAAAAGTAGAACAACGGCTTGGGACGCGACTCAGATGACCAAAATGTGGAACAAATGTTCCAAGGAAGTTGGTTCCGGAGGTGTGCAGCGTTTGATGGGAGAAATAAAGTAGTAAGTGCAAATTTTCCTTAGAAACGAAGATAAATGAATTTTGACGACATCCCGAACGGAACAGTTGCTTTTGCGTTTAAAGGCAGCAACCACTCGCTTGCGATCCTTCAGGCAGTCAATCATTCGACGTTTGCCGTCCGACACGTTTGGACGTATTTATAGCTCTAGTGATAAAAAAAAAGCTGATTTCCAAGTTTTCGACCGCCCGCCCACTCCGAGGATGGAGACAGAGGAGCCGCCGCCCGTAGCGGCAAGACACGCCTTAGGTGACGATGTGGAGGTACGCGTCCTCGTCTCACAGGTGACGATCCAGTGTAAAAGCCAGGATGAGATAACCGAGGCATAAAGAGATCTCCACTGCACTTAAGGAACAGTGCAAGGTCGAGGTTGCCGCCGCAGACATACGTCTGCGGAACGGTCCAGTTGGGACCCAGGTGGCAACCATGAGGGTAGCGGCAGTCGACGCGGACACAGTGTTGAAAGTGGCAAAGGTGAAGGTGGTATGTTCTATATGCCCACTTAGCCTACACCAGCCGCCGAAGGCATGCTTCAGATGCCGAAAGAGCGGGCACATGTCCTGGGAGTGCAAAGGCCCAGATAGAAGCAACATGTGCAGAAGGTGTACCAGCACTAGTCACAAGGCGCGAGATTGCAAATGTCCTCCGAAAGGCTTGATGTGCGCCGGAAAACCGGACGATAAACACGTCATAGGGGGCGGGGTGACCGGCCGCTAAGGGTATTCCAACGAGCCAATCATAATGCAGGTAACCCAACTAAATCTGAACCATTGTGAGGCCGCCCAGCAACTGCTGGGTCAGTTTGCGAGTCGACATCGGATATCGCTATAACTCCGACTCTAACTGCATCCCAACCGGCAACGGAAACTGGGTTACGGACAGGTCCAATAGGGTGGCATTACGGACGACGGGCAAGTACCCGGTTCAGGAGGTTGTGTCTACCACAAACGAAGGCTTTGCGGTTTCAAAAGTGAATGGAGTGTTCTTCTGCAGCTGTTACGCGCTGCTAAGATGGTCGATCGAACAGTTTTCCAATATACTCGGTTGGATGACAACTAAGTTAGCTGGCCTGAACCCGTTGATAATAGCGGGGCACTTCAACCGTTGGCGCTCGAGTGGGGTAGCCGCCTTACCAACCCCAGGGGCTAGATTCTTCTGGAGGCTTTGGCTAGGCTCAACGTGGACCTAGCCAACGTCGGTACCAAAAGTACGTACCATAGAAACGGAGCGGAATCGATCATCGATATAACATTCAGCAGTCCACTTGGCGGTTCGTTATTGTATCGTCCACAATACAAGGCAGCGTGCGGAATGAGGAGCATCCACTCCATTCGCCTGCAGATGGAGGACGTCCTACTTTGATGTAGAGACATTTATTTAGGCGCTTGAGAGGGAACGAAACTTACGCGAAATTCAAGAACCTTGCGGCGAATGACTCGTTATGTTACTTACGCGAGCGTGCGATGCGACCATGCCGATGGAAGTAAAACCGAGGAATGGAAGATCGCCGGTGTATTGGTGGACGGAGTCGATCGCCGACCTCCGCAAAACATGCCACCACGCAAGACGGAGGATGAAAAGAGCGCGGTCAGACACCGAGAGAATAGAGCTTAGAGGGGTGCTAGTCGCCGCGAAGGCCGCACTAAAGAGGGAGATTAAGACCAGCATGCGAGCCTACTTCAAGGGCCTGTGTCAGAAGGCCAATACGAATCCGTGGGGTGACGCCTATCGGGTAGTAATGGCCAAAACCAGAGGAACGGCGGCTCCAACCGACCAATCACCAGAGCTGCTGCAGGTGATCGATGGGAGACTCTTTTCAAATCACAGCCCGAGTCCATGCCCCCCGCCGCCGTAGATTTGTCCCATAACCAGTATCCCCCTCTATGAGCCCTTAAAGCTGTCATAGCGACGAAAGGGTGGACGGCTCAGCCGAACACCCGTGACCACGTGGGCATTGACAATGGCTCAACGACCCAACAAACAAACGAAAGCAGTAAATAAGCTTACATGCTTTATTAAAGTTGAATTACGACTATCGCAGCTGAATAAAAAATCTAACTGAAATATAAGCTGAATAGCCATGTCTTCAATTGAAATATTAACATTAATTCAAGTGTTTCATTTTGTTTGAATAACATGCTTAGTAAAAGCTATTTTAGTATTTATGTATAACTAAATTTACACAGTTCAACATAGAGATGAATAACAGTTTATAAATCTGTTTAAACATCGTTTATATAGCCTAGCTTATAAAACCTGAAATTGAATTGAATAACAGCTGTAATGTACATCACTATTAAACTGATCCACTTATAAGCTGAAGAAAAATAATACAAAAACTTTACACAGGTGTCTCAATTGACATTTATTCAACCACTGAACAATTAGTTGAATTACAGTTTATGGCTCTAATGCAATGCCTTTTAACTAGCTTTGCCAATTAAACCTTATATTTAGTTGAATAGTAGCTTTGGTTTAAACCAATAGTCAGTGAAATAAACTACAATTAAAATAAAGGTTGTTTGCATGCCGTAGTAATGCCTCCGAAGTGTTCGTATTCTGGTTCAATATTTCTTCTTCACCTTCAAGTTATTCTGGATAAATGATGTAGATGTTCATTGAATTCAGTTAATTCTTAAATTTTCGTTCCTCATTTGTTCATTTCTGGTGCCGGTGAAAAAGTATTGACGTGTTTTCAAGAGTTGAAACTATAGTCAACTGCTTGGAGCAAATAGCTTTGCCCATTAAAATAGAAAGCAGCGCAGTGTTAATAAATAACAGCAGAAAACATTGTCATATCTTTTAATCGTATCTTGTTCAACGTGCCCTTGTCAATAATGCACGTAGTTAAACCGAACATCCAATACCAAAGCTTGTGTACAGCTTGTTAACTCAGACGTTTAATAACAACATTTAGAAGCTTTAATTGAGCACTGATGTTGCTTATTTACAGGCAACGCTATAAATAGAATGTCAATGTAGCTCAATTAAAGCATCACTTCTGCTACTATTCAATATATAACATTGAGCTTATATAGACGATTCGTTTATACTTCATTCAATTATAGGATAGCGCAGTTGGTAAGTCATGTAGTTGAGGATACAAAGGTGGATGGTTCAAATCTCGATTAATAAATGTTACATAATGTTTCTGATAAATCTTAATTATTAAATGTTACAAAATGTTTCTGTTAATTTACATGTATAATAATATCAATTTAAATATGCATAGTATAAAATGTCTATATCGTATGGAAAATCACACAAAAATACCAAAAAATTTTTTTTGGGAATTTAGATAAGTTGAACAAAAGTTTTATAAAAGACACCACAGCTTTTAAATATGCTTAATGATGTTGAAGAAAAATTTCATCATTACTATTAATTAACAAGGATAGAATATATTATTGTTAAAAAAAACTCGATTAGCTCAACAAAGGTCACTTTGATTTCCGGAATCGCCCTCCAGTTCTGTGCAGCACTTAAACAGCAGTTATTCAATTATCAGCTGAACTCCATTGCTTAGAACTTGCTTCTTAAACATATGTAATTGGCAGTGTCCAAAAGCATTTGGCGATAGCTCAATAACTTCTCCAAATTTGTGTGAATAATGCCTGAACAAAAGCTGTGATTGAAAATAGTTCAAGGATTATTCAACACACTGCTGAATTAAATCGTCATAATGATGTTTATTTAATGAGTGATTGTTTGTTGGGGAGGGTTGGCGACAAGGCGACAGTGAGAAATGCGTTTAATAGCACCAGTTGGGTGGCTATCGCCGACTCGCTCCAACGCCTTTAGGTTACTTCCAGAATCGCGTACTGGTATACAACACAGAGGCAGGCCAGAAACGTGTCCAGATTACCGCAGACGTTCCACAAAGTTTAATCCTGGGTCCGGTGTTATGGAACACGATGTACGATGAGCTACTATGGTTTGAGTTCCCGAACGGGGTGAAGATATTCGGGTTCGCGGATGATATCACCCTTGAGATATGTGGCGAATCCATCGAAGAGGTCGAATTAACGATCTCGCACTCCATTTGAATTGTGAATAGATGGATGAGTTCCAGGCAACTGGAGCTAGCCCACCATAATACTGAGGTCACGGTGGTGAATAATCGAAAATCTGAGCAACATACGACGATCAGTGCAGGTAACTGCACAATCGAATCGAAGAAGTCTTTGAGGTATCTTGGGATCATGATCGACGATAAGCTGTCATTTATCAATCACGTCAATTACGCCTGCAAGAAAGCCTCTATGGATATATCGGCATTAGCCCGCATGATGTCGATTAGCTCGGCAGTGCAAGAGAGTAAGCGTAAACTACTGGCCAGTGTCGCCCAGCCCATACTTAGGTACGGCGGGCCGGCATGGATCATGGATCTTGAGTACCAAGGGCTACATTATTAAGCTAGAGAGTACGCACAGGCTTATGTGCCTAAGAATGATTAGAGCATACCGAACGGTATCACGCGACGCGGTCTGCGTCCTTGCGGAGCTGATGCCAATACGCATTGTCATAAAAGAGGACGTAGAGTGCTTCGAACAACGTGGAACAATAGGTATTCGGAAGACCACTAGAGCCGCATCCATGGTTAAGAGGCAAATGGAATGGAACAACTTCACCAAAGGTCGGTGGACCCATCGACTAATCCCGGAATTACCCGGGTGGGTTGGTAGGTGACACAGTGAAGAGATCTTCCACTTAACGCAGGCCACGGCTGTTTAAGGCAATACCTGCACAAATATGGGCATGCGCAGCCCTCCTCATGCAGCGAGTGCATGGAGTTGAGGAAACCACGGAACACGTGTTCTTCGCATGGCCTCCCTTCAATGGCGCGAGATCCGGCATAATTGCCGAAAGCGGTCACGACACGATTCCGGATATTTTGGCCCAGAGGATGTGCCAAGACCGGAAAATCTAAGGCGCGGTATGCGTAGCAGCCTCCCAGATCGTCCTTGATCTCAAACAAAAATGGCGAAACGATCAAAGACAGGTCGCAGGGACCACCTAACTACTAAAGCCCTAAGTAGTTAGACATAGTGGGTGCTTAACAAACACAATAGCCCCCTCCCCGAAGTAATAGCGAAAGGTGGTTCCCGGGAGGGTCCAGGGCTTAAGGCAAGGGTGGGTTTTTAGTGGGTCGAGGAGTTGGCACTCTCATCCCCACACCCTGCGTTCTTCAGGTGTCTGGTTGCAGATTTCCTTTCCGTCTAAAAAAAACACACACACACACACACACACACACACACACACACACACACACACACAGACAAAAGTCGAGTTTTCTCGCGACCTTAATACCCTTCGTTTGGTGGAAGAAGGGTTAAAACAGCAATAATCGTAGGTCAACGCTTTTTGGTTTCTTTCCATATTGCGAACTCTAAATTTTACGCTGTTTTTCAAGAAAGACGCAATCAAATTATTACTATTTAAAATACTTTAGTAGCTGGCCTTTTACAACAAGTTCTAAAATCTTTTCTCTAGTGTGCAACCAGTTAATGACAAAGTTCTTCGGCTTTAATCGTCCCAGCGACTTTTTTAATGTGAATAACTAAAGATTTGTGGTGGTCGAACACGGACGGACGTGGAAAACCGAATTAATAACGCAAAATAAATGATTTAATCGTGTTTATTTCCGCTTCAATTCTAGCGCGTAGTTGTACGTTCGTAATTCACTTTTTTTCTGAGTTCGATGAGTAGCTAGTAATGAGCGATTTTGGGTCTCTAGGTGTGAGTGGCCACAAGGGGTGTGCCAATCGTTCGACCATCCCATTTGCTTGTGGGTGGTAGGCGGTTGTTCCAAGAACCGATGATAATTCTCTGAACAACTCCGATTCGAATTGGCGTCCCTGATCTGATGTGATGTATTCAGGGCAGCCGAATCGTGAGATCCACTGGGAATAGAGTGCCATTACTACAGTACGCGCCGTCATATCCTCCAACGGGATTGCCTCAGGCCATCTGGTAAAACGATCTACAATAGTAAGAAGATAAACGTGACCGTTAGATGGTGGTAGTGGACCAACTAGATCGACATGGATATGGTTGAAACGACACTTCGGCAAGCCAAACGAAGCAAGCGGGGCTGTGATATGACGTTGAATTTTCGATTTTTGGCAAGATACACAATTTCTAACGAACTCGGCGACGTCTTTGTTGATTTTAGGCCAAACGAATCTGCTTGACAAAAACCTACGAGTTGCTCGTATGCCGGAATGAGCAATGCTGTGGAAGTGCTCGATAATCATATGGCGATGCGGCTTAGGTATATACGGACGAGTGGAACCCTCTAAAGAAATGTCACAATAAAGCGGCTGTGAACACGACTGCAGTGTAATTTGTTTTAACTTCAACGAAGAATTAGTCGATGTGAGTAATTTCCGCAGTTCTTCATCGGTGTTCTGGTCCAGTGCAATAATTTTATAGTAGATTGGAGTTGGAGTGCTGATCGTTTCCACACTGGAGAGCGTATCTGCAGTAACGTTGAGCTTTCCACTGATATGTTTGATGTCCGTGGTAAATTGAGAAATATATTGCAACGCTCTTTCTTCGTGGGGTAGACGACAAGCAGAATTCGAAGTCATGGCATTCGTTAAAGGATTATGATCGGTAAAAATCGTAAATCGTCGTCCTTCTAACAGGTGTCTGAAGTATCTGACGGCCATCTTCTCAGTTCCCGTCCAAACGTGGAATAGCTTCGCTGGCCCGATGTAAATTTTTCCGAATAAAAACCTAACGGCTGCCACATCCCGTTGACAAATTGCTGCAGAACTGCGCCAGCCGCGGTATTTGAAGCATCTACTAGTAAGCCCAAAGGTTTCGCTGGGTCCGGATAATAAAGTAATGCTGCTTCTGCTAGTGCTTGTTTGCAGTTCTCAAAAGCTCCTATTGCTGGTTCGGTCCATTCAATTTTTCTGACGTCGTTCTTCTTGTTACTTGTGATGAGACATCTTAATGCTGCCTGCATATCGGTTGCTTGCTGCACGAATCTTTTGTATCCATTTACCAGTGCAAGGAAACGACGAAGGTCTTTAATTGTGGTTGGACGGGTAAAATCCAGTACAGCTGACACTAGGCTAGGCAACGGTTTGACACCATCTTTCCCGATAAGATAACCGATGAATTCGACTTCTTGTTGTGCGAATTTACATTTAGGTAAGTTTATCACAAGACCATTTAGACGAAGGCGATCGAAAATTATTCACATGTGTTGATGGTGCTCTTCAATTGAAGACGATGCCACGCATATGTCGTCAATGAAGACGACAACAAAATCGAGGTCTCCAAACAGTCTGTGCATGAATCTTTTAAAGGTCTGATCTGCATTACACAGACCAAACTGCATCCTTGTAAACTCAAATAGACCGAATGGAGTTATAACTGCCGTCTTAGGTATGTCTTCCTCCTCTACTGGTATCTGGTGGTAAGCTCGTTCAAGGCCGATAGTACTAAATATTGACTTACCGTGGAAAGCGTTTAGTAGGTCGTGGATATGCGGAACCGGATACCGGTCTGGAACAGTAACATGGTTCAGCTTGCGATAATCACCTACAAAGCGCAATTGTCCTGATTTCTTCAGTACGCAGTGTAATGGACTTGCCCAACTACTACACTCAGCGAAATAAACTTTCGATATCCATAAGATTGCATTATGATTATTTGCTATAAGAATTCAGTATAAGTTTCATAAATTTATCTTATGAAATATAATGATGTTGAAAAAATAAAAATAGGGAGCAACCTGGATTCGAACCTTGGACGTTGAGGATATGGGTCCACTAACTTGCCCACTGGTATATATCAACACTTGAAATCAGGAAAGCTTAAAGGCGTATAAGAACACCGTCATGTGAAACAAAATCCATTTATAAGTTAGCCTTATGAAATTCCAAAGCATCGTTCATAAGTTGGATCTTATTAAATTCTTAAGATTATTTGGCTGAGTGTACTAGAGCGCCGACAAATGCCAAGATTAAGATCGTTTTGAATTCCTGTTTAGCGAGTGATAACTTATCTGGTGACATCCGGCGTGCTTTAGAAGCAGTGGATGGTCCTTTGGTAACAATGTGATGCGTAATACCATGACGAACATCTGCGCGCAACGTCGATGGACGTGTTATAAAATGGAACTCCTCAAGCAAGTGCCGGGACGGATGATCGTAGCTGACTGTTGTAACGTCGTGAAGAGTCGAATTTTCTATCCCACCGGTGTCTTTAAGTTTCGTTGTCCCATCGATGATACTACGATGTCTGAGATCCACCAGTAGACCAAAATTAGACAGGAATTCTGCTCCGATAATTGCTGTACTAACGTCGGCAACGAGGAAATTCCAGAAAAACTTTCTGCAAAGTCCGAGCTCTACGTACAGGCATCGTGAGTCAAACGTTTTGATGTTCGTGCTGTTTGCAGCATGCAGTAGGAACGGAATAGGTGATTTGGTTTTATCTCTTCTGGTGGCGGGTAGAATCGAAACATCCGATCCAATGTCGATCAAGAAACGGATGTTATTAGCCCTGTCGAAAACAGATAAGCGACGGCTTTCCTTGTTTGCGCCCACCTCCACCGTGACAGATGGGCTACTATTTAGTTTTTTGACCCATCTTTGAATGCACAAGGTTCGTGACACTGATGAGCGTTCATGCCGTATTTTTTGTGGTACCAGCAGACTGCCTCATTGGAATTCTGCCACACTCTCGACGCCGATCGACTTCTCGCGTTTTTTCCTCTGCAGATTTCCTTGAGCTTCCGAATATCCGCCGTAAGATAGGCGATTTGTTCTCCGAGGTCCTCCTGGGTAGGGAGTATTGCTTGCGAGTATCTTATCCGCCATTTCAGCCAACTTAGCAAGTGTGCCATCATGGATCGTCAGTACGGTTTTAATGTTCGCAGGAAGCCGTTGCAGAAACAACATTTTTATTAATCCGTCGTCAACATTTAGCCCAGCCCCATTTAGCAAATGCGTCGGTTTCATGTCGCCCAAATCGCAAGAGTTCAATAATTTTTCCATTTTTGCTTGTGGCGACATTTCGAATCGGCTCATCATTCTGGTTTTGATCGCCGGGTACTTTTCGTTTTCTGGTGGGTTTGCAACCAAATCAGAGATGTGGCATAACACGCTCTGGTCCATTAGCGATTATGTGGTAAAATTTGGTTGCGTCGCGCGTAACTCCTGCAAGGATGAACTGGGCTTCGGCCTGAGCGAACCGCATAGCCGGGTAACTCTTCCAAAATTCAGGTAGCTTAATAGCTACGGATGTAGTAGCCACTGAATTTTCCTCCGCTGGGTGCTGTCCTTCAGTCGCCATTTTTTTCAGTCGTAATAGGAAACAAGATGGCGATATTTTTGCGAAATTCCGTACGAATGGAATGCGGTATAAACGACCGGTTTTCGCGTGATTTTTTCACTAGGGGTCACCACCCAACAAACATCGGTGTTGAATTAGAGCTTGTTCAAGCAAATTTGGAGAAGCTATTCAGCTGTTTCTTCTAGAACAGCTGAATAACTTCTTCAAATTTGTTTGAACAAGTTCTAATTCAACACCGTTGTTTGTTGGGCAATGTGGTGGTCGAATACGGACGGACGTGGAAAACCGAATTAATAAACGCAAAATTCTAGCGCGTAGTTGTACGTTCGTAATTCACTTTTTTTTCTGAGTTCGATGAGTAGCTAGTAATGGGCGATTTTGGGTCTGTATACAGAAAGAAATCTTGAAGTAAAAACTACCATTGTACCCGACTACGCCTATCTTTAGAACTACCATGTAATTTCAGTCAAATTTACTACGTTTGTGGTAAAACCTTCAACGTTTGTGGTATATTTGACAAACCTCATATTGATATCAACCGCACCATGGTTGATCTAATCGCAGGCATGGTAAAAACAAACGCATTTATAGTCAGCTGAAAATTGTTGGTGATTGCGCTTAACTTAACCCTCGAAATGGTAGTTTCTGTGTAGTGTGAGTGGCCACAAGGGGTGTGCCAATCTCCACAGATTCTTTCCGAGCTTGCGGCACGGTCCAGCAAGTTGTGTCGAATGACAGCAATCTTGAACTACTATTGCATTTACATTATTTACTTCAAAGAAAAGCAAACAGATTTTAATGTTTTTGAAATTGGAAATATCTTCCCAACATCATGTAAACAGCAATTTCTGCTAGAACCAAATATGTGAAGAGAAAGTGTCGATAGGTCCGATAGCGTTCGGCAGGTTATGAAATTGAATAGAAGTAGTCTGGAATTGAGCGTAAAGCTTTTTGTTAACCAGTTTCAAATCAAACACAAACACTTTTGCCATACATCTCCATGCGGGTTCCGTCAACAACATACTGTTAAGAGAATCAGCATACAACACCTTACCGTGTTTTTCGCTAAGGTTGTTAAGTAAACAACGACGAGAAAAACATTACCGGTCAAATGAGAAGTTGTGTTTTCAAACCCTCTAAGGGAAGGTCCATTAATTATGTCACCCAGTAAGGAGGGAGGGGAGGTTTGGGAAAACGTGACGATCCATACAAAAACATTTTAAGGTCCATGCAAAAAACGTGACAAGGGGGGGGAGGGTTTATGAAAAGCCACTTTTTGCGTGACATAATCAATGGACGTTCCCTAATTGGAAATTTATTTCCATCACAGGTGCTTTTTAGGGAGTGTGAAACAGAAATTTCACATCACTAGAACTATTCTATGCCATTGGCGGTATTTGAGCACGATCAAGCGCGCACATGTTTGCCAGTCAAGGTGGCGGATCCGTACTGCTATATCCAAGCCCTTCGCTCAATTTTCAATATTTCTATTCAATTTTCACAACCTACCTTACACTGACGGAACTATCAATACTTTCTCTTCCTATCTTTCATTTCTAGTAAACATTACTGTCCACTCTTGGGACCTCAGCGAACATCTTCTTCTGCATCATAATTATTACCGTTTAATTTGAACTTCCATTGAAAACCTAACGGGCCCATTTTACTATATCTTAACCCTGAATATATAACATAAATAAACATTACTATCTAATTACCTGCGAAGCTCCGTTTTTTGAGCGGAAAATTAAAAAAAAAGAGAAAATTCGATTGTAATCTGCGATAAAGCAGAGATCATACAGGGATAGGGAAGTGACTATCGAATAAGCAGTTATAAAAGCATCAAACAATATCAGGGAACTAACTTTATTACTAGAACCGAATATGCACAAAAATTGTTCAATAATCTTCACCAACAAGTTGCTGTTTTGGAGCTCGATGGTTATAATCTTTGATTTCCGGGTTAGATTGGACTAGTTGATCATATGCTTCTGCAATTCGTAAGCATTCTTCCGTTGATAACTGAAACGACCTAGCCAATGGATCTACGGCGGCCATTCGAAATGTTAGCTGCGTTAGTTCTTCACGTACTTCTGGAGGATACAGATTGGCCACACCACGACGACAGTATTTCTGCCGCATGGAGAAAATATTCCGGATTACTTTTTCCACAACATCGAAATGGACCATGGTAAGAGGAGTTTTCAATGGAATTATAGTTACGACACCAACGTCCACGTCTGGTTTAGGGACAAATGCTTTCCCGGGGATAATGAATTTCAACTCTGCTTTACTCCAAACTTGATTCATAACGGATAATCGGCAACGATATTCGGAGAGCATGGGAGCCACTATTCGTTCAGCGACTTCCTTTTGAAAAGTTAAGGTCAAACTGGCACGCCCATATGACCATGCACCGGTGTGGAGGCTCATTTCACGAATCCAATTAATGAGAAGTCTAGTCGAAATAGCAAATGGCAAGTTGCCAATTATATGAACTGGGGCACGTTTATCGTTCCATTCAGTTTTTGGACAATTTGGAAAGGCTTGCTCTGTTCGGTACTCGAGAATATCGCCGCGAACGATGTCCATTTGCAGGAAATCTTTAGAAGCTTCAGACAAAAGCTCCAATGTAGGTAGAAAACGTCTATCCTTTTCGACTACGGCTAGCTGGCGAGGAAATTGTCTGATAATAGATCGTGTTATGCCACCCGGGCCTGGGCCAACCTCCAATACGTAGTTTTCTTTTATATTACCAGCCGCTCTTACGATCTTGTTTGTCAATCTTTCATCCATAAGAAAGTTTTGTGAAAGCTGCTTGATTGCTCTTAGCTTGTAGAGACGAACTAGATCACGGATTGTTGGTAGCGGTGGAAGTCGAGCGCCAGTCTGAACCAGGGATTTAACAGCTGTAGATGAAGACATAACTGAAGTTGTTTGCTTATCCTAAAATAGAATTTCAGTCAGAAAAATATGTCTACAATTGTAATATGCGGCACAGTTACCTAAATCATATGAAAAATAAATGTTTAATATTATTGCTTTTCCGGTACTTCCACTTTCAGAGGCTCCTCAAAATCATCCAAGAATCTTTCCTGTTTAACGGAATACATGGAGTAGAAATATATCCCGAGAACAGATCCACCCAACACTAGGGCAGTTATCTTGCTATTTCTTCGCTGGCGTTGTAATTTCTGAACCCGCTGCAAGTTCTGTTGCTCAATCAGACGCATGAAATCAATTTCCGATTTTTTCAATTTTCTGCTTGGGTCATCGATTTTTAATCCATGCTGTTCAGGAGCCGGAGACATTTTACAATATGATGAAAATGGAGAACTTTCAGCAGTTGATAAGGATATTCGCGATTTTTTCACCTTTTACATCAGGATCGGCCGACCGGGCTAAAATTTCACTCTCACGCTTTATGACATAACAAAACAAACGTGTGCTGCTGTCATATTTACACACGCTACTTCAAAACTACTGAAGATCGCGTACGATCCAACCATTTGAAACAAGGAGCTGGCGAGAAGTCATTTTTCTTTAGCCAACATCTCTAACATCCAAACATCAAAAGATTCATTATTTGTAAACAATACTGCCACTCGTGCCCGTAGGAAGAAACGTCAGACGGGCCTTCACGCTCGTTCAAGATAACTCAAAACTGAGTTGAGGTTACTCAGTTTCATATTTTCTTTTGAAACGTCAGCGCATGAGTAAGAGGATTTATGAATTTGAGTAACATCGACTCAATCAATAATAAAAAAGCTCAGATTTTCATTTTGAGTTTTCAGCTTGTATCGACGCTAAGGTAATGACTCATATATTTCAAGGTGGCTTTTGCGAAGCTAAGCGAAAATCTAATTCGTCTAAAATTTTAGAAGTTAAGGAGATATAAGAAAAATGGAACAGGTTGCAGCAGCGGTGGATGCGGAAACTTATCGCAAATTGAGAGGTAATTGTTAGTTTTCTGATGTAACAAACATTTTTGAGGTTATTTCCGAATTGTGATCCAAACCCGGATTGTAAAGGAGGTTTTTCTAAATATCTTTTATATTATCCACATAAGTTTGCTCAAGTTTAGGATGATAAACGCACTTCCCTTCTTCATTTGAATAACGTACTGTAATAATGGGATTATTGCTTTTTTTCAGCATACATCCGGGCTTTACTCAGGATCAATGACAAAATGCGCATTGATGACATTCGTCGAACGGTAACTGTGAGTCCGCAAATGAAAGATCAACATGTTATTCGTTTAGTTTACTGGATAACGGTAAGAAAATTCGATTCGTTAATAGTAATATTAATTACGTTTCTGTTACGACATTTCAGCCCTCAGAAATCGCATTGGTGAAATACGTTGCTTCACTGAACAGCGTTGCTCAACTACATATCGCATGCGTTGCCGAACCTATGGGTGTGGGAAGGCTCTATTTAGGGATTAACACCCAAGTCTATGTGAAAGCAAAAACATCCATTCACGCCATTGATTTATTTTTTAGAAGTTAGAAGAAATTAATGAAAATAAATAGAGCTGGAATATATATAAATGCCCGAAATGCTTCTTAATTCCCAATATTTGGATTTTATAGAGAAAACGGAATGATTTAAATTGTTTTGCTGAAATTTTACTCATTGCACTAAAACTTTAAATTTATGAAAATGAGTAAGGGTAACTCTAATTAAAATATATATCCAGTTTACTCAAAATTGAGTTTTGGTTTATTTACTCAATTTAGGGTTGGTCCGGTTTTAATTGAATTGGGTGACTTTTCACTCAATTCTGAGAACCTTCAAACGAGCGTGTTATTCAAATAAGGCCCGTGATATGTTGCATACTGTCAAACGCTAGTAACAAGGATAGGGTTGCCAGGCCCCTGATTTGAAATAAACCAACACTGAAAAAATCTTGCAGTAAGAGCTACCATATTACCCGACCATAATATTTCAATCAGATTACTACATTTACAAAAAAAAACCATTTTTTTTTATATCAGTAGCAACAATTAAACAAGTCAAACATAACACAGCATAAATTTTATGAGCATTTTATAAACATTAACAGCGTTCATATACGACTAATAAACATACAAGATTGTAAACAAAAGTATTCCATTTGAAAAATATGTGTTAGAACTAATAGTTGAAAACCATAGCATCTCGCACATAAATTTGATTACGATTGGAAATATCACTGAGGAGTTTACGAATCAAAAGAGGAAGCGTTAAAGCGCAAAATAAAAATCTTTAAAATGGTGGCAGCAAACGTTGTGCTGGACGAGATGAAGCTTCCAAAGAATTTATAAGCAGTTTTCTAAGGTAATATTCCCTATTTTGCTTGAGTTTGTATTTTATTTTCATTGTTACGTCGTTTGCTGTAGATTTAGACCATAATTACGAGTTGAATGAGAAATAGAAAGAAGAGTTAGCGCACAGGATTTTAACGCCATGTTCTTCTAGACACAGTTGGAATATCGAAGAAGAATTCCGACAAATAGTTTATTTGAGACAGGAGGGACTAAGTACAATCACAGAGAACAAACATCCAAGTCAAATTCAAAAACTGTGTCAGAAATTTAACGGTTATTTCATAGTCGTAATGAACTGGCAATAGCGTGGCGGCGCTGGCATCGCCACCATTGACCAGCTTGAAATCTTATTCATCAACTAAATTTTGTTGGCAGTTCAGTTCTTTCTCCGCACGGTCAACGAATCTTACACATGTTCGATTAAAAATCGCAAGTGGCCACAGCCCGAGAGATGGCAATAGTGTTTTAACGTATTTTAATTTGAATCCTTACACAAGTTCTTTTGAGAAATATATTCTAGTTTAGATGTCTGTTGTACAATGTAAGTAAAATGAATTATTTTTTATTCAACTAATACAAATTTTGCATTTTATAGGAAAACGATGTCACCGAGTTTACACTTGTACACTATGGTTAAATTGGGAGAATTTCGGCTCAAACTACTTCCAGAGGTGGATCAATCAAATTCATCAGATCAGCATGTAGAAGAAGGGCTGAACATCAGTATAATTATTCTGTGGATCATCCTTCTAAAGAGTTTCATTTCGTCGCCATCAATCCATACTTCGTGTATTTTTCCTGAACAGGCACAACAACTGTATTGTAGTGCAAAGATTTTTCTAAAAATAAATGCTTTAAAATCATTAGTTAAATTATTTTCTTTACTATCTTTTCGGGATGAAGTCAATGTATAACGCAAAACATTGTTTTTTCTTTCCATAGATAAAATGTGAGTGCTTATTATTTGTATATTTTTTCCATTTATTTCACCAACCAACCTTGTAATGTGTATGGAAAACAAACAATAAATTATATGTGTACCACTTATACATTTCCATGCAGCCTACACATAAAATGTATAAGTTTGGTGTTATTGCTAAAATCTATATCGATCACACATATACTTGATATGGATTTTTTCTCAGTGTACAGTTTCTGCATTTGTGGTAAATATTCCTGGTGCAGTTGAAAACCGGAATATAGCAGTCGCGCCAATCGATTTTAGCGTTTGCTGTTGCTGTTTAGCGGTTCTTTAAAACAGGGCTGCCATTTTTCTGTAGCCAACATCTCTAACATCCAAACGTCAAAAGATTTTTTTGTGTACAATGCTAGCGTATATACCCATAGTATCAAACGTCAGACGGGGAATTTCCTGATTACATGTGTTGAAAAATACTAGTGGGCTAGTCTTTGGACCCATAACCCAGGAGGAAAGTCACTCTGCCACCTTGTGTTAACACTCTCAAAAACACAATTTGCCACACTTCAAACACACTCGCAACCACATTAAATATAAATTCATATATGGCACCACTTACACGAACCGATTGTTTGTTTTTGTTTCCCTCGCGCTTACGCTTATGTAATTCAGATGATACACAAGTGCGCGCCCCACGTGTATTAAACGTCTAAATCGTCTTGAAAACACAAAAACACGTTCTGCCACCCCAGAACGAATTCGTACATGATCAACACAAACACAACGTGGCAGAGTTACTCACCCCTGCCATAACCTCAACGTTCAAGGTTCGAATCCAGGTTGGTACGTATTTTTAACTTTTCAACATCATTAAATATTATAAGATATTTGTATGAAAATCATACTGATTTCTTATAGTGACCCGAATAAAAAATTTCATAGATTTATAATTGAATGCGTTGTCACCATTACAATCTATATCTTGTAAAATTAATATTTTTGTTCACAACTATAATCACAATAGAATCTAATGTAAACTGAGATTGTACGTTATATCCGGGAATTTCATTTCCTGGAAGTTCATTTCCCGGAAGTTCATTTCCCGGAAATTCATTTCCCGGAATGTATCAATTCCCGGAAAATCCTTCACCGGAAAAGTTAATTTTCTTTTTTTTTTCTCAAATCTTCAACTGATTAATCAATAAAATGTAGCTTTTAAGTATATCTATATTCTTATGTATTGAAATGGGCTTCAAATGGTGAGTTCACAATTTCTAAGGAGGGTGCGACCGACCTCTGGTCCTCACAAGTTCCTACCTCACGCCTCCACGAGTCATATGATCACAAAAATCTGTCAGCTGAAACATGGAGACGCTGGTTGGCGTTAGTGATCCTCATAGCAAGAGATAAGCGGAAATTCGATTCAACGATTTGGCAACGGTGTTGTTTTTTATTCACAGATGCTGATAACACTTGCCGCAGTGCAAAATTTGCACGATTGGCTCAGATTTGACAGCTCTCGCTACACGATTGGCTCAAAAATGGCTGCTTCCGCATATCTCTTACTATGAGGATCACTAGTTGGCGTAGCCTGGGCAATGTTGTCAATCCGACAATAGCGAAGTGAGGGGGTGCGACCGGTAAATCATATCATAATTTTCCATTCTCATATCTTTCAGGTCTTCCAGGTCGTCAGGTATTATAAAATAATTTAAAATTTAAAATTCTTTTTTTTTATGGCGGTCATACATTGCCTAAATTTTATGGTTCATAATGGATGCGCAAGTTTGTCTACAATTGCAACAAAACAGCAGTCGGCACACATGTAATTTTCAGTTCATAATACAATATACCCTCACTATATATTTTATCTTATAGGACATTGTTTATTCATAGCCATTTTCATTCATCTCTATCATCTTTATCATCATTATTATCATTTTTTATCATTACTTGTGTTTTCGTAATTTATATTCTAACATAAATATTTTTTTTTTTTTTTACAATTTCACTTTAAAGGTTATATATACTTTTAATTATGTTGTCCTTTATGTCGAATTATCATTATGATTGAGAAGTATTTAGTACCTTGATTAAAAGAAGCTGCAACGGAATCTATGGTAGGATTTTGTACTTATTACCTAATGTGTTTTTCATTTCGTGTTTGCGAATAGACCTTCTTCCAAATCTGAGCTGGTTTGATTCGTGCAGCGCTGTTTGCCATTCGGCTAGTGTCTGATGTAACAGTTCAATTTTTGGCATTACTGTACCATAACTCACAATATCATTATATTTGATGATATTGTTTTATCGATTTGACTTCATAGATGATTTAACCATTGCTTATTGTTTTTTACGAACCAACAGGTACAAGAAGAAGTGGGTGTGGGAAGGCTCTATTTAGGGATTAACACCCAAGTCTATGTGAAAGCAAAAACATCCATTCACGCCATTGATTTATTTTTTAGAAGTTAGAAGAAATTAATGAAAATAAATAGAGCTGGAATATATATAAATGCCCGAAATGCTTCTTAATTCCCAATATTTGGATTTTATAGAGAAAACGGAATGATTTAAATTGTTTTGCTGAAATTTTACTCATTGCACTAAAACTTTAAATTTATGAAAATGAGTAAGGGTAACTCTAATTAAAATATATATCCAGTTTACTCAAAATTGAGTTTTGGTTTATTTACTCAATTTAGGGTTGGTCCGGTTTTAATTGAATTGGGTGACTTTTCACTCAATTCTGAGAACCTTCAAACGAGCGTGTTATTCAAATAAGGCCCGTGATATGTTGCATACTGTCAAACGCTAGTAACAAGGATAGGGTTGCCAGGCCCCTGATTTGAAATAAACCAACACTGAAAAAAATCTTGCAGTAAGAGCTACCATATTACCCGACCATAATATTTCAATCAGATTACTACATTTACAAAAAAAAACCATTTTTTTTTTATATCAGTAGCAACAATTAAACAAGTCAAACATAACACAGCATAAATTTTATGAGCATTTTATAAACATTAACAGCGTTCATATACGACTAATAAACATACAAGATTGTAAACAAAAGTATTCCATTTGAAAAATATGTGTTAGAACTAATAGTTGAAAACCATAGCATCTCGCACATAAATTTGATTACGATTGGAAATATCACTGAGGAGTTTACGAATCAAAAGAGGAAGCGTTAAAGCGCAAAATAAAAATCTTTAAAATGGTGGCAGCAAACGTTGTGCTGGACGAGATGAAGCTTCCAAAGAATTTATAAGCAGTTTTCTAAGGTAATATTCCCTATTTTGCTTGAGTTTGTATTTTATTTTCATTGTTACGTCGTTTGCTGTAGATTTAGACCATAATTACGAGTTGAATGAGAAATAGAAAGAAGAGTTAGCGCACAGGATTTTAACGCCATGTTCTTCTAGACACAGTTGGAATATCGAAGAAGAATTCCGACAAATAGTTTATTTGAGACAGGAGGGACTAAGTACAATCACAGAGAACAAACATCCAAGTCAAATTCAAAAACTGTGTCAGAAATTTAACGGTTATTTCATAGTCGTAATGAACTGGCAATAGCGTGGCGGCGCTGGCATCGCCACCATTGACCAGCTTGAAATCTTATTCATCAACTAAATTTTGTTGGCAGTTCAGTTCTTTCTCCGCACGGTCAACGAATCTTACACATGTTCGATTAAAAATCGCAAGTGGCCACAGCCCGAGAGATGGCAATAGTGTTTTAACGTATTTTAATTTGAATCCTTACACAAGTTCTTTTGAGAAATATATTCTAGTTTAGATGTCTGTTGTACAATGTAAGTAAAATGAATTATTTTTTATTCAACTAATACAAATTTTGCATTTTATAGGAAAACGATGTCACCGAGTTTACACTTGTACACTATGGTTAAATTGGGAGAATTTCGGCTCAAACTACTTCCAGAGGTGGATCAATCAAATTCATCAGATCAGCATGTAGAAGAAGGGCTGAACATCAGTATAATTATTCTGTGGATCATCCTTCTAAAGAGTTTCATTTCGTCGCCATCAATCCATACTTCGTGTATTTTTCCTGAACAGGCACAACAACTGTATTGTAGTGCAAAGATTTTTCTAAAAATAAATGCTTTAAAATCATTAGTTAAATTATTTTCTTTACTATCTTTTCGGGATGAAGTCAATGTATAACGCAAAACATTGTTTTTTCTTTCCATAGATAAAATGTGAGTGCTTATTATTTGTATATTTTTTCCATTTATTTCACCAACCAACCTTGTAATGTGTATGGAAAACAAACAATAAATTATATGTGTACCACTTATACATTTCCATGCAGCCTACACATAAAATGTATAAGTTTGGTGTTATTGCTAAAATCTATATCGATCACACATATACTTGATATGGATTTTTTTCTCAGTGTACAGTTTCTGCATTTGTGGTAAATATTCCTGGTGCAGTTGAAAACCGGAATATAGCAGTCGCGCCAATCGATTTTAGCGTTTGCTGTTGCTGTTTAGCGGTTCTTTAAAACAGGGCTGCCATTTTTCTGTAGCCAACATCTCTAACATCCAAACGTCAAAAGATTTTTTTGTGTACAATGCTAGCGTATATACCCATAGTATCAAACGTCAGACGGGGAATTTCCTGATTACATGTGTTGAAAAATACTAGTGGGCTAGTCTTTGGACCCATAACCCAGGAGGAAAGTCACTCTGCCACCTTGTGTTAACACTCTCAAAAACACAATTTGCCACACTTCAAACACACTCGCAACCACATTAAATATAAATTCATATATGGCACCACTTACACGAACCGATTGTTTGTTTTTGTTTCCCTCTCGCTTACGCTTATGTAATTCAGATGATACACAAGTGGGCGCGCCACGTGTATTAAACGTCTAAATCGTCTTGAAAACACAAAAACACGTTCTGCCACCCCAGAACGAATTCGTACATGATCAACACAAACACAACGTGGCAGAGTTACTCACCCCCTGCCATAACCTCAACGTTCAAGGTTCGAATCCAGGTTGGTACGTATTTTTAACTTTTCAACATCATTAAATATTATAAGATATTTGTATGAAAATCATACTGATTTCTTATAGTGACCCGAATAAAAAAATTTCATAGATTTATAATTGAATGCGTTGTCACCATTACAATCTATATCTTGTAAAATTAATATTTTTGTTCACAACTATAATCACAATAGAATCTAATGTAAACTGAGATTGTACGTTATATCCGGGAATTTCATTTCCTGGAAGTTCATTTCCCGGAAGTTCATTTCCCGGAAATTCATTTCCCGGAATGTATCAATTCCCGGAAAATCCTTCACCGGAAAAGTTAATTTTCTTTTTTTTTTTCTCAAATCTTCAACTGATTAATCAATAAAATGTAGCTTTTAAGTATATCTATATTCTTATGTATTGAAATGGGCTTCAAATGGTGAGTTCACAATTTCTAAGGAGGGTGCGACCGACCTCTGGTCCTCACAAGTTCCTACCTCACGCCTCCACGAGTCATATGATCACAAAAATCTGTCAGCTGAAACATGGAGACGCTGGTTGGTGTTAGTGATCCTCATAGCAAGAGATAAGCGGAAATTCGATTCAACGATTTGGCAACGGTGTTGTTTTTTATTCACAGATGCTGATAACACTTGCCGCAGTGCAAAATTTGCACGATTGGCTCAGATTTGACAGCTCTCGCTACACGATTGGCTCAAAAATGGCTGCTTCCGCATATCTCTTACTATGAGGATCACTAGTTGGCGTAGCCTGGGCAATGTTGTCAATCCGACAATAGCGAAGTGAGGGGGTGCGACCGGTAAATCATATCATAATTTTCCATTCTCATATCTTTCAGGTCTTCCAGGTCGTCAGGTATTATAAAATAATTTAAAATTTAAAATTCTTTTTTTTTATGGCGGTCATACATTGCCTAAATTTTATGGTTCATAATGGATGCGCAAGTTTGTCTACAATTGCAACAAAACAGCAGTCGGCACACATGTAATTTTCAGTTCATAATACAATATACCCTCACTATATATTTTATCTTATAGGACATTGTTTATTCATAGCCATTTTCATTCATCTCTATCATCTTTATCATCATTAT
Source organism: Aedes japonicus (assembly GCA_034211315.2). Taxonomy (NCBI): domain Eukaryota; kingdom Metazoa; phylum Arthropoda; class Insecta; order Diptera; family Culicidae; genus Aedes; species Aedes japonicus. Next base: position 247,653 of record JASCZW010004921.1, read on the forward strand.
TATCATTTTTTATCATTACTTGTGTTTTCGTAATTTATATTCTAACATAAATATTTTTTTTTTTTTTTACAATTTCACTTTAAAGGTTATATATACTTTTAATTATGTTGTCCTTTATGTCGAATTATCATTATGATTGAGAAGTATTTAGTACCTTGATTAAAAGAAGCTGCAACGGAATCTATGGTAGGATTTTGTACTTATTACCTAATGTGTTTTTCATTTCGTGTTTGCGAATAGACCTTCTTCCAAATCTGAGCTGGTTTGATTCGTGCAGCGCTGTTTGCCATTCGGCTAGTGTCTGATGTAACAGTTCAATTTTTGGCATTACTGTACCATAACTCACAATATCATTATATTTGATGATATTGTTTTATCGATTTGACTTCATAGATGATTTAACCATTGCTTATTGTTTTTTACGAACCAACAGGTACAAGAAGAAGAGGCGCGCAGCGAGCAAGGTGGGTCGATCAAGTAGAAGGCCACCTGCGGACCCTCCGCAGACAGCGAGGCTGGCGAGTGACAGCCATGGACCGAATAGAATGGAGACAACTTCTGTGCACAGCAGAGGCCACGCCGGCCTTAGTCTGATTGGTACGGTAAGGTAAGTTATTGTTTTTTATGTGCATTTGTCTTTATTTCTCTGCTTTCCCTGCTTTCCCAACACAGGAGCAATAACTGTTACGCCAGCAAAAATAAAAGCGGATTCATGTTATAAAATCAACATCAAGCTGCAAATAGTGACCATGGCAACAGTAAATTAAAATGTATAAATGTTAGTTCTGTAACTAACAAACTTTTTCAGGATACCACAAATCAAGATTTTGGTGAAATGCTGCTATCAGTGAAAACGAACGAAATCGCGCTCATGCGCAAACCACGGAACTCTACACTAAAACACTTCACTACATTTCTTGCATTTCAGGATCAACCGAACGGAGATCGTATATAATAGATAGGAATGATTGTATTATTTTTCATTTACATAAATATTTACACTATTGTATAAATATTTCATGGAAACCGGAGGGACCATCAGGGCACCCGATTGAAGCACTCTGGATGGGGAGAGTGGAAATGCCAACTCCCCATTGCTAACAGTTTGTGAATAAAGGGCGATACGGTCAAAATTTGGTCAATATCAACTTGACGTATTTCTTTCAATTTTGCATTTAAAAAACCTGAACACCCCTCATTTTGAAGGTGTGTGTGTGTAGAATGTTGCTCCTATTTTGATTATGGAATTCACTCTTCAGTTGTCAAAATGCCGTCCAAGCAAGAAGAGCAGCGTATCAAAATTTTGCTCGCGCATCGCGAAAATCCGAGCTACTCGCACGCAAAGTTGGCAAAATCGCTAAAAGTTGCCAAATCAACCGTTACAAATGTAATTAAAGTGTTTGGGGAACGTTTGTCGACAGCCAGGAAGTCTGGATCGGGGGGAAATCGAAAACCGGAAGCCGCTGAGACGACAAAGAGAGTTGCCGGTAGTTTCAAGCGAAACCCTAACCTATCTCTCCGAGATGCCGCAAATAAGCTGGGTGTATCGTCTACAACCGTGCATCGAGCCAAAAAACGAGCCGGACTATCGACTTACAAGAAGGTAGTTACTCCAAATCGCGATGATAAACAAAATACGACGGCCAAAGCGCGATCCCGGAGGCTGTACACGACGATGCTTACGAAGTTTGACTGCGTGGTAATGGACGACGAAACCTACGTCAAAGCCGACTACAAGCAGCTTCCGGAACAGGAGTTTTATACGGCAAAAGGAAAGGGAAAGGTAGCAGATATTTTCAAGCACACGAAACTGTCAAAGTTCGCAAAGAAATATCTGGTTTGGCAAGCCATCTGTACCTGTGGCTTGAAAAGCAGCATTTTCATAGCTTCCGGGACTGTCAACCAAGAAATTTACGTGAAAGAGTGTTTGAATAAACGTCTGCTGCCTTTCCTGAAGAAACACGGTTGTTCCGTACTGTTTTGGTTGGATTTGGCATCTTGCCATTACGGTAAAAAGGCCATGCAGTGGTACGCCGCCAACAACGTGCAGGTGGTTCCCAAGGACAAGAACCCTCCCAACACGCCAGAGCTCCGCCCAATTGAGAAATACTGGGCTATTGTCAAGCGGAACCTAAAGAAGACCAAAAAAACTACTAAGGACGAGCAGCAGTTCAAGGCAAACTGGCTTTCTGCGGCGAAGAAGGTGGACAAGGTGGCTGTACAAAATCTGATGGCAGGGGTCAAGCGTAAGGCCCGGCAATTCGGATTTTGAAAAGCGGAAGCCTAACTGAATATTTTTCCTGAATTTTATACTAATTGAACTTGAAAAAGAAATTTAATTTGATTTTTTAAATAAACGATTTCACCGATTTACACGCGTTTTCCCTTGACCAAATTTTGACCGTATCACCCTTTAAAGGGCGGGCTCTTCTCCCCGCCCATTGGGGCATCCTTATGTTAGATAGCTTACTCTTGTGACCAATTGTTCAGTCTTGTTGTTGGAAGGAGATTCTTTATATCCCTGTGGATACGTATAAGTGATGTTGCCTATCGCTCCATCCAACCCCTCTTTGGCCCTTCATACAATGGCATGACTAGGATAATCAGTGGTTATTAAAGCTTGATCAAGTCTAACAGAGAGGAGAGCCTATTGCTGTCGGACATAGTTTCCGTGCTACAATGGGTGGTAGTACATATCATACATCATACATCATATATTCTTATGAATTGAAATTTATTAGAAACAAGGTAAAAACCAAAAATTGTACTTGAGATATGAAAAAAAAGAAAATACCTTTCATATGAGATTTACCCTTTCTTTAAACATGAGCTGTTCTTTCAAATATTTTGATGTGAAGAAAAAAAAATAAAAGCTGACCCGCATACTCACAAACCATTCCTTGACCATTTCCATTATTGTTGACGACCGTTTCCGTTATTGTTTCGAACTTTACCCTTATAGTTGACAACTATAAACTAACAATCTTCTATAAAGTTTTAACAATATGTCAGATGGTAAAAGGTCAAGAAACTATATGCTGAATAGGCGGTTAAGTGAGGTAACCATAAAAAAATGGCAATTTTCACGAACAAAATTTTTGCTGTACTCTATGCCAAACAATTGGTAAATAATCCAGACCGAGTGCATACAATAAAAGACCTTTCAATGATGATATGGTAAACGTTAACAATATGTGTTAATGTAGCGGTTGTATGGTGAAAATGAGAATAATCTATTCGATGACAATAACATAAAATGTGATAATATATCTTACATTCTAAATATAGTTTCGACTATATAGCAAATTGTTTTTCGTTATGCGGGGAATATCACGGGCCTGTTGCTTACACACTTAGAAAATTTTACAGTATTCGGTAATTTTTTACCGAACTTTCAACAGCTGAACGTTCGGTAATTAAATCAATTACCGAACGTTCGGTATTCGAATTTTTCGATGAGCTGTCAAAAAATACCGAACAGTTCGGTAACGGGAGATTTGATGATCTGTCAAACGCTACCGTACAGTTCGGTAATCTTTGTAGTCTGGTACCGAAATGTTTCGGTATTGTTGTTTGTTTTTATCGTTAAACACCAACATATTCGGATGTTATTGTTTTATTAAACAAAAATACATTTGTTGTTAATTGTTTATTTTCTTATTTATTCTTGTTCGGATATATGAACTAAAATCTAGACTAAAATATGATAATTAATGATGCAAATCCGGAAACATATCCGGAGACATGTTCCCGCCAGTAGGAGAAACCTGTAAACAATTACGGAAAACCTCGATGAGTCGAGGATCCTGCGTACAACTGCTGGCGTACCTGCTCCATCACCGTTAATTTTGGGTTTCCGCCACGAGTAGAAAACATTTTAATTTAAACCATCCACACCTCCTTCTGAAACACAACCGATCATTGGAACCACGAGACTTCATAGAAAATGGCCTACAGTTTGACATATAATAGTACTTTACCGGGCTCCGGTAATTCAGAGTTCGTTTTACGTTTTGTTCGGTAAAGTGCTTACCGTATTCAGTGATTGTTTGTTTTTACCGTATGGATTGTATTTTTTTCTACCGAATACTGTAAATAAAATACAACATAACAGATCGTTCGGTAAAGTGTTACAAAATTAGTGTCAAATTATTTATGTTTACCGAAAAATCGGTAATACTTTATGTTTACCGAAGTATTTCGTCAATTTTTTTACCGAACAGCCAAATCGAGTTTAAGTGTGTACATTTGCAGAATATATAGGAAATAAATAGATCAAACAAATATCATGATTATTGTATTTTTAATATAGCAAATGGTTATTACCATGAGGTTATATTTATAAAACGAAATTAGGTTATGTATAAATTTATGGAAAACACTTTTTTTTAGCTAAATATTAAGTTTTTCGGGAAATGTTACATTCCGGGAAACGATATTCCGGGAAATTTCATTCCGGGAAATGTCATTCCGGGAAATGTCATTCCGGAAAATGAACTTCCGTAGAATGAAATTCCGGGAAATGACATACAATCGTAAACTGAAACATCGACAATAGAAAAGAGGGGTTGTTGTATATCTTTACCGTAGAGAAAATGATTATTTTCCGAACAAATTTGAACCAATTTCCTTTAATTATATTGTTTCACAATTTTTGAAAATACAAGCATATGGAGTGATCTATTGTAATGACAATATGCATTTTTCTTTTATCTGATTCATGTACAATAAGATCCATGGTCAGAAATAGATTTTAATGTTATTATATAATATTGTATTATAATTGTATGGTTATTTCCCGCATTATCACAAACCATCCCTGGAGCATTTTCCTTATTGTTGCCGACAGCTTCGGTTATTGTTACGACATTTACCCTTATAGTTGACAACGATAAACTAACAATCTCATTTATAGTTTTAACAATATGTCAGATGGTAGAAAGCCAAATAACAATATGCTGAATAGGCGGTTAAGTTAGGTTACCATATAAATATGGCAATTTTCACGAACAAAATTTTAGCTGTACTCTATGCCAAACAGTTGGTTTATAATCTAGACCGAGTGCAGACAATAAAAAACCTTTCAATGACAATATGGCAAACATTAACAATATGTGTTAATGTAGATGTTGTATGGTGAGAATGAGATTAAATTATTCGATAAAAATAACAGAAAATGTGATAATATATGCTACATTCGAAATATAGTTTTGACTTTATAGCAAATTGTGTTTCGTTATGCGGGTTTAATCTGGGAAATAATCAAAATTCAATCTTTCGAAAATCGAAACTGTATTTCATTGAGTGTAGGATAGTTGTCAGGTCTCTGCTTCAAAACAACCGTTGAGTCGTTTTGGTTCTCCGTGTATTCATCAAAGTTGTTAAAAATAGGTAGTTCTGATTTATCGTGAAAAGTGACAACAGCGACGATCTCGACGAGAGTTGTTCACCTTACTCATAGTTTCTTGAAAATTTAATGTTGGTACACAAAAACATCTGTGCTGTCGAGAAAGAAAACAACGTAAAAGAGTAGAAACTAGAGAGACGGCGGAGAAACTCTCCGGAACCGCTGGTCGTTCACGGTGCAAAGTTTGCAGATCTGCTCGTATTTCAGTTTAGTTGTCGTGAATAGCTGAGAGCGTACGGTTTACCTCTTGCATCCGTTTGTTGCTCAAAGTGCGTCGTTAGACAGCAGGAAGAAAACAAGGGCCAGCAGCTCAAATACAATTACAAAATAGTGTGCAACATTTTGCGTAGTCGTTTTTCACTGGACTTGAACACGAGCAAAATAGATTTCTGCCATTGCCCATGAATAGATAATTGCATTCGAGTGTGAAAATCGTAAATTGCTTGTGCTCTTCTGTGTCTGCAGCTGTGCAGTGCATTGCATCTTAGAGGCCATTTTTAGAGTTGGTGGAAACACGATTCGGAGAAAATCGAAAGGAAGTCATTGCATCCATCCATCGGTCGCTCGGTGAGGTCGAAAACTGCCAGGTAATGAAACGTTAGGATTCGATGCAGAAATAAATGGAATAACTTCCGACATTAAGCGCATGGAAGGTATCTAAATAAAACTGGAACGTACACTTGGGAGAGGATTGACTTAGGGTTTACAGTACCGGTTTAAAAATAACAAATAGAAACTTCCATACTAGCTTACGTAGATATAAAGTGTAAAATTACATGAGCGAACAGGCCCAAAAAGTTTCTACCCTACCTCAATCTGCTCTTACTAAAATGTGTCCAAGCATTATTATAAGTTATTTTTTGTTGTAGTCCGTCTATGCTTAGTTGATTAACATATAATTCCTGGTCATCAAACACTTCCCGTAAATAAGTAGATACAATAGCTATCAAGTTATTCATGAAAGCGCAAATTCTGTTATTTGCTACTTCGATGTTCACGCTGACTTCGCCGAAGTTTTCTGCGTTTAACTGAACTCGTTAATTCTTCTGTGTCGTGTTTGCACATGGGTGACATATGTGAGCGAATTTTCACTTCATAATTCATACGAGTCTTCACAGGTATCGTAATCTTTTCTAGATGGACAGTGGAACGTAAGCCGATCGTCTCTTATGACACAGTTCTTCACTACACATGGCATTTTTCGAGAATAAAACAAAGGTGATTCACTACGGGTGACAGCAAGAAAAGGTTAACTCTGCTAACGAAACCTGCTGTCACATTACAGCTTCTTCTTCTAGGCAGTTCTAGCAGTTATAAATTGAGCGCCTTTGGCACCAACTCCATTGCATGAACTTTTATAATGTGTAAAGAGCAAAACAATACCTTTTACCCAGGGAAGACAAGGAAATTTCCAAACAAAAAAATCTTCTTGACTGGATCGGGAACCGAACTTGCCGGATCCTAATTGGTAATATCTTGTTTTTATTACAGCCTATACAATTTAATTGCAGAATAAAACATACAAATCTGGAATCAGTATTAATCTGCAAATATTAATTAATTAAATTGTTACATGAACCGCTGTTTCGTATTCAATTTATTAAAGTTTCTACTGGAATATTCTAGTAGAGAACCAATAAAACATACAACGAAAAGTACAATGTCCATGTTCATATCATTCAAAAAATGATTGTTCAATTTGTTTAATGTTTCCTCGCTTTGTCGCTCTTATTCCGACCCCGCCTGCTTATGCAATTTGGAAATGAGCAGCTTAAGTTATTTACAAATGAGCAGCTCTCCGATCGACCAGAGATCAAATAGATTAGCATGAAAAAGCAATGCAAATGGTTATTTCGCTGAGTGTATGATTATTTGCTATAAGAATGAATTTCATAAATTTATCTTATGAAATATAATGATGTCGAAAAAATAAAAATATGGAGCAATCTTGATTCGAACCCTGAACGGTTAGGTTATAGGTCCAGTGACTTGTCCACTAGAATATTTCAACACTTGTAATCAGGAAAGCTTAAAAGCGTACAATAACAACGTCGTGTGAAACAAAATCCATTCATAAGTCAGCCTTATGAAATTCCATAGCAACATTCATAAGTTCAATCTTATGAAATTCTTAAGACTATTTGGCTGAGTGTAGGATTCACCACAAGCAAATGATAGGGGTACCTGGGGTCAGGGATGCAATTCTCCTCGGTGCTAGCAGGGTGCTTAGTGCAAAGATACTCCGCACATTGGCAAACGCAAACTCACCCGAGAGATTTTTGTTTTGTTTCCACTCTCTGCTAGACATCACAAGTTGAGTGACACCACAGTGTCTGTCGTTTGCATCCTCACCACACAACAGGCCGGAGCGTGTGAGTGATCTCTGAGGAGCACCGAAGAGAGCAGAATTATTTCACCGGGGAGAGTCACCCTGGTGAAAATCTTCGTTGTTAGTTTTATACCGCTACACTTGAATTTGAACATTTTTACAATGTTACTGATTTCTTAATGTTCTTCGTCTTCTTTTCGGCGTATCCAAGCATATTGCTTATCGCAATTAGCAGATGATTGCCAGGCTATCAACACTTAATGTTCTAGATGCAATTCCACAGTTATTGAGCCTTCGAAGCCAATCACCACCAATGCATGAATTTGTATATTGTGTGGCACTCTTTTGCCCAGGGAAGTCGATATTTATTTAAGTCGACTGGACTGGGAATCGAACCCGCCTCCTCCGGATTGTTAGTTCCGTGCCTTTACCGACTAGGCTATCTGAGGCCCATAATTCGTAATGTTCATCTATGATATTCTGAAAGTACAAAAAAGGAACCGGGAGTCGCGAAAAAAACATCGGACTGTACTTTCTTGTTCCCGTTTTCCAGCGATTTTTTCTTAGTGTTTGAATCAAGGTTTCACTCACGTTAGTGCGGTGTAGTCCTTTTTCGCTCTTTCACTCTTCGTCGTTCACACTGGAGTGAGTGTATGAACGCTCAGGCAGTTAAATATCAATTCTCTCGCTCTCCCGTGCTGTGTCGAACAATCTCTACTGTGGTGTCAGGAAAAAATCTCCGTAGAGACTGAGTGAGATTCACCAAAGAGAGTTAAAAATGTGCACCCGGGTGATTCTCACCAGAGAAATTGCAACCCTGCCTGGGGTAATATGCACAGGTTAAGGAAATCGAGTTGATTTATAATAGTTTATAGTTCTTTTATGTTCACTCAAAGTAGTAATGTAAGAAATGTTGACACAAAAGCTAAAAATAACGGAAAATTCATACTACCGTTCAATGCCCTCCGTCGAGGCAAAATGCACCACAACAAAGGAGCGTATCGCACCGAAATAGAGAGGCAAAATGCATTACAACATTGAGGTAAGATGCACTGTTACCAATATTCACAAATGGACAATTACTGATGTTTACATAAGATGAAATACTCTTCATTCAGTTCCCCGGACAGTTCCACAATAGTGTATTGCATTTTTATAGATTCTAATTCGCCCAAATTTCCAAAACCACTTGGCATATCTAGTACTTTTAGCATGTGGGGAATATCAGGCAAAATGGACAGTTCTTGGCGTTTTTACAAGACAATATTACCTCCATTGGATTCTCCAGACACTTCCACAATAGTACAGCACAAATGGATGCAATATTAGCAGAGCTAATATGATAAATGTGTGATTATTAATTTTTTCTTCTGAAATTAGGGGAAAATCGGGCAAAATGAGCCACTTCCCGGGGTCTGCCCAAGATGAAACCATCACCATTCGATTTCTCGCATTTTGTTTACATAAGATAAGCTGTTTTATAGGGCACTTATCCAGCGGCCTTTAATTAGTTGTGATTTTGGGTCCCATTTTCCCCACTGTGCAACGATTCAATTCATGGTGCATGACGCAAAATGTCAATAAATATCTAAAGGTTGCTTGTGCCGTGTCTAGCTCCGCTTATTCGCAGGATCACATGTCTCCAAATGTTGAGCACAAGTGATATGATACCATTCGTGGCGGACAATCCACTTCCATTTACTGAAACAGAAAACTGCTTTGCACATGTGAAGCAAAGTACGTCGTCAACATCATCCGTAGCCAAGACCTTCGGTTTGCGTTTGCTCTTTCTTAGCACCAGCTTTCTCGCGACGGGTGACCACGGACTTTTCCAGAACTTAAGTCATCGAGCTGGAGGGAACCGTGAAATGCTTCGGTTTGGACGTTTCATTGTTCGCTGCTCTGTCCCGATTCTGGTCGGAGCCGCTCGCTATAGTGACCTGATGAGCGGGTGGATAATTCTCTTAATCCTTATCGAATTTTCGCGTGTGACATTCAACAATGTCCATCCAATATCAACTCAATAACAACGGTGCATCAACAGTCCGCCGAGTGTACGTCAAAAAGTGGTCAAATCATTGTACGCAGGAGGGAATTGTGCTACAGCCACCTGGATTGCACGCATACACAGATCCTTCTGGAGCAATAATTTTCATCGTCAAAGCATCGTTCATCCGCTGCCTAGCAAAAATGAACATTGGAGGTAAAATCTCTCCGGACTCCTGACATGGCCATAATCGCAGTGATATTTATATCATCTCTCTTGATGCTGCCCTTTCTTCGCCACGACTTTTGGTGGCTTCGTTGGCACCTACAAAAATCAAAATCTGGTTAACTTGGATTTAATATACTAGTTACCGCAGAAAATCCTGTTTCGTTCATATTCCAGATTTGATGTTCGTCGAAAATGCGTTCCAGAAGATCGAAGAACTTGCGGACACTCTGGCACCAGAGTGGTATTCTCCGCCGTCCGTAGAGATATGTCCATATGTCGTTGAAAAAAAACCTTGAGCCAATCGTAGCCTGCCTCTGGTTGATGCTTTGAACGGATGCGGAGTTCCATTCGTTTGAACCATTTCGAAAGCCAGGTTTCGAACGTCCCTCGCTGTAAGTTCGTAATAACACTCACTCATATAGAAAATGAACTCCATCAATTCACTTTCTTGCTCTTCCGTGAATATCGACGAGTGGCTTCCGAATCGTGAGACAGACGTCGGATTACAGCTATTAAAAGGTACCGGAGGAGTATTTTTTAGGAACCGATATTGCCGATCGTAATTGTTCCAGCGTCCACGATCGACGATTTGTTTCCCGGATGTAATAACAAACCATGTCTAGCGGAAAAGGTAAAAACACTTGAAGTTGGTTTACATTAGGTGCGTTTTGTCCCAATATCCGGAATAATTATTATCACCTCCGACACTCAGATTAGACTGTAATGTTGCCTACTACTTAAGTTCGTGGAAAACTTCTTTTTTTGCTAAAAAAAAGCTTAGCAGAACCGCCGCGAAAACTTTTCAATGATTTTATTTTATTGTTTATAAATATTGAGCTGTCAAAATCATAGGGTGGCCATAATTGGAGACGTTTCAATAGGGTAGCTACAAAAATCTTGCTTTTTTACTGTTTTTCCGGGAAAACACAAGGGGGTGCATTTTGCCTCACCAGTGATCTGGCACCAGTTTTGTTTGTATTGAGTGATATATACGTTTAATGTATGCTCGAATAATTTTGTCGATTACAAATTGCAAAAGCTTCTAAATGGGGGAGGTAGCTCATCTAATCCGGTCCGCCTCTAAGCATCTTGATGTGAGTTACCAGGTGGGTCTCCACCGATTGCCTGTCGATCTGCCAATTTTGGAAGACGTCTGCATTGATTTATCTCAAATTATAATAATCCGTCCACTATATCACAAAACATTGCGATTGGTTGAGCGGATTGGAGATAATGAAATCATTGGGTACAGGACCAAGTCTCCCCCGGGTGGTGCGAAAATGATGAGCTTAGAAATAGAAGCGTAAAGTGCCAGAAGGCACGAGATGCTTCCAGGGACGCTAAATCCACAAAATCTTTCAATCGTAACTTACGGTTTAGATTGCTCTTTGGGACGCTCAACGTGCTTGTTGCAGGTGTGAGTGCCAGTAGTAGGGTTGTTTGTAGTATGTGCACACCCGAATTTTTTTTTTTTGTAGAGGTCTGTGGATTTTTTTGCCGGGTTCTCGGAAACTGAGCTTTCGGTAGTCTGGTCTGGCGAATTTCGCCGGGGCCCTTAAGGTGGGGTTGCCGAGCGTTCGGCTGTTGAGAGTTCGGTGGAATTTCGCAGGTTTTTGTGGGAAGATCTGGGTTGCACATATTCAAAGTTTACAGAAGAAGAGTGCTTCAATCATCTAATGTGAACAGTTGCGTTGCTTCTTTCTTATTTACAAATTTCTTATAGGGTTTGGCGCGTTATCTATAGTTTTCGGTGTTTTGTTTTTTTCCGGCGCCGCGATTGATTGGGTCAGTACAGAAAAGGATCAGGGAACTGCTGCTGGGGGAGATGTGACGGTAAATAATTAAAACATCCATACTATTAGTTCACCATATTTGCCGTATCACCATGTTGTCGATGCTTTGTTGCTAACTGCTTTGATATCGGTTATAGGGCATTATTTTAATTTCGGTTATATGTTGTTCGGCGGGGCGAGTGATCACGTGAGCACGGAAAAAAACCAATAAAACTGAATCCTAGAAAGTGTGAGCTGTTTAGTGGATTACCTGTTAATAGAAATGAGAGGAGGGATTGGTGTTTTCCGTTTGATTCCGACTACCTTTATTGCTTGTCTTGACGGATTGTTTCGTCTGCAGTGTGCGGACTTCTTCGGTGTCGTGTACTAATGACTCGACCAGTCGAGGTATTGGTGCACGGCGCTGGGGAGGTCTGCACATTGTGGACGGGTTTTTGGATGAAGGATACTAGTTTTTCTTCTCATTTCCAAGAAAGCTGCTTCTCGGTGAGATCTAGTGCTTCGCCTGGTGTGGTGGGCCGCTGGTGGGTATTATAATTGGTTGTGATCTATAGTATTCCTTTGCCATACTCGCCGGGCCGCTATGTCTTGGAACGGGTGAACCACTGTCCCATTGTGTGATTGGCTGCAATATCTTCCTTACTGATAAAATAGATCGATCCAAATTGGCTGTCAAGCGTTAATATAAATTTCCTTGTTTTCCTAGTGAGGAACCACCAACACACTTTGTTAGTGGTTTATATTTTACCAGACAAGTAAGACAATAAATCTTAGTATCTTTTCAGATAAATGGCTAAGCTCTTGAAACATTCGGGGGACTACAAGGATTTCGCTCATATCTTTGTTCTTAATTTTTTTTCTTTTCAGGCATCAAATAATTTATTTCTACCAAATTTTGAAGACAATATCTAATATCCTGATTTTGTTATGTTTTTTTTTCTGTTTTTCGTTATGCTTGTCTCTTTTCAGTCACAACTCCTTCTCTCTAAATTTTCCCTATCAATCTCCTCCTATCCTTAACCAATGCACGGAAGCTAATGGGACAACGGGGCCTGTTAGTGAAAGTGGCGGAATGCTATACGGATTAGTATGCACAAACGCTTAGGCTAAGTAGGTTCTCACTCAGCTTAAGTGCAGATCGGTGGGTAGTTGCCTGCCAGGGTGGGAATTGATCAATAACAATAACAATAACAAATTGCAAAAGCTTCTAAATATACAGAAGACATCTTAATCAATCAGCATCCTATTCCAGGATTTAATTTCAATCCGTCCAGACTTGTCACGAAATACGTTGCATGATTCTACTTCAGTAAACCCTTTCAGACGTTCGATTTCATCTCATTTACCTGTGTAAAAACATGGCTTCTCTCAAGCCATCAAGTAGCAATAACCTAACAGATGGCGCCACAGATTTGTTTTTATCGATAAGGAAAAAATGACAAACTGTCAGATTTACTATAGTAATACGTTGACTAGGCGGCGCTATAACTGGTCCTGGAATAAACTTGTATGTGGCAATGGGAAAATATCCCACAGTGTTTCAAGCTGAAATATATGCCATACTGGAATGTGCATCAATCTGTATGAAAAGAAATTATAAAAATGCAAACATATGCATTTGTTCAGATAGCCAAGCAGCTCTGAATTCTTTAAAGTTAAAAACAATCACATCTAAACTGGTGTGGGAATGCGCACAATTTTTACAGCAATTGTCCTGTCGCAACATGGTTAACCTCTATTGGGTTCCTGGGCATTGCGAAATTGAAGGAAACGAAAAAGCTGATCAGATGGCAAAAATAGGGTCATCCATGCAATTCATAGGGCCCGAACCATTTGTTGGTTTATCTTCTTGCGCCTTAAAAGTGGAACTAAAGAACTGGGAAAAGGAAAAAGTACAGGCTATCTGGAATAGTACCTCCAATGCCCGGCAATCGAAACAGTTCATTAAGCCTAACGCTTCTCATACGCAAAAGTTACTTAAACTTTCGAAACAAGACTTGAGCACATACACTGGATTGATAACTGGACATTGTCCGTGTAAATATCACCTGAAAATCATCGGTAAACTTCATGAAGGTAAATGCCGCTTTTGTGGATTAGAGAGTGAAAGCTCTAAGCAGTTAATGTGCGACTGTGTTGCACTATTCAATAAACGATGCAGATTTTTTGACAAGGGGCTCATTGAACCCTGTGAGATCTGGAACGCTGCTCCCAATCAAGTAGTACACTTCATAAGAAATGTAGTACCTGCTTGGGAAAATTGCCTACTGCCGTAGTGGTAGTTACTCCAAATAGTAACTTACCATTGCGATAATATGGCAGAAATAAAAAGGAGGACACGCTACAAGAAATCAAATCAATGGTCGCAGTGGCAATACGTCCCCAATAAGGAAAAAAAAAGTTCAAACGATAAGCTATTGAAATACTTAGCACTTTCCTGTAAACAAAGACAACAAACACAAGGAATTACATTTCCCTAAGGGACCATCCATTATTTATGTTACGCGAAAATCTGACTTTCCTCTTGTCAGGTTCTTGTATATAATTTCAAATCCCCTCCCCCCCCCCTCCCTTACTGCGATACATAATTAATGGACCTTCCATAACATAATGGTTATGCAAGATGGAACTTTGAAAAATTTACGTTTGCATCTTTTTTCCTCTCTTTATTTACAAGAATAACTTTGCCCACTGATCCGCTTGTATTGGTGGTTAAGTTGAACGTAATGGCATTTTAGCACAACCGCTTCAGTGCTTCGTGAAGTTTCTCAGTACAGTGGTGGACTTTAATCTAAGGAGTTCCTTTGTCTGCCATGGATGATGCTTTTCTTTCTGGTGAATGATTTTGGGTACGTGTCTGTCGATGGTGTACGCCAAAACATGTGACAAAGTACTTGCCCAACTCCGACATTATAAGTATCGAGGATGGTTCCCCAGTTGATACACATAATCTGGTTTTCGAAAATCGTAGGAAACAACGTCCGGTGTAACGTCAAAGCCATGAAACAAGTTGCTCTCGATAGCCACAGCCAAAGGAGGGTGATGAGGGGTCTGCTTCACTAGTGGAGCAGATGCACAGAAGATTGACGGAGTCCAGCGCGCTAACGAAGCAAAGGTCCAAACTACGATTATTTTCGTTTCTCACGTTATTGATTTGCGATACGTACAGGTACTGTAGCTGCTAGAAGGATGGTAGCTCCTGAATGAAACGCAGAACACTATGGGTAGGTTGCCACGAAATACCTGGTAGATAATAATGTATGTATGTATGTAGGAAGCCACCATCCTAGCGTGGGCCTTGCCCTGCATGCGGTTCCACTTAACAGAAAGATCATGCTTTGTTACCGTTCTAAATTCAACATACTGCTGTATGAAGGGCCAAAAAGGGTTGGGCAGGTCCGTAAGCAGAGACGCTTACGCGAAACCTGCGGGAATAAGAGAATCTCCTTCCAGCAATATGATCCAATAAAACGAATAACAAAATACGCAATTCAATTAAGCTTTCCGCTAGATGGTTTGTTTGAGAAAGGCGCGTCAAATTCATTACAACTGTTGGAGTGGAATGTAGCAATCATGAATGATAGACACATCCCCTCCTAGACTCCGGTTGGCCATCCACTCCATTGTCCAATTGAAACTTCAATGATGCCCTGATGCACCCTCCCATCCCAGTATTTATATGTTTTAAATCAATGAAATATAATCAGGTTCATGCAATGTATATCAAATATAAAATATATAAATGAAATAAGTATATATAAGGAGTATGTAATTTGAGACGGAAAAATTGATAGCCTGTTCTGTATGTTTTCAAAACTGTATACCTTGCTTGTCGAAATTTCCTTTCTGCTGGTTCTTGGGAGCAATAACATGTATTAGTTTGCACTGCACCCCGAAGCAACCTAAACATAAAATCATATATGATGAAACATGAATGTATTCAATTAATAATATCTATGAATAAATATGATATGTAAGAAAATTTAAATATATAAAACGAAAATACATGTACATGTATACAACGTTGAAATTCCACATCCTGAAAATTTAATATGATAATAAGTAATATACAATGATATGATGAAAATAGTAAGATATTATAATATAAATACTAAATAGTATACATTTTGAAATAGTAAACATGTATGTACAAAATACATCAGACATCCATTGGTTTCTCTCTGAAAAGAAAAATCAGGTAGGCCCTAATATCTCAAATGTCCTGGAAAAGCTGAAAGACAGGTTAAATCATCATGATTATCATAGATAATATCATATCATTTAATATCTCAACACAAAATAAGAATCTGACGTTATAATGTAAAATAAAAATACGAGCAAGCCAGTAAACTATAGTAGAATATATATCCGTAACTTAGCTGGTCATCGAAAGACTTCCGCTGTTGCAGCTTCGATAAAATTAATATCTATTAAGAATTTGTTTTCACAGTTATAGTCAAATAACATAATAAGTGTAAGTATAATATATATCTGTTATCCACTGGTTTGTAACTGAAAAAACAAAGATTAGATATGTTTTAATATCCTAATAGTCTTGGAAAAGCTGAAAACAGCAAACAATTATGAGAAATAAATTTTACATAAGCATGAATAATGCCCAAAAACGTAGATTAAGTAAAACCAGACAAAAAAAAAAGTCCGATAACTCTTATTGGTCTGGATCTATAAATGATAATGGGGAACAGGAAAGCAATGATTATAAATTATATAGTTTTGGTGAATAAGAGAAATGCTTTTTTGAGTAGAATTTGCCGTGTATAATGCTTCCTACATTTTTTTTTCAGTGAAAATGGCATAGAATATATATAAAATAGCGAAGGGTTGTTATAGTATAAAATGATAATACCAATTTTAATTGTATTCACATATCTAGAGATTGTGATCCTGCTGCAATTGTAGACGGGCCCGCTCATGCACTACTAACCTTAGATAAATTATCACAACCACCGAAAAAACAAAATATATTTAAAATTATTTAAAAATACTTAGGAGTTCCTTGGATGACCTGAAATTACAAAGAATAGTATATCTACAATATCGATGTGCTGCTGCTATAGTGGAAAAAATAATTGATGTGATATAACCACAATGGAACTGACTCTTAGCTTCGGGTCCTAGAATCCCTACTGAGCCCTTGCGGCACGTCAAGCCGGCCAGTTCAGCGCAAGGGCCACGAAATACCTGGTAGATAATAATCGCCAAAAATTATGATCTCGTCAATTTTGGCAGCACTTTCCAAGATAGCTTGGATGAAGCGACATTGAGTGTTAATATAATCAATGTCACGTACACGGTTCGGAGGTATATATATACTACACATATGAACAATGTACGGTTGGCCAATTCAACAGCTACCTATATCTGTTCAACGCTGCTCCACAAATCATTCTCAATTGCTTTGACTTTTATCCCGGAACCGACTGTCAAGATAACACCACCTCCCATCAATTTTCGGCTGTTAACAGAGTTACGAACTTCGGCGGATCTTCGTTTCACTTCTATCCACATGATCTGGATGGTTTCGATTATCTGAAGCAACCGGTGGTGCTTCATCGGAAGGATTCGATGCTATGGTGGTGCATCCAGGGCTTTGGGTGTCCATGGCTGACGAAACGGCACTGACATTTTGTATGGCATCAAGCAACGCACTTTCAAAATCATAACTGTACTTGGCCTGAAGTGCAGGGTGGAAGACCCCTTCGACTTCCATCGTGCTTTCTACGGTGCGTCTCGGGTCCCTCAAATCATCTTTTGTAATAGAGCTTTCAATGGTGCTTTCGTGAGTTATGCGATGCAGCAGCACTGGAAATCGGCAAAGCAACAGGAGCAGAATGCCTTGGATAATACACACACTTCCCTGGAAGTTCAGGTTGGGGTCAAACTCCGACCACAGGACCGGGATGGAACAGGAACGTGGGGTGAAGACGGAAATTTAAATCAGACGAGTTGTTTTTGGGAACCCCTGCCTGCATCCCAAGCGGTTCCGTACAGAAAGAGCTGCACCCAGATGATGTACAGAACATAATGAGTTGAGTTAAGCGTAAGATGCGAGCGTACGGTTATGGCATTGAAGTTGAATGAAATAAATATGCCAAAAGCTTAGTATTGCCACCTTTAGTATTTATTATCGTCAATCAAGAGTAGCCCATATGTTACATAGTTAATGGGTTGTATTTTATTGTCTGGAAGTTTGAAAAGGATCGGTCAACTAGGTAATTTTCTACAGCGTTTTTTCCTTGATGCAATTTGAAGTTGGACACCCTTTAGTTCACTATCTGGTGATGGCAAAGGTTGTACTAACGATTAACGATAACATACTCGTGAGTTATTCAGGAATCGCAAACGTTATTTCGACAAAGATTTTTCATTAGGACCTAACTGCCAAACGTAAACAATGGCTTTTTCCGGGAATTTTTCTCGGGCTTTTTTAATTTGTAGCATAGTTTTTGAACACATCTTGAATTGTCATTATAATTGAGCCAAATTGCTGAGTCAATTGGCTCAAATAAAAGGACCGACAATCGCTCAACAGTGCACATACCAAAATTGTGCGTTAACACAGATTACCTAATATTGGATTGAAAGGTTTTTTGCTGTCCACACTCGGTATGTACTCAGGAGTTCCGCAAAAAATTGTTCGTGAAAATTGCTATTCAGCATATTGTTATTTTTCCTTTTGTTATCTGACATATTATTAAAACTATATAGGAGGTTGTTAGTTTATAGTGCGCAACTATAAGGGTAAATGTCGTAACAATAACGGAAACAGTCGCCAACAATAAGGGTTGCAATTATGCGGGTTTTTACAGAATAGTGGGTTTTTTTGTAGTTATATTTGCTTAAAAAAAACAGACAATTTTACAATAATTATTATAGAATTATTCTCAAGTAATTCATGTTAAGGGTCTAAAAGCCATTTGTAAACAATGACTTTAAATGTCGATTTCTCTTGAATCTTAAATCACTCTCGTGAAATGAAAGTAGCATCAGGTAGAATAATGTTAGTTCTAACATATGGAGTAGCTGGATATCGTAGGATTCCCGTGATTTGTGAGAGATCAACGTTTAAAGCAACTGTTTACAAATGGCTTTTAGGCCCTAATCATGAATTACTCGAAAATTTATCCATTAGAATGAGTATTCTAAATTCTCCACTTAAGCAAAAACAACTGTCCAATAGTATCACAGAAATATACCGGAATACATTTCCGATCCATGTTAAGATTGTTATCACACCAAATATTTCTGCAGCAAATTTGAACAAATTGCACATTGCTAAATTGCACCTCGGGATTCACCGTTACTTTCAATAGTTTAATGTTGAAAATCAATAGTTATGACTATTGGAAAACCTTTTCGTGACGGTCGCAATATACTAAGGTTTTTTTTTGCACGGGGGATACGGTCCACTTTTAGTATGGAACCGTGTAAAAAAAGACTGAATAGAGTTGATAAATGCACATGCTTGAACATTTTATATTGCTTCGATTTTCTTTCTATGCGTTACCATTTCATGCAACGGTCAAAATTAGGTTTTAAAATTGTTTAGTATTTACACCAAAAATTGTGAATTTTTTGAAAAACTGCCATATGATTATTGTTCGCGCAAAACTTGAAATGTGATTTGAATTAGGTCGGTAAGTTGTTCTGTTCTGGAGTTATAGCCAAAAACAACCCGTGTAAAAAAAAACCGTGCAAAAAAAAGACCTTATTGTAGTTTATTTTTAAATTGTACCCCAGTATAGAAAAAAAGAAAATAGTCCTACGTCAAACAAATTATCTGAAACTCTGATTGGTGCAAGTGACCGAAAAACAACAAACAAATAAGAAGAAAATATAAATTAGAAAAAGTTTTTTTCGTACGGTATTACAGGGTGGCAACGGTTGCTTTTCAGTATGATAAATGTTCATAGAAAACACAACAGAAGGATTAAAATCAACCAACGCCTTATTTCCTATGGACATAAAACAAATGCTAAAGTATTGATTTTAAACAACAACTTGTTTTGATGACTTTCATAACGTTAGGTTGTAAGCACCAACTTTTGTTCTATTTTTTTTATAGTTACTCAGGTTTTCGTCGGTTTTCGCTAAGGGTCCTCCCTTAGCTCAGTCGGTAAAAGGTCTAGGATTTTTTCGTTAGGGAAAATTTCTCGACTCCCTTGGCATAGGGTATGAGTATACTTGCCACACAATCATACCTATGAAAAAAAAAAATGGTACCTGTCATCGAAAGCTCTTGATTAATAACTGTGGTAGTGCATTATTTAGCACACTAAGTTGAGAGCAAGAAATAAGCTGATTGTGAAAGCAATAAGCTTGAAACGCTGTGGAAGAAGAAGAAGGTTTTCGTCAATTTTCAAAGAGAATTCCGAAATCCATGCGACGCCACTGTTCAAATGACAATCTAATGGATCCGATCCTCATTTCTTATGATTTAACTTCATAAGGTTATTTCATGGACGTCGTCTAATCTCATATTTTACCTGTGCACTTTTTTCAAACTCAGATTCAATGACTAATTTACACTCGTTGTTTGGCATAAGATCGTTTGGCTGAAAGTCCTTGAGCAAAAAGTCATTTGGCATAAGATGTTGGATAATCAATGTTCATTTGGCATACATATCGAAAAATGAAAGCTGCTTCTGGTTCAGTTGGCAATATTGTAATTTGGCATAACTTGGACGCCCTGTGGTGTAATCCTGGCATGGGACATTGGGTTCGGGACTTGTGAATTCTTTCACCCTTCTCAGCGTGGCTGACCAGCTAGGGCCCCACTCTCTATTACTGTTACGCCCGAACAGTTAGATATTCATGCTCATACGATATGAACTTTATGATAAATGGCTTTATGTCAAATGATTTCATCATATAGGCCTCCCGCTGTACCAATTGGTTATTATACCAATGACGTTATGTCAAATGACCGCTTGAATTCTATATTATTTCAAGAGTGCTATTTCAAATGTTCATTATGCCAATCGGCTCAAGTTATTGTTATGCCAAATGACTTTAGGCCAAATGACTTCATGCCAGACGACCAAATGCCATATGGGCTTCCCCCATTTGAAAAAGACATTTAGGCATTCAAATTCACTTGATATCTGTTCATTACAAGTAGTATTTTTATAACTGTTTTGTATTGTGAAAGTCCTTGCACAAGTAGATTGAAGTAATGCCGACGCCACTAGATTATTAAATACGCTTTTCGATAGATTTTCGTTAGCGTACAATTTCTGCTTCTGGTGAAGATCAAAATGTACAGATTAAATTTTGAAAAATTAAATGTCGTAACGCCTTTTTTTCTTGTTTATTTTTTACAGATTCCTCTGACTCGGTGATAAGGCCAGTACGTGAATATTGATGCCAATAAAATAGTTCTTGGGATCTTAACATCAAACGAGCGCGAAAGCAGTTATTGTCCCTTGCCGAATTGTTTGACCGATCGTTATTCCGACCGGTACTGGAAACCCTACCACCCGATCATTGCTCTTTCAAGTGAACGTTCTGTTGCCAATAACTGAATAAAATATTCCACCGACAGCGTTGGTTGGAAGTGTGTGCGTGTTTGCAATCAAGTCAGCTCTTTTCAAACTAAATATATGCACGTTTGCATCAAGAGCCCGCTAGCAGAGTGTCATTGCAAAAGATTTTCCTAAGCCACCGTATAATCTTCAGAGGAGAGGAAAAGTGAATCGAAGAAAAAACACCGAAGCAATACAAAATCAATCAGGAAGCTATCAGTGTGCAAAGTGAAGCAGGACAATTTATCAGTCTCGTGTTCAAAAGTGTATTAGTCGTACATAATAGAAGAAAATAGTGAGTGTTGTTTACACGTTTAATTTGCTGGTGCGCGTGGTCTTTCAAGTTACCCTCTCGCTATTCAATTGCGAAAGTCCGTTTTTGATTGATAACCGACCTGCACTAGAAACGCTGCCGAAGTATCACCATCAGCTGTTGCAGTAAAAATGCCGTTCATCTCGAAAGATTGGAGATCACCCGGCGAAGCCTGGGTGAAGACAGAGGAAGGCTGGGAAAAGCTTAAGGTGTTGGAATGTGTCAAGCGAAAAAGGTAAGAAAGGCTCAATTCTGCAAGTAAGCAGTTAGCGTGTGTGATATCGTGAGGTTTATGCACATCGAATATTTCAATGTATCTAGGAAACCTGCCTTCGCTTTTCTGGAACTAACATAATCATAATCATTTATGCATTTATGCTAAATGAATAACCATTTATGCTATATAATCATTTTTGTAGGTTGCTTATTTTGTCTGCGTTGATCGATGGTATAGTAGGTCGAGTTCAGTCTGCTACCGTTTATTATTCTTAGCTAGGGATTATTCTAGCTATGCTAGTTAAGACTGTAACTTCCCTTATATGTATAATAAACATATCATCAGCGGTTTCAGATCATTTGTTTTACACATGAACCAATAATATTGGACAGAGCAGAAACGATGACTATGAAGAAAGTTCTTTGTTCGTCACAGATACTCTTTTTGTGCTCTGCGAAGTTGAGAGGAGAGATTATTCCGATGCTCTTTGGAAATGTTAAAGTTTTACGTTTTACTCGCGAGATCCAAATAAAAACACGCGAGAAAACATCAACAAAACCATCTATGCGAGAGCAACAGCTATAACAAGAGAAACGGCAAAGGTCGCGAGAGTCATCAGCTGTGCTGACAATGTGCATTTTATTGTATACAAACTATATCTGCCACACACATACAAAGTTAACATAGTGCATTTATACAAACAGAGCAAAACATATGATTTGATTTTCATTTTCTGCTCGTTTCAATCACTTTCACATGTAGTCTTTTTTTTTATTTCAACTTATATCTCTGTCAATGTATCATTAGATTTGTTTTTATTTTTAGATTCTTCCAATTCATTGAGTTCATAATTTTAGTAGATGCAGTGTTGGAAAGCCAGCGTATAAACTTCACTATTAACTGTTACTTTTAGTTAACATTAACAACTAATTGGATTCTACCGTGTATCGCAGACAGACGTGTAAGCAAGAACAAAATTAATCGATAACTTTGTGTAAATTTTCGAATTAAAATACCAAAAATACGTTAGCAATCGCTCGCTGAACCTAAATCCTCAAATCGGCAGCAAAGTATTTTTTTAATACTTATAACAGTACAGCAGTACAGTGTTTTTGGGAAGCCAGTCACCTGCAAGATTGTCATCCTAATTGGGTAGCGTCATACTGTCAAATATAAGCGTTGTAAGTTATCGTTAACCCCGTCCATGGAATAGGTTACCGGGGGGCTTAGCATTACCTTCCCTAAAAGCAACACTTTTCGGCCCATAACAGAATTGCATTTTAGGTGCTTGTGACTAACATACATCCTCAATTTACGTCGATTCGAATACCGGCGCCGGCTCCCTCCGAATGCAGGTCAAATCCGGAGCAATTTGCGATTAGGGCTTACATGCAAAATATGAACAAAATGTTTTTTTTTTCAATTCAATGGATACTTATTACCTCTAAATCATGAGTTTTGACCTTTTAGTCCTGATTGTGCTTTATTTTTAATTATTAAATATTGTTTTTGCAAAGGGCGTAGAGTTATTTTTAATTAAAACAATTCACTCTGCGATTTACGCCATATTGATTCTTGTCACTTCAAAGTGAAAGGCGTAATTAAAATCAAAACATAAACATGGCGTAAAGTAAAAGGCGATACTGACAAAAAATTAAAACAACGGCGAAAAGTAAAAGGCGATACTGATAAAATAATCAAAACAACGGCGAAAAGTGAAAGGCGAAACCAGAATCAAAATCAAAACAACGGCGCATAGTATAGGGCGATACTTTTATTTCCAGTGCCTTGGGGCCAACATTGAAATTGGCGTAATCAAACATCATAGACAGGCGAATATTAAAAATGTGCAAATTTCAATAAATAACGAACGAATTTCCATCAGTATTATATATGAATCCGAAACTAGCTTTTTTCTCTGTCTGTATGCTAGATTGTATTTGAATTTATTCGTTAATTTGTAAATTACTGTTTGAAATTCTACTTGCAATATTACAATCCTTATTTCCAAATTCCTAATCGCCAATTGCTCCGGAAATAAGGAAAGGATACGCCTGTGTTGACGTGATATTCGCTTTATTGGATGCTCGACGCTGAAGATGTTTCGGTCAAAGGATAAGCTGCTAGTATAGTGGGATTTAACGGAATGTGTTCACTTTTATTAGTGATAGTTTGAAAAAATTGTTTTTTATTCTTTGTGTTATGTTGATAAGTGATATAGTGAAGTGTTCATTTAATTTTTCCTAGTTTTCAAATTCCAACCGTTCGCGCTCCTAAAATTGGTTTTAAAAAAGTATTTTTTTTAAACGAAGTAAATAAATTATGATTAATTTTCTTCTGCAAACAAATCCAGACACTTTAATCATGATTATTGCATGCTAATGTGTCTGGCAGAGTAGCAAAAACAAGCAGCAAGTAGCAAAGCACTTTGACTAGATGGCTCGCGTGCATCAATATATGCTTTCGAGTAAAACGATTATCGGCACAGTGCAGCAGACCGTTAAATCAAATGTAATTCTGCATCTTCCCTCATAATCGTTTATGTTTCGTTACATAATTTGAAGAAAACGAATTTGCTTTTCTCTCTTTTTTCCACAAAATAATAGATGTTTATAAATTATTGTGAACTTGTTCTCAACATTCCATAATTGATTATTTTTAACTACTTCAATTATTTGACAGGCCCAATCGCGTTAGCTTTAAGGAAATGATATTTCATTGTTGATAAAAAAGGACTACTACGATTGGTAGGACCGGGCCGATTATTCGCGGTGTACCAGAGGTTAAAATAGGTGACATTTTTTTGGGGCAGAGAAACATGCAAATGGGATTCTGTATTCTCATCAGAACTACAGTCAGGGCTCCTATTTTTGCGTTCGGCCGATTGTGGTTACCATGTCGGAACAAAACAAAAACAAACTGACAATTAACGATAAAAAACATAAGCAAACTAAACTCTTATACTAGGCGTGTTCAATAGTTGTGTTCCAGTGTGGAAACGGTTATGACAAACCACAAAGGTTTGGTGGCTAATGTTGTGTTTTCAGTGCTCTTCATTTCCTCTCAATTTATTCAGATTTGTGTTGATTCTGGCTCTATCATCTAAAGTCCACGGCTTCTAAAAAGGTCCAGTCTCCTCTGCTAGTTCGTTGTAGGAAAACCCCTTTATAATTTTTTTGTTTCTAGCAAATTTTTGTAATCGTAGTTTCAATACTGGCGCTTAGCCGATTAAAAAAAAATACGAGGATTTATTTTTGGCGTATCTACTACTAATGCGAATACATATTTCCCTCTCGTGTCATTGACCGTTTATATCAAGGCACTAAAATCAGATGTGATACTGGCGGATTATGCCGTAATTCACTCTAAGACTTCTTACTTACAATCTGGAAACGACTGTTGTTATTCATCTATTTGTTTTATGGAATAAATAACCAAAATACCTGTTTTGTCATGCTATAATAACTGAATGTTATTGCACCATTTTCGAAAGGGATGAGTGTTTTGAATACAGAATCATCGGGAAATAAGCGGCAAAAAGTCGGGAATTTCAAAATCTATAGGGAATCTTTGTCATATGAAAAAAAACTATACTCACACATTTTTCAACTGATTTGAGTAGTATTTTTGCCGGCGTCGGTGGTGTAGTGGTAAGCGTGACTGCTACTGGCACCCCAGTGGGTCTAGGTTCAATCCCAGTCGACGTCGGTGGTTTTTCTGAGGCGAAACAATCTTGGTCATGTCTTCCTTCGGAAGGGAAGTAATAGTCATGAGTCGTTAGGTAGGGTCCAGGTAATGGAGTCGTCTCCCTGGCGACGATTGTCACCATGTGAGGAAATAGGCCGACGGAAAAAAAAGAGTAGAATTTTTTCATGTACTCGGTCCAACAATCTCTTTAACGGAATGAAACAGTGTTTTTCTGCAAATCCAGTATTGCTGAAGAAGATAGCTCAGTGCTCTATAGATGATCCGGTTGTCAACTGAGAGGCGTTCAAAAAATTGGCTAGGAATATCAGGGATCTGCGAGCCAGCCATGGTTTTGAAGCCCTCAACATCGTTAGCTGCGGCTTGCACGTCGTACACAATTCCTTCTAGTAGGGCTTAAAGAAACAGATTTGCATGTGGATCATTTTCTTCTGGCTTCGTTCGGCTTATTCAAAAACGTACCTCTTAGAAGGCTACATGGCTGTGACAGGTGAGGTTTTGTACATGACTTACTGTTCTTTTTATATTATTTGACTGGAACTCCTTAGGTGATCCATTCGACTTAAGCATCGATATGTATGCATTACTGTAAGTTTTAGTGCAAAGATTACAATGTGTTTCTTTTTATATGCTACACGAGTTCCACCAACCTGGGGTGGCAACGCTGCTGTCATTTTTAATATACCATAAAGTCTCAGTCGATCTGTATAACAGACAAATATTTGTCAATGCAGTGGGCAGAAACCTATTATGTCAGTTGCCTTATAACAATAACAAATGCCTTATAACAACACCAAATACATCAGACTCTCTTTTATAAACGAATGTTTTTCAAAAAATAAGTTGTGCATTTTTGCAACCCCTATTTAATAGACTAAATACAAAATGTCGACCTATAGGGGGTTTTAATTTAAAAAAAGATTTTTTTTCCATCTGTATCAATGACGGGCGTTATGACAAGCACAAAGATATTTTTGTAGACCTCAAACAAAAAAATGTAATAATGTTTGTCTTTACAAACTGGTATGAAGTCCACTAAGTGACATAGCTGGCCTGTCTGAATATGCAACGCTTTTTTTTTGACGTATTTGATGTTTGAAATTAATGGTAGATAGAATGCGGGTATATAAAAAAAATGTCATAATTTACATACCCCTAAAATACCCTATTGGTGCATAACGATAGTTTTGATCACTCTTTACCTTCGGAGAGCTTTAGATAAAAATAATGTAAATTCGTCTTTTTTCAGCTTCATCGGGTTTTTCACTGAAATTCGGCGAGGTTCGTTGGTTGGAAAATGGACAGGTTGTTAAAAATGCGCCACAAATGTTGCCCCATTTGAGATGATTTGTGGACGAGGTCAGGAAGCAGGAAGAAAGAAAGCTGACGAAAAGTCATCCGAATTTAAGGCGGAGCTTTTCGTCGATATTCCGATCAAAAGTGTTCGCTGTTGTGGGACCAAAGTCAAAGTGTTGTGGGTATGCTGGGGCCAAAGCTGAATTTTTTCATCTCGTCTGCAGCAATGGTTGAGTCGTTTCCCAGACCCAATCTCCTATGGCTTCGTTTCTTTTTGACGATTTGATGGGAACAGCTATCGCCTGACAGTCAAAGCGAAATCGTTTGCCAGCCCTCAATGTGGAAATCGGTTTTGCCTCTAAGTCTAAAATAAAAAAAAATGACAGAATTTGTAAAAAAAATATGACAAAGAAGCATTTGGGAGGCTGTGCTCAATGCTGTCTTCAAAGACGTTGCTTGCCGGATTCCAGAAAATAAACGTCACTTGGATAAATATTGGCTAGAACTGATTGGTCGTTTAAAAAAGGAGCTGCCAAATTTGAATATATTTGTTAAAAAGGTGCTCATCCTATCCTAATCCTAATGCGACAATGGAGCGAGGATTTTCAATAAATGAAAAGTGTCTGGTGGTGAACCAAACTAAAAAGAGCTGGGTAGCGCTACGAACTGTCAACGATGTTGAAATAACGAAGGCCTTGATACGATATCCACGCAGCGCACGTGCATCATTTTGTACTCGAAAACCTCGAATGCCTTACTACTCTCTTCGATGTTTATGCTTCTAGTAACTTGAAAGATCAATGACTTATATTGAGCAATGTTTGTTCTCGTTTGTAAAATAAGAAACCAAAGCAAGTTAAAGTACCCAAGAAGACCTATTTGCGGTTGCTATCCGTATTTTTACCTTAATGAAAGTCAGAATTTCAGATTGAAAAATTTCCTCAAAAACATCAAAAAAATCTATTAATACAATATATCTTAACTCATTTTTCCACTCGGGAAAATAAGGCAAAAATGCGGGAAAAATTCGGGAAAAATGAATTTTTGAATTAAGATTGTGTGGCCACCCTGTAAGAACGAAGCCACCCTGTAAGGATGCTTTTTGGGCACCTCACAAAATGTGATTGTGGGTTTTCATTGGGAAAACAAAGTGATTTTTTAATAATGCTAAAAAGCCGATTTTGACCGGTTTAAACCAACAGTAAAGATGCTATTGGGGCCACTCACAGAGTGTGATAGTGGTATTTCAATAGGAAAACAACATTACGGATGCCGCTTTAGTCACTTAAAAAAATGGGACAGTGGTTTATTTGTTCCAAGATAGGGTGGACCAACGAGCATGACGAACGAATAATTTGGATCACAAATAATTATGTACTCACCACCGACCCATCTTACCCGGCGAACCACGAATTTTCATGCTCACTCGACCACTCGCGCAACGAACAATAGGCAACCGAAACAATAGACAGAACGCAACGCCCGATAACAAAATATTGCGGAACGAAGTGTCGACACAGCCGATTCAACCAATGAAACTGATGGTCGACGCAAACCTATTAGAAATATTTTTTTTAAATATAAATACAATGGGTAACAATTACCTGCCTTGCTCCATGTCCTTGAGAGCACTTACTACCTCACGAGTCACCTGTACCAAACTCCGCAGGCGTCCGTCCAGTTTCTCACTGAAACCCTTCCATATAATAACTATAGGATAGACCCCACCTTTTTTTGTTGGTGTCCGTTTGGACGGCAAAACCCGTCACAAGCCAGACCTGACTTTCAGGCTATGCTCCAAATCGCCAACCACCTCGAATTCCACTCAAACCTGACAGATTTAAAATAATAGATTATTGGATTGAAATCCTTGTGTGATTGATCAACAAATTTTCTATAAGGTGTCTGTCATAAATGAGTTACCGTCTGTCAAAGCTCGAGTAGCAGACTTAATCAACCATTTTCCATCTGTCAAGTCCAATTGAAAATTAAAATTCATCATAATTCGTGAATTGAAACACAACCTTAAAATACCTACTGCTCGTCTCACTGGTTTCCTTCCATTCAACAATGCTCTGTCAAATCCATCACACATAACGCAATACCCACATACGTACTCCACCTTTCTCACTGCTTCACATTCTTATTGGATCGCCTATCTTGACCAGTCCATTCGCACACTAACACAAGCTTGAATTATTGGAGTTCTTTTTTTTACTTTTCCTATTTTTGCGTAAGGCCGCAGTGTGGATCTCTCTCAATGAGGTCCATACAGGTGGAGAAGAATTGGTTAAATTGTATTAGTGTAATGTAAAATACTGTCATTGTTTTCGTGAGATGATGCACAGCCTGTTTTTTTGTTAACATGCGTGACGTAGATCTCCAAAAACAACAATTTACAACAGCAGCAAATCACAAGATGGAATTATTATTTTCGGTAATTGGTATTGTTTTAAAAGGTTTCGGCTGAAAAATTGTGCACTAAAAGGATGCGGAAAAAAATTAACTTGCTCTGTTATCATTCGCTTGTTTTTGGAGTTCTACGTCACTACCCGAAATCATGGATTGTTTACACATTTTTCGTTACTAATACCGACAATCACCCTGCTCTTCGCCACCTGTATAGACCTCATTGGATCTCTCTCACAAGCTTTGAATGGAGTGCACTAGGGTTGTCAATTTAGTTTATCTTAAGAAACGTGGTATAGAAGGAATTGAAAATAATTAAAAACTTAGAATTTCTAGATCAAGTTATGTGAAGGGTATAAAAGACTAGCATACACAATGGCTCCAATGGTAAACAGTATTCTGTTTATTCAAAAAACACCTTCTATCGTAAGGTTTATGATGGTTAGGAAAGGGGGATGATTATGAAATGTTCTGGAACAGTTCTCGAATAGAGAGCCCACAATCTGTCGTTCTGGACATTGTGGGATTGTTGCAAGACGAATAACTTTTCGTCGGAAAAGATAAATTCTTCCTCACCGTGCCGCGACAAAAGCCGACTTGCTCTTTCGAGTCGTTTCTGCTTGGAAGGTTCTGAAACTCCGTGAACCTTACGTTTCTTGAAAGCTTAGGATCCGAGGTCATTTTGCAGTATATTGTGCATTGACGATCTCGAAACATTCAGATCTGCGGCCATTTTACGTACAGTGCGCAGTGATTTTCGTCTAATCCGTTCCCTGACCACTTTAACAACTCGTGCAGTCCGCACCGTACGAGTATGACCGGTCATCAAACGAGCAGGTCTCACGGTACCTTCGGAATGTTCGGTACACAAAATCCCGGTTTGCTCCGAGGTTTTTCAAATTTCTGGAAATAGCGCCAGGGCGCTCACCTTTCAAAAACTTGTTTATCACCACAGCACGAAACTCCTTCATCGCTGGTAAAAGATAAACACCTAATAAAAACAATCGGACATAACCTAAAAGCGTTTGTATAAACATAGTGCAAAACTATACTAACACATACATGAAGCATGTAGAGAAGTTGCAGGACACCAATGCAAGGAAAAAGTGTATGAAAATATATTGGACCCGGTGTATATACATTTATACAGCTCAATCATTAGGCGATGAATGTATACTGAAATGTGAAGGTCATGTCATATGATGAAAATAACAAAGAATAACAAAACAACGAACATATTTAGTCAGTATCTCAGTGTATGAGAATATATTGGACACGGTGTAAAACTAAGAGTCTGCTACCACTGTGCTACATATAAAATTAACTAATGCGAACGTGTCAATTTTATAAAGCAGTTGAGCGATTCCACGAACAAGTGGGAAATTTTTCCAGTTTTTATTTTTTGTATTTTTTGATTTGCATGAAACCTTGCATACAAGTTTTTGGGGAAGAAAAACGCCGTTTTGCATACTTGGTTCGCCATTTTGAATCTACCCTTACTTATGAGAAGGGCCTATGAAAAATGCACATGATATCTTCAAATCTATCTCAGAAACGGTTTGTCCGATTGGTTTGGTGTCTTCGGCGAAGTTTTAGACAATTGTTGGTGCTATATGGAGAAAATATGCTCGGTAAAATAAAAGTTTGGTTTTTGTGTTTTGAACTAAAATATAGATTTTCCCTTAAAAGTGACCTGTCAATAATTTTTTAATTATGTTTATGTTATAGCTGACTTAAAATGCTATCTAGTGCACAGTAAGTTGTTCTGGAGAAAAATAGGTTACAATGAAAAAAAAAAAATTTAAAAAAAATTACAATTTTCAAAAAAGCTATTAAGAAAAGTCAAAAAAGTTTGTCACCCTAATTTTATAAAAGTACATCAAATTTGCAAGCAAAAAGTACTTCGGTAACATTTTTCTAAGATGCACCGTTTAAAAGATATTACTGATTTAATATTGATTTTTTTGATAACTTAATAAGTTTTGGCCCTTTTCGGATGTACTCCGTGTTTTTTCAGTTTCAAAAGTATTTTTTTCGGAAAGATTGGAAAATTTTGAGTTAAAATGACACTGACAGCTTAAAGATTCGAGTGAAATTCTCTGCCTTAATAGTATTTTGAAAAACAAGTTACAAAATCCCACTATCAGGAACAATGATTTCTTCAAGTGATTTTTGGTGCGTTGTGCTGAAAACGTGCTAACAAGTATTAGATACAGGTAATTAGATACCAGTTAGCTGTACTACGTACAGTTGGTGATTGTAAACATGGTCTTTGTTGGAACTAGTCCACCATGGCCACGCTGGCCATAACGAGGCTAGCTCCGTCGATGACCGTTTCTTAATAATAAACAAAAAGAACGCAGTCTTAGTCACCTTCCATCAAACTAGACGGCTGCCGACTGATACCTCAATCAACAACCGCCGCACTCTTTATTCATTCCAGGTATATACAATTTACAATCTTCTTCAATAACAATATACCTATGACAGCAAATCTACCTCGCTCCAACTCTCCAATCTCGTACCTGAAGGTTCGACGATACCTGAGCGTTCAACTCCACCTATCTTCCAACAGTCTTTTCCCAGTATTCTATTATTTCTACCCGTGAGCTGTATAATAATGTTTGACTCGGTTCTGAATTAATCCAGTATCTACCAAACAGTAAATGCAGAAAGGTTGCTAGTAGCATAGTGATTATAGTAATTTCAGCTCATAATCCTGTGTTTTTGAACGAGATCTAGTGTTGTTTGATAACATAATAATTGTAAAGGAAAGTGTAACACGTTTTGGTGCAAAGGTAAGTTTTAAATACACATTTTAATTATATGTTTTGTGATATTTTCGTACAAAACTAACAATTGGAAAATATTGTCTATGTTACAGATTACAAAATGAGTAAAATAAAATGTATTCGCCCATTCAAAGACATTCAGTGTTCGAAAGAGCTGCGATATCTCACGGATGGTATCATCCAAAAACTAAAATCAATTGGATTTTCCAAGGTATCCACACTCAACACCAAGGATTTTCGTATTTGTTCGTCTTGCCGTCTACATATTGATTCAAGAGCTCACCTCACCCAAAACGAAGAACAAAGCGTAGCCGGCGGCTCAAGGATGCCAACTGTTCAGACCATACCTGATGTACCTGATTCGCAAAGCTATGAAAGTTTGGTCACGATACCATCAGCGTCAACGCTAAGCACAATTCAATCAAATGAAGACTTCACGATGCCTGTAGACGTCAAAATATTCAACCGAGGAATAGCAGCTATTCGTGTTTCGCCTATAGATTTAGGTAAGGTTAAAAATGTTCACTATCCTGAAAAAAGTGCGCTGAAATCGTTGAAGGTGTACGAAGAAATCTTTTTAAATTAGACGCTAAAACAGAAAAAGCAAACGAGTTTGATGAAGTCATAGAAAATATGAAAATGAAATTTTTAAATTCAGCCACAAGGCAAGAAAAACTATTAATTTTATCATTGTTACCAAAATCATGGTCAGTACAAAAAATTGTAGACGAATTTGAAACGAGTAGAAATATGGCATCAGATGCAAGAAAGGAAAGAGATAATGTATTTGATTCATCTCAAGGTTCAAGCTCTGGAAAAGCTTTGAGTAATGAAACAAAAGAACTGGTTTTGAATTTTTTTGAGGACGATGATATAAGCCGTGCAATGCCAGGCCAAAGAGATTTTGTTAGCGTAAAGACAGGAAATAAGAGATTAGCTGTTCAGAAAAGATTGTTAATGATGACATTGAGAGAAGTTTTTAATCGCTTTAATGAAATGTACGTCAATGTAAAAATAGGGTTTTCATCATTTGCAAGCCTCCGGCCAAGGCAATGTAAACTATTGACTATCACAGGAACACATAATGTTTGCGTTTGCACTACGCATGAAAATGTCAATTTAATTCTACATAGCTTAAAAAAATACAATGTCTTGAATGATCTAAAAACATTAACGAATAGATTACTTTGCGAAAATAAGACAACTCATTGCCATCTACGAAGATGTAAAAACTGCCCAGATACCTCAGTTTTAGAAGACAGTTTATTGAAACAACTGGAAGAAAACTTTGTTGAAAAGCTTTCATTCGAACAATGGGTTACCACTGACAGATGTGATTTAGAAACTATTGTAAAGCAAACCGATGAGTTTGTTTCATTTTTCAGCTCAAAATTAGAAAGTTTGATTCCGCATGATTTTGTAAAAACCGAACAATCCAATGTGGTCCGGACGGCATTCCATCGCTTGTATTGAAACAGTGCGTGGATTGTCTTGCGTCTCCGTTAGCAAAGATATTCAATCTTTCTTTGTCCACTGGTATATTTCCGAACTGTTGGAAACAGTCATATGTTTTCCCAGTGTTTAAGAAAGGTTGCAAGAGAATGGTCTCAAATTACCGGGGCATAGCTGCATTAAGTGCAGTATCCAAGTTGTTTGAGATGATTATTCTTCGGAAGCTATTTCGCCGGATCAGCATGGATTCATTCCTAAACGTTCGACATCGACTAATTTGACGTGCTTCACCTCTTTCTTGGTCAAGCAACTTGAAAACGGTAATCAAGTGGATGCTGTTTACACGGATCTCTCCGCTGCGTTCGATAAAATGAACCACCAGATAGCAATAGCCAAGTTTGATAAGTTAGGCATGAGCAACAACTTGCTTATCTGGCTGCGACCTAACCGATCGTAGTATGTCCGTCAGAATCGGTGATCACGTTTCGTCACCATTTAAAGTT
Source organism: Aedes japonicus (assembly GCA_034211315.2). Taxonomy (NCBI): domain Eukaryota; kingdom Metazoa; phylum Arthropoda; class Insecta; order Diptera; family Culicidae; genus Aedes; species Aedes japonicus. The sequence goes on from JASCZW010004921.1 coordinate 281,629, forward strand.
TTGTCCGGCGTGCCTCAAGGCAGTCACCTTGGGCCGTTTTTGTTCCTGCTTTACATGAACGATGTCAATCTCATCCTCAAATGCCTAAAACTCTCATACGCCGATGATTTGAAGCTGTTCTACGCGATAAAGCATCCACCAGACGCCGTTTTTCTGCAACAACAGCTGGGGGCGTTCGCTGAATGGTGTCGCATCAATCGGATGACATTTAATGTGTCCAAGTGCTCGGTGATTTCATTTGGCCGTAAACGCGAACTCTACCAATTCGGTTATGCTTTGGCAGGATTTGAGCTGCAGCGCGAGACGACGGTTAAGGATTTGGGGATTCTCATCGATTCCAAAGTGACCTTCAAAGACCACGTAGCATACGTCGTGTCTAAGGCATCATCGCAGTTAGGCTTCCTGTTCCGTTTTGCCAAAAAATTTAAGGATGTTTATTGCTTGAAATCGCTTTACTGCGCAATCGTTCGCCCTATTCTGGAATATTGTTCGGTTGGCTGGTCTCCATATTACCAGAATGAAATCCAGCGTGTTGAGGCAATCCAGCGGAAATTCATTCGATTTGCCCTACGTCATCTCAGGTGGAGAGACCCGTTAAATCTACCCAGCTATAGCAGTCGGTGCCAGCTCATCAACCTTCAACCACTTGATGGAAGGCGTAACGTGGCAAAAGCCTGTTTTATTGGCGATCTCCTGCAAGGGAACATTGATTGTTCGAGACTGCTCAGCATGTTGGACATCAACATACGCCGCCGTAATCTACGCGCACATGCATTCCTGAGCCTTCCCGCGGCAAGAACCAACTATGGGCTCCATGAGCCAATACGCAGCATGAGTCGTCTTTTCAATAGTTGTTACTTTGTATTTGATTTTAATGTACATAGGGAAACAAATAAGTGTAGTTTTAGACGTATTTTTTGTTAATTTGATTAATTTTGTAGTTTTGTGATGTTAGTTTTAAGATGCCGGTCATTGGGGCAAATATTTTACCTGTTGACTGTAATAAACAATAATAATAATAATAACATTAGCTAACTTCCAACGAGACGGGAAGTAGCCAAACTCCTAGACTTGTTGGAGACCGCGGCTAGGTGGACAAAGAAGGCAAGGTTTTTCAATTAAAAGTTGAGTACTTCATCGACACCTGCGGCCTTCCTGTGGGTGGCTGCTATCACCTAATCAGCAGTTATTCTTAACTCATCAGGAACACCTATGGGAGATTCAGTGACTCTAGAATTGGCCTCCAGTACAGCAGGCTCATGCGGACTCACCATGTTATAGGTTATAGGAATCCATAAAGTGCTAGGTTATAGGAATCCATAAAGTGCTGACCAAGTGCATTGGCTTTTTCAACAGGTGTTAGTAGTAGCGATGGGTCCGTATTTTGATCGGTAGAGGAAAGAGGAAGGATAGTTCTCGGCTTATTGTTAAGAATTTCAGTTCAACTTGGCTTGGATAATTTGTTTAAGACGATTAATGTTGTTCTTCGATTTGCTGCAGGCACTGGTCGATATCTTCGCATGACTCCAGCTGAGAGTCGTAGTCAACGTATAAGTCGACGCACTGGTGGAATCTCGCCCAATCAGCACGATGGAAATTGCACCGGAAAGATTGGAATCGGTTGACGGAGGAACCTACTTCGGTCACCACCGGATAGTGGTTCGAGCTGAGTTCCTGATAGACGACAGATTCGGAGATGTTCGTCATGTTGGTCAGGAAGATATCGATTGTAGCATGAGCACTGAAACGGCTTAAACTGGTGGAAGAATCCGGGCTCAAGATGGTGTATCTTGGAGAAGCCGGGCTTTCTCAAAGCCTTGCTGGACGATTGTACCATTGTGGTTCTTCCGTGTGTTACTTCAGGTCTGGTGCATTGCTTTGAGGTCACCGGCGGTAATGAATTGCCCCCGCCGCCGTGTTAACTTGATGATGTCTTGCCGTAGAGCCTCTGTCGAGCCGTATCTGTTGTTTGTTTGCTTGGGGCAGTATGTCGCGATGATGGTGATTGGGCCGGCTGGAGTGTCCACTTCAACTCCTATGGCCTCGATGACTTTCAGCCCAAAACTGGGTAGCGAGCGGCAGCTGATGTTGTGCCGTATTGCGATGGCCACTCCTCCTCCCCCTGAGTGGGTTCGATCCAGCCTTACAATCCGAAAGCAGGCACGATTTTGGCCATCATGGTTTGACCCACAGTTGGCACACTTGGGCTCGGCAGTCTCCTCCATTTGCTCGCATCTTTTTTGTTTCATTCACTGCTGCCCATTTGCCACAGCGCGGTTTCTTGCGACAGTTCCTTGTCCCATGGCCGAAAGAAAGGAAAACCACGTTCGACCATTCGTCGACTCAAACCCCTTTTTTTTCTCGGCGAAGTTAAAATGGGCTTTCTTGTGACGAGGTAGCCTACCTGGTGCAGGCGTCGGTGATACGGGCGAAACATTGGGATCCTTGTTTAAAACTTGACGAATCCGACGGGAAAATATCAACAGACTCATTTCTTTTGAGATTCCGGAACCGGTGCCTATCAATGCTTTGAAAACAGAAAAAGCCAAACGTGTATAAAAGCTGGCTAAGGGTCGTTCTCAAGTTGATCTTTGATGGATTTCGAAATTTCTTTTATAAAACTTGACGTTTATAACACGGAATGAAAATGGGGTTATGCGTGTCCACAAATCCTGGTTTTAGTTTAGCTGTCCAACTAAACTTTCGATTCCAAAAGAACTTGAACAACGTGGTTTTGAAATTACCCCAAACCAGCTAACTAACAACTTTATATGCAGAAAACATATCAATAACTTTCAGTTGTTTGATAATTTTCTTCGTTATTCCTACCAGCCACTCTCACGTTCAATTTCCATGCAAACAGACCATCCGCACACCTTTTCAGTGTCGAAGCACTTCTTAATCGATCAAGCTCTTTTGGTTTCCACGTGTTTTTCACGAAAAACAAAAGATTCACAACTTCTAACCACTTAGCCTAAGAACGCATCTTGTACTTCTCTGAAAAATACTGTAAAATTGCCGATTTTGGTCCAGAAAAGGCAAAGGAATCAATTCTCTTGGACGTATTTTCAACCGTTTATCAACCACTGCGCCGTCGTCTTTCGGACTTCTCTGTCTTCTATTTCACCGAACGGCAGCAATCTTCGCCACAACTTAAAACCGTAAAACTGCACTGCACTGAATATGTTCTACACTTTTCACCATTGTAGAGTTTTGTTGCCCCTGTGCTTCTTCAGAGCACTTTTCTGCTTTCACTACTGTAATCAAGATTGGGCAAGACACTGTGCTTACCAAAGCAGCACACAATGGCCAAGAATGGTTGCAGCAACTTGATTGTGACTTGATTGAGTCACAAATTAGTCACCTCAACCGGTTTGTAACAAGTGTGTTACTACACTTGCAAATCAGATCAAGGCCGATGTGGCCTCTTCTTTACACAGAAATTGACTTCGTCAGGTTCGCAGGTCGCCTTCAACTTGATCGATCCACCTTGCTCGTGGCGCACCTCTATTTCTTGTGCCCGTTGCATTGTTATCGAGATTCATTTTAACTGGGCTGTTGTCCGACATTCTCACGACATGCCCAGTCCGCCGTAGTTGACCTATTTTAGAGGAGCGAACGATGGGAGGTTCAACGAGCAACTGATGAAATTCGTGGTTCATTCGCCTTCTCCACGTTCCGTCTTCCATCTGCTCTACAACGTAGATCGAATGCTACACCTTCCGCTCGAAGACGCCAAGGGCGCGTTGATCCTTCATGATTAATTTCCACGTTTGGTGGCCGGTCGCTTTCGTGTCTTGTAGATGGTCAACTTTGTAGTTTGGCGAACTTTGTTCGATCTTAGCGTCCTTCGGAGTTCAAAGCAGGCACTCTGCTGGTGTCGTTGTCGACGGTCACCAATGAGCCCAAATGAACGAATTCTTCTATCGCATCGATTTCATCACCGCCGATCTGCACTCGTAGTGGGAGGCTAACATTGTCTTCTCGTAAGCCCCTTCCACTCATGTTTTTCTTCTTTTCTTTTTTTTCTTAACGCATTAATGACAAGTCCAATCTTACAAGCTTCAGCCATAAGTCTGATGTCTCATTGTTGCGTACTACGATATCAACGTCGTCGACGAATCACAGTCTGTCAAGTGGTTATCCAAATGGCATCGGAACAATAGCAGATCCGCAAAAAAATTAGCGCTGTCGTGGAAAGTCCGATTGTGTCTCACAGAAATCCCGCATAATTTCCGACGTTTTGATGGCCGCTCCACGACAAAAACCTGCTTCAGTGAGACCTTGATGGTCACTCTACGACAAAAACCAGCTTCAGTGGGCTGGAATTACCCATAACGGTGGAACTCATTTCAACCTATCGGGAATTGGTTCTACATAATGTTGTGCGCACAAGCTTATTTTGGTTCAACACTTTGGGTTTTCCAGCAGGACTTTGCACCGAGTCATAAAGCGAAAAACATTCAGTTGTGGATTGTTTCCAAGATTCATTTCTGACTTGAATCCAGTGTACCTTTTTGTATGAAGTACGTTAGAGTCTATAGTCTGCTCTTGAAAACATGAAAGTTTGAAAAACCTGAAGAGACATCCTGTGGTTGAATGGGATCTAATACGAGAAAAACACCAGAAGACAGCAAACATAGCGTTTTTTTATCGTTTGAAGCAGGTCAATTCTCTCAAAGTGAACTGTTTCAAGTGACTTGGTGGAAATTTGAAGTACAAAGGTTTTGGTCTGTTGAATTTACATGTTGTTCTCAATTAAGCACGATAATTACCGGACCCCGTAGAAGATGTGGTAAATGTAGAGTCCGGAACATGATTTTGAGTGTGAAAACATTCATTATTTTGGATTTTAAATTACGGCTTAACAATACATCAAATACAACATACATTTGAGTTAAGTCTCAAAGGATTTGCTAACAAAAAGGATGACAGCACTCGTAATATTCATTATTTTTTGGAGTGTAGATAGAGCTGGTTAAAACTCAATCGGTGCCATTCTTAGGGTGTCCAAATTAATTCACACTTCCATGCAGCTGGATCATTCGTTACATGAAATCATTTGATTTCATCAACACAAACAAAACAAAAATCAAAACATATGTTGCAATTCGGAACCAAATTTTATCTATAACTCAAAGTGGTGACACAAACAAAAATATACAATAAAGGGTGATACGGTCAAAATTTGGTCAAGGGAAAACGCGTGTAAATCGGTGAAATCGTTTATTTAAAAAATCAAATTAAATTTCTTTTTCAAGTTCAATTAGTATAAAATTCAGGAAAAATATTCAGTTAGGCTTCCGCTTTTCCAAATCCGAATTGCCGGGCCTTACGCTTGACCCCTGCCATCAGATTTTGTACAGCCACCTTGTCCACCTTCTTCGCCGCAGAAAGCCAGTTTGCCTTGAACTGCTGCTCGTCCTTAGCAGTTTTTTTGGTCTTCTTTAGATTCCGCTTGACAATAGCCCAGTATTTCTCAATTGGGCGGAGCTCTGGCGTGTTGGGAGGGTTCTTGTCCTTGGGAACCACCTGCACGTTGTTGGCGGCGAACCACTCCATGGCCTTTTTACCGTAATGGCAAGATGCCAAATCCGGCCAAAACAGTACGGAACAACCGTGTTTCTTCAGGAAAGGCAGCAGACGTTTATTCAAACACTCTTTCACGTAAATTTCTTGGTTGACAGTCCCGGAAGCTATGAAAATGCTGCTTTTCAAGCCACAGGTACAGATGGCTTGCCAAACCAGATATTTCTTTGCGAACTTTGACAGTTTCGTGTGCTTGAAAATATCTGCTACCTTTCCCCTTCCTTTTGCCGTATAAAACTCCTGTCCCGGAAGCTGCTTGTAGTCGGCTTTGACGTAGGTTTCGTCGTCCATTACCACGCAGTCAAACTTCGTCAGCATCGTCGTGTACAGCCTCCGGGATCGCGCTTTGGCCATCGTATTTTGTTTATCATCGCGATTTGGAGTCACTACCTTCTTGTAATTCGATAGTCCGGCTCGTTTTTTGGCTCGGTGCACGGTTGTAGACGATACACCCAGCTTATTTGCGGCATCTCGGAGAGATAGGTTAGGGTTTCGCTTGAAACTACCGGCAACTCTCTTTGTCGTCTCAGCGGCTTCCGGTTTTCGATTTCCCCCCGATCCAGACTTCCTGGCTGTCGACAAACGTTCCCCAAACACTTTAATTACATTTGTAACGGTTGATTTGGCAACTTTTAGCGATTTTGCCAACTTTGCGTGCGAGTAGCTCGGATTTTCGCGATGCGCGAGCAAAATTTTGATACGCTGCTCTTCTTGCTTGGACGGCATTTTGACAACTGAAGAGTGAATTCCAAAATCAAAATAGGAGCAACATTCTACACACATACACCTTCAAAATGAGGGGTGTTCAGGTTTTTTAAATGCAAAATTGAAAGAAATACGTCAAGTTGATATTGACCAAATTTTGACCGTATCGTCCTTTACCAACAGTCATTTCGACATTGAGTTTTCATAAGGGCCAATGTCGCAAACGTAAACAATGGCTTCTTCCGCATATTTCTCGAAAATACTGACTTAATCATAGTAATTACAACGATGAATATACAGAAGAGGAGTTCCCCTTTACAATAGAAGTGGAAATTCACTTGAGCAAGTTTGTATTTTCAAGAAATTTACGGAAGAAGTCATTGTTTACGTTTGCGACATTGGCCCTTATGAAAACTCCATGTCGATTTATGCATCCTGTTATCGTACATCTTAATACGAAATCTTTCGGCACCTATGACTATATCTTCCTCTGGCATCAAGGTGAATGTTCCACTACACGGTGTTTTTTCGTTTCGTTGAACGATTATTGGTGCTGCAATTCTGCTCACCAGTGGTACTGAGCTGGGTGGCGACCACCAAGTGCCCTTTCCACACTACTAAAAGTAAATAATACATAAACACCATTTTCCATCACCATCGGTATATCCATTATTTTGCTTTAACGAATTTCAATGGCTCGCAGAAAAACAACAAAATAGTGAACTGGTATGGTGTAATTCCGCCAGACGAATGAAAATGTAAGCATTTTTTTGCTCAGAGACGGCAGAAAATAAACCATGTTGAATATTTTCGAGCTTTGATAGAAAATAGCTTTGTTCAGCATGTTTACATGGTGAGGACTGATAGACAAATGAAACAAAACTAACGAAAGTGGTTTTAATGGTTTTATGCAAGCATCTCTATGATGAAAGTACATCGACCTTGACCGGTTAGTTTTTCTTTTATCTTTTACTCTATCCCTCGGAACGAACGTTTAGTTTATGAGAAAGACCTATTTTCCCTCCTTGGTAAATTTGAGCTTCAACCTTGCCTAAAGACAAGCTAAAAATGGAACAGCAGACATTGCATTTTTGTCTTCAAACGAAACTGCATTGAGACTTTCTTAAAAAATCATTGATGAGTGTTTTCATGCTTGATCGGTATGTTGCAGTTGAATGGTTAATACCTTTATCTTTTTGAGTTGAAAATACTTCTTTTACTGCTGCAAGTGATTTATTCTTTATTATTGTTATTTAAACTATCGTTTTACACATTTATTGTATTTTTTTTCTATTCTAACCCTTACACAGTAAGTAATTAAAACAGCCTGGATAATGCCATAACCGGTAATTTTCTAAGCAACATCAATATTTGTTGCATTTCTGTAATAAAGATGATCTGAACTGCCCCCTTATGTCGCAAGGCGGCAACTTCCTATAGCACTGGACTGTTTTAATTACACGATTTGATCAAGGTTGTTCCAAAGAAGATAGAACAGTTGGCTCAAGCTTTGTTTTCCTTTCAGTATCCTTTTAAAAAAATAATGAGCACTCCCCCGTAACCGGGGTGTAAGATCTTTTTTTGCTCGTGCCGTTTCCTCGTTGTTTGCTAAATCAGTCGCACGTTTAGATGATAATACATGATATTGGGTTTTTATTTTGACAAAAATTTGGTAGGAAACTAAACACTAGTAAACAGCAATTTTTACTTTTTTTTGGGTATTTGCACTTTTGCGTGATTAACTGTACTTTTTAACGATTTTTAGGCATTATCATCTTAGTATGCGCAATTATAACGATAATTCAAGATGTGTTCAATAATTATGATACAAAAGTTCAAATAATGATTGAAAGGGCCCGAGGGTCGATCACAAATTAAGTTTGCGATTCCTGAAAAACTCACGAGTATGAAGGGTCTAAAACGTTTTTTGGGCCCGTAAGCAGATACACTTACGCGCAACCCAAAGCTACAAGGGTCTAGAGAGTATCTCCTTCCAGAAACAAGTTCGCAGAAACCACACCAAAGTCGAGCCGTGCCTTTTATCCATGAAATCTTAACAGCAAGAAGTTGGCAGTCCTACTCTTCCTATCCAAATTGCTTCAATCGGGTGCTCTGATGGTCCCTCCCTTCATCTCAACATATCATGCTATATATATTTTTTATATATTCAAATAAATTAGTATGATTTTCTTACCTTGATTTTGAAATTTTCTTACTAAGAAGCTTGTGTTAGAAAATTTGGCTAAAAGTAAAATTGGTTAGGGTTATATACCGTTCTTTAATTATTGCTTCAATTTCTTTTTTATGAAGGGTTAAGATTGTGGTCTCGGTGTTTCATATGGTATTGTGTAATATGGTATTACTCGCGGTCAGTGGATATGGAAGAGAACATGAGAAAAGAGAGAAGGCATTAGCAATTTGAACATACTATGTGGATGGGACTCACAACGGTCATTCAAAATAGTTTGACCAATCCATTTGAAAGATTATCCCCGCTGAATTTCCACTCGTTTACTCAATTCCATAACGTTTAGTTATACAAGAAAAAAAAAACATTTTACTACCTAGGGAAGGTCCATTAATTATGTCACGCAGTAAGGGGGGAGGGGGGGTTTGGGAAAACGTGACGATCCATACAAAAAAAATTAAAGGTCCATACAAAAAACGTGACAAGGGGGGGGGGGGGGGGTTATTAAAAGTCATTTTTTGCGTGACGTAATTAATGGACGTTCCCCTATTAGATTTAGGAATATCAGGCAATGATCCCCCATCGCATCTTCAAGTGATAATTACAAGCTGTTCATTTGGTTCAGGCTCTTTTGAACGATGATGGGCAGGGCATGTGTGGCATATTTGTAATATGACAAAAATATTAATACGATCAGGCCCACTGTGACAGATCGATGTGAAGACCGCCTTGAACAGCACCAGCTAGAAGGCCATTACCGTGTCGCTGCACAGAATGATGGTCCCTCATTACAGCCAAAGAATTCTGAAGAGTTACTTTCAGAACCGGGTGCTGATCTACGAGAACTATGTGAGGCGAAAATTGGTGAAAATCACGGTGGGGGTTCCGCAAGGTTCCACCCTTGGTTCAACACTTTGGGACGCGATGTACAACGGAGTGCTGAAGCTAAGGCTTCCCAAGGGTGTAGTGATCGTTTGCTTTGCGTATACCGTAATGTCAGTGACAGGCGAAACACTAGATGAACTGGAACTGCTGGCGGACACAATCGCCATAATTGAAAACTGGATGCAGGGGTCTAAGCTGCAGATAGCTTTCCACGAAACGGAGGTGCTGTTGGTCGTCATCGGAGGGCATGCCACGAAATGCGTGCTTAAGTATCTGGGTTCGATGCTCGACGACCGGTTAAACTTCAACAGCCACGTTGATTATGCCTGCGGAAAGGCGACGAAGGCCATCAATGCGGAATGCCAGAATCATGTCGAACAGCTACGGACCTAGCAGTAGAAAGCGGCGTCTACTGGCTAGTGTAGAGGAGTTCTGAAGTTAATAAGAGCGGAGACGATGGCGAGAATGAGGCACGGGGAAGAAACGTCGATGGACGCACCAACTCATCGATCTGGATGAAAAGGAAGCATAGAGAGGTAAACTTCTACCTAACGTAGATCCGGTCTGGCATTCAGGCAATAATTGTATCATTTCGGAAACGCAACGTCCCCGTTCTGTCCTGAGTGTGGAGACGTCCAAGAGACATCGGAGCACGTGGTTTTTGACTGCCTACGATCGGGATCATTGCGAAACGAGATGTTTGTCATCAGCGGGCAGATTCCAACCTAGTTAACGTCGTCTATAGAATATGCCGTGATGAAAGTGCATGGAATGCAATTAACGGAGCCATTACGCAAGTCATGTCGACTATACAGCGAAAATGGCGAAAGAATCAAGTAGCGAGTGGTTGAGTGGAGTAGCTAGTTGTCCGTCTCGGGGGATGTTCCAACGTCGGGGAACTCTTCGTCGTTGTATGGTAAATCCGCAGTTGGGTCACTCGAGTTGTTTGCATTAGCATGTGGGGGTTAAATGACTCATCATGGTTCGGTTTCGGGAAAACTTTCACAGCTGGGAAATCCTCCGCTGAAGTCGGGTAGATTACTCTTGTCGATTGCGTTGAAGGCACGAGCTGAATGGGTCAGGAAGGGGGGAGTGAAATGGCTCAAACCATGAGCATGAGCATGAGCATGAGCATGATTGACCGCCCGAGGTTGCTACTCCGTTATTGCCAGATCAGCTGTTATTACACAAAGAACCAATAAATGATGCTTGGGACTAGCATACATCCTCAATGTGTAAGAACTGGTGATCTTAAACTAAGGCAATACCGGCGCCGGCCTCGTCCGAATGCAGGTCAAATAGGGAATGGGTAGGAATATGTTGACGTGATACTCGCTTTGTTGGAAGCCGAGAACACCTCTGCACTTCCACGAGAAATCACTGGGATGTTGGATAAAATGGTTGGGTTTGCAGCCGGATCCGTTTTGGTAAACGGTGTGCTGAATTTAACTGACGTCGGCAGCGAATAAGATATTTAACTATGTTCCCGATTCATTCTCTGTACAGAGATGCACATTAAAGCTATTTAAATTTTGGCACCGACTTAAACCAACAGTAGGGATGCTGTTGGGGCCACTCACAAGTGTGGGTGGTTTATTTCAGCAGAAAACAAAAGTATGTTAAAACACCGAGTTCGAGGACCCATTTAAACCAACAGTAGGGATGCTGTTGGGGCCACTCACAAGTGTGGGTGGTTTATTTTAATGGAATACAAGAATACGTAAAGAACATTGAGTTTGAGGACCGATTTAAACCAACAGTAGGGATGCTGTTGGGGCCACTCACAAGTGTGGGTGGTTTATTTCAGCAGAGCACAAAAGTATGTTAAAACACCCAGTTTGAAGACCGATTTAAACCAACAGTAAGGATGCTGTTGGGGCCACTCACAAGTGTGGGTGGTTTATTTCAGTGGAATACAAAATTACGTAGGAACATCGAGTTTGAGGACCGATTTAAACCAACAGTAGGGATGCTGTTGGGGCCACTCACACGTGTGGGTGGTTTATTTCAATGGAATACAAGAATACGTTAAGAATATCGAATTTGAGGACCGATTTAAACCAACAGTAGGGATGCTGTTGGGGCCACTCACAAGTGTGGGTGGTTTAATTCAATGGAATACAAGAATACGTTAAGAACATTGAGTTTGAGGACCGATTTAAACCAACAGTAGGGATGCTGTTGGGGCCACTCACAAGTGTGGGTGGTTTATTTTAGTAGAATACAAAAGTATGTTAAAACATCGAGTTCGAGGACCGATTTAAACCAACAGTAGGGATGCTGTTGGGGCCACTCACAAGTGTGGGTGGTTTATTTTAATGGAATACAAGAATACGTAAAGAACATTGAGTTTGAGGACCGATTTAAACCAACAGTAGGGATGCTGTTGGGGCCACTCACAAGTGTGGGTGGTTTATTTCAGCAGAGTACAAAAGTTTGTTAAAACACCGAGTTTGAAGACCGATTTAAACCAACAGTAAGGATGCTGTTGGGGCCACTCACAAGTGTGGGTGGTTTATTTCAGTGGAATACAAAATTACGTAGGAACATCGAGTTTGAGGACCGATTTAAACCAACAGTAGGGATGCTGTTGGGACCACTCACAAGTGTGGGTGGTTTATTTCAATGGAATACAAGAATACGTTAAGAATATCGAATTTGAGGACCGATTTAAACCAACAGTAGGGATGCTGTTGGGGCCACTCACAAGTGTGGGTGGTTTAATTCAATGGAATACAAGAATACGTTAAGAACATTGAGTTTGAGGACCGATTTAAACCAACAGTAGGGATGCTGTTGGGGCCACTCACAAGTGTGGGTGGTTTATTTTAGTAGAATACAAAAGTATGTTAAAACATCGAGTTCGAGGACCGATTTAAACCAACAGTAGGGATGCTGTTGGGGCCACTCACAAGTGTGGGTGGTTTATTTTAATGGAATACAAGAATACGTAAAGAACATTGAGTTTGAGGACCGATTTAAACCAACAGTAGGGATGCTGTTGGGGCCACTCACAAGTGTGGGTGGTTTATTTCAGCAGAGTACAAAAGTATTTTGAAACACCGAGTTTGAAGACCGATTTAAACCAACAGTAGGGATGCTGTTGGGGCCACTCACAAGTGTGGGTGGTTTATTTCAATCGAATACAAGAATACGTTAAGAACATTGAGTTTGAGGACCGATTTAAACCAACAGTAGGGATGCTGTTGGGGCCACTCACAAGTGTGGGTGGTTTATTTTAGTAGAATACAAAAGTATGTTAAAACACCGAGTTCGAGGACCGATTTAAACCAACAGTAGGGATGCTGTTGGGACCACTCACAAGTGTGGGTGGTTTATTTTAATGGAATACAAGAATACGTAAAGAACATTGAGTTTGAGGACCGATTTAAACAAACAGTAGGGATGCTGTTGGGGCCACTCACAAGTGTGGGTGGTTTATTTCAGCAGAGTACAAAAGTTTGTTAAAACACCGAGTTTGAAGACCGATTTAAACCAACAGTAAGGATGCTGTTGGGGCCACTCACAAGTGTGGGTGGTTTATTTCAGCAGAATACAAAAGTATTTTGAAACACCGAGTTTGAAGACCGATTTAAACCAACAGTAGGGATGCTGTTGGGGCCACTCACAAGTGTGGGTGGTTTATTTCAATCGAATACAAGAATACGTTAAGAACATCGAGTTTGAGGACTGATTTAAACCAACAGTAGGGATGCTGTTGGGGCCACTCACAAGTGTGGGTGGTTTATTTCAGCAGAATACAAAAGTATGTTAAAACACCGAGTTTGAGGACCGATTTAAACCAACAGTAGGGATGCTGTTGGGGCCACTCACAAGTGTGAGTGGTTTATTTTAATGGAATACAAGAATACGTAAAGAACATTGAGTTTGAGGACCGATTTAAACCAACAGTAGGGATGCTGTTGGGGCCACTCACAAGTGTGGGTGGTTTATTTCAGCAGAGTACAAAAGTATGTTAAAACACCGAGTTTGAGGACCGATTTAAACCAACAGTAGGGATGCTGTTGGGGCCACTCACAAGTGTGGGTGGTTTATTTCAGCAGAGTACAAAAGTATGTTAAAACACCGAGTTTGAAGACCAATTTAAACCAACAGTAAGGATGCTGTTGGGGCCACTCACAAGTGTGGGTGGTTTATTTCACCAGAATACAAAAGTATTTTAAAACACCGAGTTTGAAGACCGATTTAAACCAACAGTAGGGATGCTGTTGGGGCCACTCACAAGTGTGGGTGGTTTAATTCAATGGAACACAAGAATACGTTAAGAACATCGAGTTTGAGGACTGATTAAAACCAACAGTAAGGATGCTGTTGGGGCCACTCACAAGTGTGGGTGGTTTATTTCAATGGAATACAAGAATACGTTAAGAACATCGAGTTTGAGGACTGATTAAAACCAACAGTAAGGATGCTGTTGGGGCCACTCACAAGTGTGGGTGGTTTACTCCAATGGAATACAAGAATAAGTTAAGAATATCGAGTTTGAGGACCGATTTAAACCAACAGTAGGGATGCTGTTGGGGCGACTCACAAGTCTGGGTGGTTTACTTCAATGGAATACAAGAATACGTTATGAACATCGAGTTTGAGGACCGATTTAAACCAACAGTAGGGATGCTGTTGGGGCCACTCACAAGTGTGGGTGGTTTGTTTCAATGGAAAACAAGAGTCCGTTAAGAACATTGAGTTTGAGGACCGATTTAAACCAACAGTAGGGATGCTGTTGGGGCCACTCACAAGTGTGGTTGGTTTATTTCAGCAGAATACAAAAGTATGTTAAAACACCGAGTTTGAGGACCGATTTAAACCAACAGTAGGGATGTTGTTGGGGCCACTCACAAGTGTGGGTGGTTTGTTTCAATGGAATACAAGAATACGTTAAGAACATCGAGTTCGAGGACCGATTTAAACCAACAGTAGGGATGCTGTTGGGGCCACTCACAAGTGTGGGTGGTTTATTTCAGCAGAGTACAAAAGTATGTTAAAACACCGAGTTTGAAGACCGATTTAAACCAACAGTAGGGATGCTGTTGCGTTGGGGCCACTCACAAGTGTGGGTGGTTTATTTCAATGGAATACAAGAATACGTTAAGAACATCGAGTTTGAGGACCGATTTAAACCAACAGTAGGGATGCTGTTGGGGCCACGCACAAGTGTGGGTGGTTTATTTCAATGGAATACAAGAATACGTTAAGAACATTGAGTTTGAGGACCGATTTAAACCAACAGTAGGGATGCTGTTGGGGCCACTCACAAGTGTGGGTGGTTTATTTTTGTAGAATACAAAAGTATGTTAAAACACCGAGTTCGAGGACCGATTTAAACCAACAGTAGGGATGCTGTTGGGGCCACTCACAAGCGTGGTTGGTTTATTTTAATGGAATACAAGAATACGTTAAGAACATCGAGTTTGAGGACCGATTTAAACCAACAGTAGGAATGCTGTTGGGGCCACTCACAAGGGTGGGTGGTTTATTTCAGCAGAATACAAAAGTATGCTAAAACACCGAGTTTGAGGACCGATTTAAACCAACAGTGGGATGATATTTGGGCCACGCACAAGTGTGGGTGGTTTATTTCAGCAGAATACAAAAGTATTTCAAAACACCGAGTTTGAAGACCGATTTAAACCAACAGTAGGGATGCTGTTGGGGTCACTCACAAGTGTGGGTGGTTTACTTCAATGGAATACAAGAATACGTTAAGAATATCGAGTTTGAGGACCGATTTAAACCAACAGTAAGGATGCTGCTAGGGCCACTTACAAGTATGGGTGGTTTATTTCAATGGAATACAAGAATACGTTGAGAATATCGAGTTTGATGTCCAATTTAAACCAACAGTAGGGATGCTGTTGGGGCCACGCACAAGTGTGGGTGGTTTATTTCAATAGACCACGGAAATAC
Organism: Aedes japonicus; assembly: GCA_034211315.2. Taxonomy (NCBI): domain Eukaryota; kingdom Metazoa; phylum Arthropoda; class Insecta; order Diptera; family Culicidae; genus Aedes; species Aedes japonicus. Next base: position 296,924 of record JASCZW010004921.1, read on the forward strand.
ATCAAAATTCCGATGTTGAGGACCGATCTCTCATCCAGCCCTAACCTCGTCTGACACAATGCAGACCCCCATCCCCTTTTGGTATTGATCGTATGCATGTAATTTACGTGTACATGCCACATGCAGCAACAAAACACATCTGACATCCACTGGTCTGTCACTGAGAAACAAAACCATCACTTAACATGTTTCAACATTAAAAAAGACATAAAAAGCCGAAAAAAAATAAACAAACGTCAATCCAATCAACAATGACAAAATCTCAATAAAAAGATACTTGACTACTTTTGCGAATCAACAGGCCACTCCACAAGACGTGTTCCGAAAATTCCTCCCTATGGCGCCTACAGCCACATCAAAAAATTGCAACTTGAGCAATGTAAGTGTCCGGCCTGACGACCTCCGAAACAAGTGAAATATCCAATCACAACATCTCTCAACAAAAACATCCAGACACAATCCTATACTACTTAGAGACGGAATGGATTTAATTCATGGAATAGTAGTTAAAGTTCAGAAGGAGAGATGAGGAGAACTCCTCGATCTCTCATATGTGACACATGTAATGAAATGTTATAAGGGAGAGGGTTATCCCTGTTGAACAACGAACACAGATGATACGTAGTGCACAAGCATCCGGGATTTCCTGAAAAATAATATTAATAGAAACAAGGCTTCGTGTGATCAGAAGACTATTTAATATTTGTAATAAGATGGGAAATAATAGGGAACATATTTAAAAAAAAAAAAAGTATTAGAGTTGACATGACAATTGCACCATAAAAAATATAAAAATATAAAATATATGATAATAAAAGATCTTATTATTAAAATAGAAATCAATCAAACCCCAACAAACATATGCACTTCCTACAAGGGCAAACAATGAAAATGATAAAAAATGAGAGTAGCCATTAGCAAACGTGAACTCGGCAAACAACCATGAATAACGCACACACCGGGCTAGGGGAGTCAAAACCCACAAAAAATGCAGAAATGCGCAGCTGAAAATGAAAAATATTACCAAGCAGAGGAAACGTAAACGAATATATCCATCAATTACGCCTAGATGAACATGAAAGTACTAAAATTTGTTTCAGACAGCGAACGGTGCGTGCACAGGTTTGCGTGGGCAAAACTTCAAAATGCTCGGAAGACCCCACTAGCGCCAGTCGATTCCACTCTTGTTTCGTACGTTTGCACTGTGGCGCATCAAGCGCGCTGTGCAGTGCATCTGATGTGCTACACAGCGCTCCAGATGCAACACCCTGCCACCATATGGAAAATCAGTTACATAGATCGGCGTGAGTGACTCTTTCCGGTTCCGAACTGCAACGAGAATACATACAGATGGGGGAGTGAAATGGCTCAAACCATACGACTAAGTCCCCAAAGAAGTTATAGCGTTGGGCAGCCCTGGTGGGGTTGTGAGGGTGCAACAAGGATACGGGCTTTAGTGGGCTCAGAAGTCGGCCTTTTCTTAATGTCTACCCTGACCACACTCTGACACAGTGCATGATTTGTTGGGTTAGTTCATTAGGATTTCCCTGAACCAAGAAAAACACCACCCCCCCCCCTCCACCACACACACACACACACACACACATACATACACTATCTCTACCGACCACCATGGCTTCATGTTCGGACGTGTAGTATCTACGAATCTGCTTGATTTTCGCCAGTACCTGCTTCGAGCAATTAATATGATATTCTGCTGGCAAAATTAAGCCAATCACGTACCGGTTAGAAACATGGTTTCGCTCTTATTTGACTGGTAAAATGCTCCGTGTTAAACTCGATTTCACGAATTCATCAGAAGTGTCTCGAGGAAGTAACCTGCGACTGTTACTTTTCCTGTTTTTCTTCAACTAAGTAATGCTTCTTCTCGGATCCGTTTATGGACTTGCTTGTATCGACGATTTGAAATTGTATGTCGAAGACTGTATGAGGCTTCTATCAATACCGGACAAATGGGTCGACTGGTGGCGTCAGCACAGTGTTTTGTATATTTGTTTGTATTTGAATGGAATCTTTATGAATTAACTATTATTCATTAGTAACATGTTGTTTTTCTTATTTCATACAACAGGTGCATATCTGAATGCAGTAGCTCTAGTGATACGGAAAATGACAATGAAAACGGGTAATGTTTTTTATTATTATATTTTGTTAATCAAACCTAAACTATAATCCTGCTTTTCTTTATCAAACATACAGAGACAACGAAGTCCCTCCTCACTGTCATATAACACTGAAATGTACCCGTGAGATTGCCGGTTTCAATGGCCTGGGAGAAGCAGTACGCCGGCTAGATTTCCGCAGCTCAGTCCGAGATGGCCGTCGATTCAATTACGTGTGTGCTCTGCTGCGGTTACTTGTTTCAGGTAAAGGCATCACAAGTCTTCCTGGCGGCGCACAGCGGCTGTTGCTTCAAATGCTGGAGGAGGTGGCCACGTACGTCAGTGACTCTCAGCAAAACATCAACGTCCTGAGGGGTCTAGTCCAACAATTGCGACTTCTAGTCAATCAAGAGAATCAAAAATGCTGGGGAAAGCCACTCGGTAGTCAAAGTCTGTGGGAGGGACACGTGCAAACTATACAAAGGATTCAGAATATTGCTAGTCAAATACAAATTAAAGAGGTGATTATTATTTTTGTTTGTACTGTTGTATGTGGTCGCTAAGTTAAGTTTTATTTGTAGCCTGGTCCAAATATACGCCCAAAGCTACACGATCTGCCAGAGGAATGTGTTCGAGAAATTATATTAAGGATAACCGATTACAAGGATTTAGACGCTTCCGCATCGGCGTGGTCATTGATGGCGGCGCTGATTTCAGAGCAGCGAGTCTGGCGGGAACTATCTCATTATCACTTTAACAAGCAGCAAATTGACTTCATTCTAGACAAGATGTGCCTGCAGGACACAAAAGAACGTCATCGCAACTGGCAGGCAATCTATCATGCTCTTCGAAAGTAAGCTAACAATTTGGTTGCCTGAAGATTTGTTTTAATTTCTTGTTATACTTTCAGAACATACGGCGTACCTGAGGAACTTCAATACGCCGAAATTTTAGCTTTTTGCCGCCTTTGCCGTTGTCTGTTTTGGCCTTCAGCCGGACACCCATGCATCGTGGATCAATGTCCGGATATCCGACAGCGCATTCGAGAGGCAGGTAACGATGATAATACCGAAACTCAACCGGTACCGCCGGCTCAATTCCTCAAATATTTCTCATTGTAATCTCCGACGCCGTTAGAAACCAATTTGTATGCAATTTTCACACATCTAATATTGCAATACGTAGAGTGAATTATAAAATTGGTGTGAAACAAGAGGGTATGTAAGTTTAGAGCAATGCGTGAATTCAAAGATACTGTACGCGGAATTGAATATATATATATATTTTCTAGACAGATTATCGATATTATATGTGTTCAGGATAGTATATGGCAGAGGTAAAACAGTAACAGTGACATTCTACAGATTGTGATTTTGAGAAATGCTTCTCTTTATCGTTTCAAGAGACGGCGTTTGACTTGATCTTTGGTCATAAACATCTGAGAGGCGACATAAATTAATATGCACAAACGCATATGTGTATGTATCCTAAGAAATAATCGTTGAATTTGGTTTTTTCATGCAATCGTTTGATAAATTTTGCAAACATCTAAAATGTTTTTGGAATTGTTAAATAGTCTATGTAGGTGATTTACAGTCACGTTTGGTTGAAAATACAAACTGTAACTTTACTACTTTCCCTACCGGATTTTATTTTGAACAAATATTCGAACGGTTTAACTACACGAACTTTTGAACGACCAAAAAACAACCTCTACTGTGCCCTTTATTAACTACGAATGTTTATACGGCTAGAATTCTATCGTGCGCTGTGACCGTTGTTAATCTTACTTACACCAATTGTTAGATGCACCCCTAATCATGGAAAAATTTAGAAGTCTTACGAAATCATTAGGGAGGACGTTAAAATTTTGTTGTGGTACTTCGTTTAGTGGTTGCTGTCTAGCAACAACTGTTTGTTTTGATAGTGCTTGATGATTATATGTTATATTGACGATAATTATTATTATTCATTTTCTTTTCATTTTCATTTTCGAACATAGAAGGGGGTTATAGGGCCAAGTCTCCAGCGATGAAAATCACTGTCCATAAAGTACCAAGGTAGAAGTATAGATTTGGTGACACAGAATAATAACCACCGGGGTCAAGTGAATCCTGCTTAAGATACCGGATAGTAAGAGGCTGTTGAAAACAGGGGATAGTCATAGTGAAGGAAATTCTCGTGAAAGATGGAAAAAGGAACGAGATGGAATTGAAGGAATTGATGACGTGTTAGATACATTTCATAGAGGATAGTAGGAGGCATAAAATGAAGCATGTGATAAAGAGCGGCGTTTGATTGCTGAAACGAAAACGGAATAATAGTTTGGTGATAAGTACATTATTGCAATTGATAAGTTCAAGTATGAATTAGTTCTCATCTGTTTCTTCTGCTATTGGTTGTTGTTACACTGGTACCGCAAGTTATTGTTATCCAACTTCGATCTCATCCACTGATTGTTGATTATAATTTTAAAAGCATTTGCCACTTCTCAAGTGTTTCAGAGATAAGTTTAATGATGCAGATCCAGCTTTCCTGTTGACTCCAGTATACCAAAAAATATTTTGTCATTAGAAAGTGATATTATCAAAACGAAATGGCTATTCAGTATGGTTAAACGGATGTGAAATGAAGGAACATCGGCATTAATCATAATGGCATTAATCAAATGGATTTGTTAACCATGCGTTATTAGATTTTCAATAAAGCATCTTAATCAACTTATGCAACATCGACTCATGTTCTATGCTAATACTAAAAATGTTCCGTCATGTCACATCTTCAAGTGATCTGTATAAGCCACCCATTTTGTTCAAGCCCTTTTGAAGTAGATGAGGTGAAATAAGGAGCTCAGTATTTTAGAACTAGGATTCAAATAACAATGACATGATGAATGCCATCACTTACTCCTACTTGATTTCCGCCTCGACCAACCTGGCGGAACGTCACCCAATTCCTTACTGGAGTAGTTCTGACAATAATCATGCGTTATTGGCAACAAAAACAAGAGAGAGAAGAGAAGAAAAAAGTAATTAGAAAAGAGACAATAACAAAGTAATTGTTAATATGAGTTGAACGGAATTCTAATAGACACTTTCGTACACTGATATCGATCAGCGGGAGTGACTTCGTTTAACTTACGATAGTCAACCACTATTCTATATTTTTTCACTCCGGAATTATCGGCCTTTTTGGGTACTACCCAAATAGAAGAAGTCCATTGATAAGAGGACTCTCGTATGATTCCGTTATCTAACATCTTCTGAATTTGTTCCGAAACATTTTCTCGAAGATGATATGGGTATTTATATGTACGTTGGTGGATTGGCTTTTTCGTTTGAGATTTTTATGGAATGTTTAACCTCGTGAGTAAAGGTAAGCTTTGCACTTTCATTGAAGAATACACTCTTAAATGGCCTTAGGACTTCAACCAGTCGAGTTACTTCTTCTTTGTTCAAATGGCTTGCAGAAAAATTTAATTTACCTGTTTTGGACTTCTCCACATTAGAGGAATTAAAAGTTGTTCATCCTTTGACTTTTGTCAAGATCATGTCTTTATTGAAACATTGTTACATTCAACAAGGTTCTTAAATCTAGTACTTCACTATGCTAATTGTTTATGGTGAGAGAAACTTGGAACAACCATTTACTGATTATCCAATCAGAAGAAAGTAAAACGTAAAGACAAATACCAATATGCACACGTGAACGTATTGCCGCTATGTTCTAGCTATGCTCTAAGCGTGCGCTGGGACAGAAAGGAAAAAATATCATTGCTCAGCGCAATGGGTGTTCTATGGAATCCGATACCATGAGACCGTTTCAAGTATGTTGCAACTTGGGTATCGATTGTTGAGTCAACGCTGAATGCTAGGGAACACAAGTGTTCTAGATAAGCTGCAACACTTGTGTGGAATAGAAAAGATTCAGCTAGCTGTGAAATGACATGACCCAAAGAGGACATGTCGAGTATAGAAATATGAATAAGCATAAACAACTTATGCGTGGGAAACATTTGAAGAGTAAACCAATTTTGGTTTCACGGGTTTGGTAAATTCCGTTGAAAACATTAAGATCAATTATTTATGATCTTTGGAAAACTGGTACAGTACACTGTACTACATTTGTCTTCTAATAAATAAAGATCATTATCGAAGGGTTGTAAATTGTGAGTTTTCTTCTTTCATTCGCGGATAGAAACATTGTTGCTTTGTTGTCCTTAGCTTCGTTCAAGCCAGGATTTATGGTGACATTTGAATTTATATTAAAATTTGACGTAGTGCAGAGTAGTGTTACATAGAGTTTCTCCCGATATTCCTGAAAATTGAAGTTTGTTGGATAATATTTCGATAAGGAATAATTTTTGTTACCAACTGTCATACAATGATGGGGGGTATCAATAACAGCTTTCATTTGTGCCATCGAAAATTGGATGAAATTTGAACACGTGGTATAGCAATTTTTGATGATACGACTCAGAAAACATATTTATGTTGACAACACTATCTATTAGGAATTTCCCGTTTTAGTTGGTCACTACTGCAGAATTAGCAATTTTACCCTGTACGGGGAACCTTGGATACACCTCCTCTGCAAAGATTCAACCAAGTAAATGTCTTTGGTGTGATACACGACGATAAACTCACGTACAAACCTCACATGTCCTACATCATAACGAAAGCTTCCCGAAATCTTGGCTTCATTTTTCACGTGGCTAAAGAATTTCGAGACTGCCTTAAGTCGCTGAACTGTTCGTTGGTGAGGTCCACCGTGGAATATGCTTTCCCGGTCTGGAATCCTCATTTCCAAAATGGTGTCGAACGTATTGAGTCAATTCAACGACGTTTTACCCGATACGCTCTTCATAGACTGCCTTGGAGGGACCCTTTCAACCTTCCGAGTTACGAGAGTCGCTGCCTTATGACTCAATTTGAGGCTGTTAAAATCCGTCGTGAAGCCGCGAAGACACTTATCGTCGCAGATTTGATGTATGATCGAATAGACTTCCCTTCACTGTAAAACGGACGGGAGTTTCTCATTTAGTCAGAGCACTTGTTCACTCGTCTAGAGTACAATTTCGATTCCTTTCTTGATAACCTTTCCCATTACATTCAAACATTGAAAATCTTAACTCTACACAACATTAATTCTAGGGGAGGAGCTTGGATTCACTTTTGTAAAGACGGTAGCCAATCGTCATTGAATAAGCTATTTATTGAACATGTGTTGTGGACTCGGACCACCAATACGGGCGACACCTAGCGACACCATTAAATGTGGGTCAGTAATTTAAGCCTTTATTTTGAAGTGGTAAAGGCTCAATTCAATATTATGATTTGGAAGAAATTCCTCTCCAGGCTCGTAGCCGTATCGTATGGAACACTTACCTCCTCAGAGTTCCACACAGGGGAACCGTCTATGTTCTTCAATGTTCTTCAATGTTTTTTCATGAAACACATATCAGTTGCCCTCACCGGTATTTCGTAACATGTTTGATTGATATATTTTGCACGTACAATGTTTCTGTCTTCCAAAATTTCAAGCAACGCATGTATCGGTGTTTATTTCCCTGTGTGCATGACTTTTGTCAAGTGGCTAATTTCTTGTGATACTGACATTTTCTTCTTTTTTCTTTTCTCTTTGCCGTTTGAATGTCTGTGAGCGCAATGATTGATTTGGCTTTTTTCATAGCCTTTGATGGTGATTTTGACTCTTCGTTTCCAATTATTCAGCAACCGTTATTACTAGTTGTTTCGTCTAGGGTTTTGTCAGCGTTTTCCTTGGAGTGTATAGCTACATCATACAGGCATAGTTGTTACAATATTTGGCGTTTTGCAATAAAAAATCCTGATTGAATTTCGTTTGCATGTATCACCATTTCTTTTTTGTATGTCTTGTTTGTTAATCTTCGAATGGTTTCACTGCTTTGTGGAAGTATGAATCCATTCTTAAAGTTGTCTTCAATAGGTACTGATACTGTTACATTGCCTAAATCAAAACGTAACAGCCATGACTCCTAATCAATTTTACATCTATTTGCTGCAAGAAAATCACGTCCGAGAATTCCATCGGTTTGAATAGGAAATGCTTTAGTACTTAATGAAATGTATGTTTAATTTTCAAATCATTACCAAAAGTTAATTCTGTGTCTTCGGCGGCAATGGTTTCAATTATTGTATCGGTAATTCAGTTAATTTTTTTTTTTTTTTGAAGTATTTATTAGTTTATCTGGGTTTACTTTGTTAATTTTGAATAAAGATGTGTTTGCTCCACTATCTATTAATAATGTTATTTTTCCTACCGACATTGAAGTTTCTATGCAAACAAAATTCGATGCATTTAAATTTATTGAGAAGATCGGTCTACCCGGTCTCTCCTCTCTAAAAAGCCATTATGTCGGTTTTCTTGTCGGTCATTTCTCTCGTCTCTTCCCTGCTCTGGGTTATTTGTTTCGGATGAGGCATGATAAACTCTACCTCGTCCTGATCCGTTCCTGTTATCATTATAGTTATATGACCTTTCTTGACGACGGTCATTGTTTCTGTAATTGCCGTTATTGTTTGAGCCGTTGTTTCGATAATTGTTATTATTGTTAAAGCCGTTATTTCTCCAATTGGAGTTACGTCCATTAAAATTATTATTTTGACGCCAAGATGGGTTACTGTTGTTCCTCCAATCTTGACCTTGTCGATAATTTCCTCTATACGAAGAGTTCCTATATTGCGGTGGTGAGTCTCTCGAGTTCTATTTGTAAAATTGCTTCGTTAAGGTTGGTGATGGGCCATGATGTTATTATCATTTGGGTGCCCACGTTTTTCAAGCCATTAGCTAGGGCCTTGATCCCTGCTTTGTTGGCCATTTTTGTTGCAGTGTCTATCGGTATTTCGTCATTAATGTATGCTGTTTCCAGCTGGTTTGTGAGTTCTTCAATCTCACTTGAAAATTTGTTTAACGCCCCATTCTGACGGGTGCCAACACAACATCTGCTGAGATGTGTTGTTTGCACTTCCTATTTAGGCTATCAACAATAGCATTAATATTGGCCGGTGCATCTCTTACCGCTGACTTAGCCTTTTTTTTTCTAATTTCGACAATACGACTTGTACTGCTAAGGGTTCAGTCGCTGCCGTTGTAGCTGTTTTCAAAGCTGTAAGTGCGGCAATTATATTATTTAACTTTTCACCATTCCCATCATACTGAGGTATAAGGGACGAGGCGATTTTTACTATTTCCGTTGCAGTTGTCATTTTTATAGTATTCAGACTTCTATTGAAAATAATAATTGTTTTCACCAGCACTTTAAATGTTATGGTGCGTTTGGTATTGCTTAGTTTTTCGTCTAAAATTTGTTTTATACGGTCAAAAGCTTTTTCTGTAGCTTCTTCAAAATAATCAAATTTTGATTCTGACAATACTTCTGCCAGCTGGAATACCCTGGGCATTGGAAAACCTTGTGGTAGATTGAAAACTACCAGGTCCCAGGGCTTGGACTGGATCTTTACCCAAACGGGAAAGATGCAAACCAGTGTTTCCAGGGGTGATGTGGACCAGAAGTGCATTTGAACCCACTAGTAGTAGCATTTTCACTTTTAATTTGACAACTTTCCTTATTTTCATACAATATAGAATTTGTATAATTTCAATAATATTACTACCACTCAAAGAATCGTCTACTTTTCTTATAACTGAGTTTTAATATGGGTCTGCAATTTTTTGGAAAGCATCACCACACAGATTCTACATTTGGTCTGGCTGCTCTTGGCAGAGGAGCGAATATTTTTGTATACTTCTAGAACGAAAAAAGAAATTATGCAAGAAGGATCAGCATGGCGAGGCTTGGAGCCTGATGCAAATCCGAGTCTCATGGCGACGCAAAATGGACAGGCAGGCATCTTGGCCTATGGTTGGAACAGCTTATTTTCCCGATGAGTGTAACGTCAAATACTTTGTTCCATTTGGGAGCGAAGAATATGGGAGATAGCTATTACATTATCACACCTGTACTATATGAAATTGCGCAGATACCAAAAACTGCACTGACACGAATATCACTAACAACGTAATGACACGGACAAAGTACAAAAACACGGACAAATACCTGGACAACAAAACGCGTACACACTGACTGATACTGAATCCCAAAAATTTTCAAGAAGATTATGTGAGCTGATTTCGAAAGCCCGGTGTTTATTTGGTCACCATAGACTAATCCTTCCGGCATAATCACTTGAAAATTTTCAAAAACCAACCCCGATCATCGCAATCCTATGGGGATAAAAAAAAATCATGCACATGGGTTATCGAAAAATCAATGCAAAAGTATAGTTGATTTTAAATGAAATGTTATTGATTGAATTGTACTTTTTTCTACGCGTTTGGTCTCTTTTGGGCTCTGTTAGATAAATGGTCTCTGAAGTTCCTATTTTTCAGAAACTCATTCGCAACTGCTGCCAGTTCTTAGAAGCATTCTGCAACCTATCACTTACAATATATTAATCGTAATCTCTGTTTTATTGTATTATCTTTTTCGCTAGCTATGTGACGAACGAAACCCCATATGACGAGAGGCCAAGCAAATTAGGCAAATGTTCAACGATATACAACTTTTTACAGAAAAAAACCTGCCCAAACCTTTTACCTTCCCATAATCCCTGAGCAGCCGGTTTACCACAAACCACGCAGAACTTAATTGACACCCATGGGTTAAAGATGCTGTGATGCTCACTCCCCTTCCCTTCTCTGATGTATTATGGACGATGTGAAATTTCGCATCGGTGACCTGGCCCTCGACCCCCTTGTACATCACAAAATGAAAATGTAATGAAAATGACAATACTTCTGCCAGCTGGAATAAGGATAACTGTACCGATTTGTACAATTCCTTTACGGATTAACGTCTTAAATAGATACTTCGTATTTACTGACTTTTTTAAATTTGACTCCAAAATTATAAGTTCTGTTAATTTACTTTCTGATTCTGGGATATTCATATCATTGTTAAAAAAATCTTTGTTTACAATACAACTCCACAAAAGACGTTTAAACCTTATGTCGTGATATTTTCAAAAATTATTGCAAAACATTTGAGAGAAAAAATAGGTATGTATTACATTTTGCTTTTAATATTTTTATATTACATTATAATTCACTCACATTACTCTGTTCTGTTGCTCGTTGTCGTTGGTTTCCTGCCACCGGGCTGGTTTACTTTTCTTCGCCGTTCTGTTGCTCTCGTTGGATTCCTGCCACCAGACTGGTTTATTTTTCCTCGGATTCCTCCGTTGCCCAGCCTACCATTCCTAGGTAGTGGGATACTGCTGCTGATGATTTTTCTTTATTTTTATTACACTGTTTACCTTATTAAGGCGAGGTAGACGCCTCTCTTCTTTACGGACCCTTAAACGTTTGTTTCACCAGAGCTTAATAAGCTCCGAGTAGAATTCTTCCGCCTACATTTTTCTCATGGGCATCTTCGTGCGACATGATACCTTGCGGCGTCGTGATTATTAATATGCCTGATATGTGAGGCAACACTTTGCGCGAAAATTCAAGCATTCATAAAACACACATCATTTGCAGTCACTAAAAGTTCGAATTTGACTCCTTTAATTGATTTTAGTTTGATTAAGTTTGAGCTTCTAACAGGTGTGTCATTTTCTTTATCGTATTGTTCTTTATCACGATCTTCACAAATAAATTTTTATTTCTTAAAGCACTTTGTATGGCTTCTGACAAAATGTTCAATTCGTCTCTAGCCGACATTTCGACCTTTTTTTTTGCTTCCCAATTGAGATTTCATTTAGGGCAATTATTGATCTTGCCTTTTTGAGTTCTTTTTTATTGAGATTGCGCTTTACTTCAATCACTACCGTAATTAATACGTAGGTGTCCTATAATCACTGCTAATATAATCCATAGCATGAACTCATGGTTATCGAGTTTGATTGAGTGTTCAGTTTGCACATTTATTATTTTCACCTGTTGGTCACCATTATGGTTAACCGTTGACTTGGACTCTTCATTGCTCATTTCAAACTAGTGTTCTGATTTATTTCACCTTAATGTTCTGTGCACTTCAGAATAATGTTTTATCGGAAAAAGTCTTAACTTGGTACAAGATTCGTACATTTGGTTCACTGTATTAAATCGGTTTCACTTTTACCACGGACAGGTTTTTTTGACTGTCATGAGGTCGCCATATAATATCGCTCGTTTCGGCGAGCAATATTTCGCGGTGCTGATTCGTTCAGCCAGGCTGTGGTTAGCCTTACGCGCACTCGTTCAGACATTGGTGCACCCTCTATCTATCGCATAACGGCATGACGAGTGTATCAAAAACTAACGGTGTGTAGTGCAAATTGAATTGCATTGGGTTAACCGTATTTGGATGTAACTTTATAATGGGTGTTAAGAAGAGGCATAGTACACCATACCAATGATGGTCTATATATTATAATAGCCTTGTGTTCTTGTTGTTCGGTTTAAACGGCCTAATAATTGCAATTTTCACCAATAATCACTTTTTAAAGTTTCTAGGTTATTCACGTTATACTTGCGTCGATACGTTCGTTAATTTGAACAATGATTCAGCTTTTTTCATTGCCTTTTTGTTGCATCGCTTTTGTATGTGAGCAGATAAATTCAGGATGAGTTGTGTTGCAACAACAGCCAATATGATCAATAATAACATCGTATTTTGGTCCAACTTTTGGGCGTGTTGATTTTGTATATTGATAATCTCAACATGATTGTCGCCGTTGTGCTCGACGTGAGCTTTAGATTCTTCTGTACCCATGGCTTTTCACTCAAGTTCATGTTACGTTCTGCGAACGATAGATAAATTTCACTTATTTGCCGCTGTTCTTCAAAAAATTTCATTTGGATTGTCTTAAACTTTAACTTTTACTATCACCGAACATTGCGCGTTCGATAGCCCAATAGGTCGCCATTTACAACTCTGATATGTTGTTCTTTTAAACTGTCAAGTAAGATTGTATTTCTCTACACAGAATTTCGTTGTCTACACGATATTTTATTAGTGGGAGGTACTTGTAGTTACTTCGTGGATTTCGATTTACCAATCGGCTTGCATTTGACTATTCGACAAAGTATCGACATGAACCTCTTCGGTTTGGTTGTGCATATCGATGAGGCATGATCGGACTTCGGATATTGATATACGTATGCCTCGTTATAGGTTTTAACTGAGAATGAATTTATTTAACTAGAATCGGTACAAGGAAGGTTGGAATGCGACGTGAGCGAAGCGAACGACTATGGAAAACATCTGTGACAAATATTTGGATATTTGTAAAATACGCTTTATTGTTAGTGCACACGCTGTAACACTTACGAAGGTTTCAAAATAAGGAAAACGAAACAGGTTTAACTGCGGAGGTCACAGCTTGGATAATAAACTATGTCACAGAATTTAGGACACGTAATTTAAACAAAGAATGATGGAATAGATTTACCTTGGATTGGACTTGACACATGTTAACCATGTGCACATTGTTGGGATGTTATGGGAAAGGACATAGGAATTCAGAGAAGGTAGTATTTCTACTACACCTCCCCTCTGAAAGAAGAATGGTGTAACCATTCCAAGTAATTTTGAAAACAATCTCGGTCGCTCCGTCACTTTGTTATAATTTTGGTAACAATTTTTATATTTGTTGTCTTCTGTTTTTTTCTTAGTGAAATTTTTTAAATCTTGATTTATGAACTATTGCTGTATCATTTGTGATTTTATGCTTAATTTGTGCATTTGGCTCATTGAATGCTATTGTATTATATGGTCCTTCTTGAACTCTGTCAAATTTTCTTCTTCCTTCTGCTTTTAAGTATACCTCATCTCCTATCTTAACATTCGTTTCATTAATTAATCTATCAGCTCTATCTGTTCTAATAGCTTTTGTTTGATGTATTTTTTCAAGGATGTATTTATGGATTGATTGAAGTTTATATTTGAGTTCATTTACATAAGATGAATGGTTATAAACAGGATCTATAGTTGTTAAATCGAAATTTTTGAATTGCGTGATTGGTTTTCCAAATACTATTTCAAAAGGTGTGAAATTGTGGTCTGAATTTGGAGATGTGTTATAGCTGAAACAGTAATATTGTAGCCAGTTATCCCAATTATCTTTGAGTTCATTGATGAAGATTCTAAGGTATTCGTTCAAACACCTATGGTTTCTTTCCAATGCTCCCAAAGTTTGAGGATGGTAAGCTGTAGCTAGACTATGGTTTATTTGTAACAGAGTACATATTGAATCAAAGACTCCTTTGTATTCTGTCCCTTGATGAGTTCGAATAGCAGGCATTGGACCGTATATTAAAATACAGTTTTCGACTACTGCTCTTGCTATTGTGAGTGCAGATTTATCGGGAATTCTTCTCTATTAGTTTGGCGAGCTCGTCGTCTGGATAGGAAGGCTCTTCGTTTATATCTTACATAGTTGTTGTTAGCATAGCTGCCTGCTCAATGTGAGAAGGATCACTGGCGATCCATTCTAATGTGGTTTCTTTAAACATAGGACTGCTGCAGGCGTTCGTGCTTGCATGCGCATCACCTGATAAAAAATCCGTGCTCCTAAGAGAAGCTCGATGGGTCCCCTCACGTTAAAGTGTGGATCTGCTAATCGGGTATTAGCCGGGATGTCCACGTCTATCATATCGATAGTTTGGGTTGGCTCAGTTAACATTTTGGGTAGAATGATCATTTCCAACTCGATTGAGAAATTGCTGCAGCTCGAGCTAATCATCAATTTCACCTTCTTATTTGATTTGATTATGCCCCCTATTCCACTAACGATTGTCTGCTCAGAGGAATGGGGTATCTTCAGTCGTTTGAAACAGTCCTCCGCCATCGCTTTTCGTTATTTTCCGCTAGAACTTGAACCACTGCGGTGGCCAGGAAAACATAGCCATTCTCTATTCAATCAGTGTGACTAGCTGAGGGGGCTGTCGAGACGGCAGACGCGTTGATTTGCTGCGGTGCAGCAGTCTGTACTCGATCTTCATGCAGCATCGAATGATGCTTTGATTGGCAAGTCCGACAGGTATGGGCAGACTTGCAGGCAGACACTCCGTGACCGTGTAACCCGTCGCTGTTTCTGTGTCAGTTGCCCGAATTCCGGACAAGCCCAGATTTTGTGGCCTTCTTTAAGGCACATTCCGCATTTCTTGTTTGGTTTGTTGTTCGAATTCTCTGACATGTTTGGCCTTTGGTGAGATAAGGCACCCATTACTTTCGTTGTGCCTCCTTTTTCAGGGATGCTCAAACACGCCAATTGAACACGCCGGAACTCTTTCCAGTTGTAGATTTTCTAGAGGTCCATTTTGTCCTCCAGCTTTCCTAGCGTGGCCTCATCCAGCCTTTCCTTTGCGATGGCCACCAGCAGGCCATTCGCAATGCAGTTTAATGATTGCGTTGCTTCGCCGGTAATTTGGCGAGCCGATGTCATCATCATTTCAATACTGTCGATCATCGACAGTATTCCCTTTGCGTTGGGTTTGACGGGCCTCTTAATTTTTAGGGTTTTCTGAAAATGCCCCTCGAACGCGATGCGCTTCTTATAGAAGCGCTCTTCAAGCTTCAACCAGGCGTCCGTGGAGGACAACCCGGAGTTTTCCAAGGCTTCACACATGTTGTGAGCCGGTTCAAATTTCTCAAGGCACTTGAGGAGGAACGCGAATTTCTCCGCGTCTTCCGTCAACGTTGTAATCCTCCGTTCGAAACTCGTTTTAAACGCGACCCATTCCGTTACTGCCCCAGAGAAGCGGGGCAGCTCCAATCTAAGCAGGTGATCTGCCCTGCCAGCCCCTTGAAACATAGTTGTGTCAAGGGTTGGTTCAGCTTGGCGTTGCTGTGGGAGCCTGTTATCCTGATCGTATTGACGAGCCCAACGACATGACCTTTGACATTAGAGGGGCTCTACGTTCCGAGGGTCCTACTGCTCCTTCAATTCGAAGCAGTGCCGCAGTTGCCTGGTCAAAGAGAACACGAAGTGTCTCTCTTTTCACCAGAACTTCTTCTACCGGCGGCGTTTCATCGTTTCATCGCAGCATCGTGTGCCTCTATGGAGTTAGCGATGTCATTGATCGACCATTCGAGGGCCGTTAGTTGCCTGCGCCAAATTGGCAGCAGGTCTTCCACTGTTTCGTCATTCATTTATTCAATTGTTACTTACGAAGTTTTCGTTTCCTCTAAAGATTGTAGATACTTGTGGTTGACGCACGGTTACCCGTCACTTGGTGAGAGTTCCGATAAATGACTGGTGGTTAGTACACCTCTGCAAGCAGAAGGTATTCTTCTAGGCAGCACCCGCAAGTGCGAGATCACTTTATTCGCTATTTCTCACACGAAGGCAAGACACTAATAATTTACTATTTTTCCCTCTCGGGGGGCGCTGATCACTGTAGCCGCACACGGGCGGCGATCACTTTTTTTTCGCGGTTCTCCACACAGGGAAAAACATTAGCCAATTCAATGAGCTTTCCCAACCGGGGGCACTGAAATGGGCACTCACTATAGCATTTCTTTATGCATGTACGTTTTGTGTTTTAAATACTTTCACTAACGGATGGTATTCACTTTTGTTCTTGTATTTTCTGAAATACACGTATATCACTTATTTGGGTGTAGAACTAACGGCATTCCACTCTAGGCGTTCTTCGATCCTGATCATAATTTGAATCAGTTGTGCAGTGGTTCTAGTATTATAACCACAAACTACATCGGCTCCACTCGCGGCGTTAAACAACATTGAGGCGATGTGCATAATCGCGGTTCTTTCTTCAATCGAACGGAATGGATTATCTTGTACCGAACGCTCAATGCTGATTAAATGGTCTAAACACATCGAGAACAAAAGGTCATTACACAGACCTTGTTTCATTTTTCTTTTCGCCCGTTCAGGGGCAATTCACATTAGCACTACCGAATTGAGTTTCTTCCCACACGCACGGTGATGCTCACTTGAGGGCATTCTGCCGCACACGGGCAGCAAACATTAATTCGGGCTTCACTATTTTCACATAGAGTTCACTAGCTCATTTTCCACTTTGCCGCACGCGGGCGGCAGTCACTTTGACACCATAATTAGTGAGTTTTATTGCAGGTCGTGTAGGCCTGCACGCGTTCGTTTTGTGATCGCTCGCGGGCGATCACGTCGGGGTCACCAAAATGTAAATGTAATGTTCTTTGCCAAAAGTGAAGTGGGGTCTGAAAAGATCCCACCAACCACAGGGCCGTGATCAAAAGAAAGACGTCTGATCACACTTATTGACAAAAACTGACTGAGAACTTTTTATGGGAAAGAACATGGGAATTCAGAGAAGGTAGTATTTCTACTACACAACGGGTTCCGCTATTTGTGGAATGCACATGTTACAATGGTAAAAATTTCCCATTCCTGCTAAATACATTCCGAAAGACTTTGGAACGTGATGTTTGGCCTGCGTCAATACCGTGTCCAACATTTCTCTTTCGGATGTGACAATACGATTTCGGTTAGTGTGTTGGAGTTGCAATGATCTATTTCAGGTCATTACTGCCAGGTTGTATGGATAAACAAATTCTGCCACAGACTCACAAAAGTTCTTATTGTGAGCGCAGATTTGCAAGTAGTTCTCCGAGATCAGGCTCGTTAGCCCATCAAACCCCAGAAAATGATTCACTTCTTCGGCGATTGGAACCATTTCCTCGGTGTTGGAGGGCGCGAAGGCTTCGATGCATAATGGATCTTTCTTCACCTCGGAAGATGCTTTTGATAAATGCTATCCGGGTAGGCGGGGTACGTTGGCCTTGTCACTAGGCGTCGACTGCTAAGGCCTAAAAGGACGGCGTCCTCCTTGGCGCTTGATTGCGGTGACCTCCGTACGCGGAAGGGAGGTCGACGGCACTTCGTCACTTGAGTGTCTTGGGCTTCTTCTCTTTTTTGTACAGGACACCTAAATCACTAAGTCACGATTCGCCATATAAACTGAGGCAGAATCGGACTTCGGATATTCAAATAGACGTATGCCGTGCTTTAGGTGTGAACTAGGAATGAATTTATTTTACTGATTTGGTAAAAGGAAAGCTAGGTAGGAATGCGGCATGAGCGAAGCGAATGAATTTGGAAAAACATTGGTGACAATGTTTGTGAAATAGATTTTATTGTTAGCGCACATGCGGTAACGCTTACGAAGGTTTCAAAATAAGGAAAGCGGAAAAGGTTTAATTGCTGACTGTGAGGTCTCAGTTTGGGTCATAAACTATGTCATACAATCTAGGACACAGAAGGAGAATGATGAAATAAAATATGAATTTACATTCAATTGTGCTTGACACATGTTAGCCATGTGTACATTATTGGATGCTATTAGAAAGGACATGGGTAATCTGGGAACGTAGTATTTCTACTACACCTCCCCTGTACAGGAAGAATGGTGTAACCATTCAAGGTAATTTGACAAATTATCTCGCTCGCTTCGTCATTTCGCCTTTATGATTTTGTTAACAATTATTATGTTTGTTTTATTTAGTTTTATGGACCTTCAAGATGTTTGTATTCACTTCGTGTTTAACAGTAGTTTTTGCTTTCTATGCTCATTGATTTGATTTTGGTGTTTACAATGTGTGTTTTTTTTATTGAAATTTGATTAATCTTGTTCGGTGCACTTTCAAAATATTTGTAGTAGTTTCATGTTTGATAGTAGCGTTTGCTTCATCTAGGTTTATTATGGTGTAAGGACCATCTTGGACAATATCTAATTTTTTTCTGTTTTCCAACTTTAAATATACTCTGTCTCCTATGCTTAATTCTGTGGGTGTTACATTTTTGTTTGCTTCTTCGGTTCTTGAATATTTGACATTTTCTATCCTTCTGAATATTTCGTTATGAATAAGCTGTAATTTATATCGGATTTCGTTTACATATAAGTTGTGATTATAAATTGGATTGATTTGGTTCAGATTTATCTGATCAAATGTATTTACTGATTTTCCAAAAACTATTTCGAAAGGAGTAAAATTATGTTCCGTATTAGGGGTGGTGTTGTAACTAAAACAGTAATATGATAACCATTCGTCCCAGTTACTTTTGAGATCGTTGACAAAAATTCGCAGATATTCGTTTAAACATCTGTGATTTCTTTCCAATGCTCCCAAAGTCTGTGGATGATAAGCCGTTGCTAGAATGTGATCGATATTGAGCAATTTACAAACTGAATCGAAGATACCCTTGTATTCTGTTCCTTGATCAGTCCTGATTGCTTTCATTGGTCCGTATATCAAGATACATCCTTCCACTACTGCTCTGGCTATCAGCAGATTTATCTGGGATAGGAATTGCTATAACGTATTTGCTCAGATCGCATTGTATAGTTACTGCGTATCTGTTTCCTCTGTTACTCAACGTTAACGGGCCAATAGTATCTATTGCAACTATGTCAAATGTTTTACATGGAGTTGATGTTTTCAACACTTTTCCTTGTACTGCCGAAAAATGTTTGTTCTTTTTGCAAAATTCGCAAGATTTTATAAATTTTGTAACTGAGTATTTCATATTTGACCAAATATATAAATTTTTGAGTTTTTTGTACAATCGGTTAATTCCATCATGGCCTCCGATTGGTGTACTATGGTAATTTTGTAATATAGTTTGTATTTCTTTAGGGTCTTTAATTGTTTTTGGTGGATGGTAAATAACGATTTTAATATTTTTGAGAATTTGATTTCCGACTGATTTGAAATCATTGATACTTATGTAGTTAAATATGGTATCGCTAGTCGAAATAGCAATACACTTGTTTTCGATTTTTTTTTCTGTGAAGTATTGTAGGGTACCCTTTTCGATTATTTTGAATACTTTTGGCAATTCGCTTTTGTTAATAATGAGGTCTAACGCTAGAGTTAGTCTCTTTTTGAATTTTTTTTTCTAAAACATTTTGTGCCATTGTTCGTTTGCTTTTGTTCTGTAATGGTAAAAATTCTAATTTTCTAAGATTACATATTTGTTCGTTATTTACTGCTTCATACACGTGAAGTTGATCAGGCTCCGGCAATCCGCGTAGATTATTATTATTGCCTTGACTTGGTTTACGTAGCATTGACCTTGTCTGTACTTGTAAAATATTCATCGTTTTTAATTCGTTTGATGTAATATTAATTCTAGATAATGCGTCGGCCACGACGTTGCTTTTTCCTGGAACAAACTCTACTTCAAAGTCGAATTCTTCGAGATCAATTCTCATCCGTGTCAACTTTGATGAAGGATTCTTCATTCCAAAAAGATAAACTAACGGTCGATGATCGGTACGCACTAAAAATTTACGGCCTAATAAATAGGGTCGATAATGCATAATCGCCCAATGTATAGCGGCCAATTCTTTCTCAATGATGTGCTTGTTTGCTTCGCCTTTTGTAAACGCGCGACTGGCGAAAGAAACAGGTAGATCATTGTCTTTATGCATTTGCGACAAAACTGCGCCACAAGCAAAATCTGACGCATCTGTAGTTAAGATGAATGTTTTTTGAAAGTCAGGATATTGCAATATTCTTGGTGAAAGTAACATAGTTTTTAGTCTGTCAAACGCCGACTGGCATTCTTCTGACCAAATGAAAGGTGAGTCTTAATAATTTGTTCAAACAACTACAAATGTTTGCAAAATTAGGAATGAATCTCCTGTAGTAATTACACATAGCCACAAAACTTCTAACTTGATCTACTTTTTGTGGTAGTGGATAGTTTTTTATTGAATCGAATTTTAAACTATCGGGTAAGATCCCTTTATCAGTGATCTTATGCCCTAAAAATGTAACCTCTGATTTAAAGAAATTGCATTTGGAAGGATTAAGTTTCAGATTTCAAAACATTCAACATTCAAAAACTTTTCTTAGATTTTTCAAGTGATGTTCGACTGAACAACCTACGACGATTACGTCATCAATATATAAAAATGCGCACTCGGGGCTCAAACCACTGAGTGCAATGGACATCATACGTTGAAAACTGTTTGGACTTATATTGAGTCCAAACGGCAATCGTTTGTATTGAAAATGTCCGCGCTACTGCAGAGAAAAAGCTGTAAATTCTCTAGAGTTTTTCTCGATCTCAATCTGGTGGAAACCGGACATGAGATCTAGCGTGGAAAAATATTTTGCTCTGCCGAGCTAATCAAGAATATCGTCAATCCTCGGCAGGGGAAATTTATCGGCTAACAATTTTTTGTTCAATTGCCTTAAATCTACGACTAATCTCCATTTTTTCTCAGAGTTAGTCGACTTCTTGGGAACAAGTAGTATCGGCGAATTGTAGCTCGATACTGAAGGCTCAATTATATCGTTTGCAATTAGCTTATCAACTTGACTACAGATTTCTTCTCTTTGACTTTGTGCATTTCGGTAGTTCTTGATATATACCGGTGATTTATCTCCTAAATTTATTTTTTGTCGATAGAAATTATTACATGTTAATAAATCATCTTTAAGGCTAAATATATCGTTGTACTCATTACATAATTGTTGTATAGAGTTTCTCGCAAATGTTGGTATATTATTTAAATTTAATTCAGCATTTAGCTTTTCAAGTCTATCAGCATTAAAATTCTTATCGATTTTTGCTACATAATAATCGCTTAGTTCTGAAAATTCAAATTGAGGATTATTTATTTGTACAGGATGTTCGTTAGTGTTCATAATTTTTACATAAGGTGCATCACTGTTTACAATGGCGTTGGCACAAAAAACGCCAGGTGCAATTTCAGATGATTTTATTACAACATCGGTATCTGTGTTAAAGTTATTTATTAATCTAAATACTTCTGATCTGGCTGGAATCCATGTGAATCCGTTCAAATTTTTATGGATTGGTATTTCGAGTCGGGTGTTATTTACACATGCAGATAAAATCCATGTATCATAATTTATTTCACAACGATAAGTTGTTAAAAAATCTCTTCCTAGTATACCATCGGTTGGTATCGGGAAGTCATTGTCAATCAGATGGAATAAACTATTGACAGCTATATTTTATATGCTTATCAGGCAATTAATTGTTCCATGGCATCTTGATTCGCCGGATGTTATTCCGCGCAACATACAAGTGCTATTTGGATTCACCACTACCGACTGTTTAAGAGTATTAAATTTTAGTAACGAAACGTCCGCTCCTGAATCCACCAGGAACGAACATGATCTGTTTGATACATTAATTGGTACGTTAATAAAATTCGAGGCAGCTACATTGATTGTGTATACTGTCCTACTGTTCCTAAAAAAGATTGATTCTGCGGTTGATTCTGTTGTTGCTGTCGTTGTTGTTGGGGTATCATGTTCCAATTCGGTTGCCCTTGATTTTGCCCACACGGTGGCTGATTGTATACTGCATTTTGCATAGGTAAGACCGTTTGGCAGTCTGTCAAATAAATTCTGCTTGCTTGTCTCCCTTGGTGTGGATGACCACGATTGTCAACTCGTGCTCCACGGTAGTTACCGTTATATGCAGATGGTCTGTTATTGTAACGTGATAGATTATTATAGCGCTGATTATTTGAATGGAATCCACGAGGTGTAAAATTGTTACTGTTATGGTTTACTCCTCGTCTCCAGTTTCCTCTTTGTTGGCTTTGATATTGGTATCTTCTTTGATTAGAGTTTACGTTAAATACACGATTAATGTTGTCGCTATTTTCAGCGCGATCGGGTAACTCATTCAATTTTTGAATAGCCTGTTCAATTGTTGTGTATGTACCAGCTTGAAGCACAAGTTTGGCATTTTCGTTGGGTACGATATTTATCAACGTATCCAGGCCAGCTTTTGTAGCTAATTATTTAGCTGTTGCGTGAGGAACATTTTCCTTCACGTATATGTTTGCAAACTTATGGCAAAGAGCTTCCACTTCTTCACAATATTGTTGTTTCGGTAACCCGCGTTTTATGCCCTTCAGCTTCGCGATCACCTGTTCTGTGGTAGCTTTGCTCTCACAGGAATTTTTTATGAGTTCGACCATTTCGTCGATCGATCTCCGCGTCTGTTTGCGTTATCGTTTGGCAATGCATCCCGAGCCCTTCCCGAGATCCTTGTCATCAAAAATAATTTGAGAGTTGGGTGTTGTTCATTTTTTATCACCGTTTGCAAAAATTTAACCCCATCTATGAAGGCTGAAAGCTTTTCGCTGTCGCCGTCAAAGGGTATTAAAATTGACGCGGCAAGTTTTGCATCAAATATAGCATTACTGGTTGTCATTTTACTGCTTTGTTTGCTTTTCACGGTAGTTCTAATATATTCTACGGCGTTTCTTGCCTGTTTAATATAAGTAAAAAATTCACTATCGGGGATTCCTTCTTGATTTTCCAATAAGTTCTTATCTATTTGTTCATACAACTGCAGAGCATGTGCTTAGTTAGTCTGTAGTGTATTGTTAGAAATATTTTTATTAATCGATTTCCTAAGATTTTGTTCTAGCCTTATTAGATTTCCTAAATCCTGAATAAGCTCCTTATTTTTCATTCCCTACTAAAAGTTATGGTTTGATTTGTTACTTATCTGGTTGATTGGCAATCAGCATCATCATCATGGGGTGATCAGTTGCTCCGTAGTCGCCATTCAGTCAGTTGTTCTTCTCCGTCGGTTCACTTTTCTCGTTTGTTTTTTTTTTTTTTTTACGGTGTTTAACACATCACTGTTGTTGTAACGGTCCGTTCTCCATCGGTTCACACCTAAAGCACGGCATACGTCTATTTGAATATCCGAAGTCCGATTCTGCCTCATGGCAGGTATTTCTACTACAAAACTCCCAATTATTCTTGGGTTTTTCGGAGATTAATACAAAAGCATACACGTCGGCTGATGTCTTAAACAGTAATCCATTTATTCAATCTTGTATCTTACCGGCTAACTTACATTCTATCTGAATTTTTAAAGGGCGGAACCTTGGACATCTATTTCCTACTTGAAAAAGACTCTTATTGGAACTGGTAAAAAGCTGAGAAAGAATTGTACATAATGTGTTGAAAGTGTGTCATCACCGGTCAACAATACCACATGTGTTGTTCATCGGTGGTGTAAAACTCGGGTACGAATATTGTCAAAACAAGAAGTGTTTTGGAAAAGGTTTGTCATTTGAAATTATGCATAATTAAAGGAGGTCTGTTTTCTGAAAACCTGCTTTTAGAAAACATGTCTTGAAGAGTTTTTGTCATTCATGGGAAACTGGTTACATCTGTTTACCATCAAAAATAAGAACTGCTATGAGATGCATTTTCGGTACAGTACACTTTGTTGCTCGTCCAAGACTTTAATGATTGATTGGTTTTATTTTAGGTGGTCCCTTTAACTTGCTGTCATTCGGGACCACCGGGTATTGAAGGGTTACATCTATATTGGATTAGCTTAGAACTAGTAAAATGTATTTCTTTCGCACTTTTCATAATTGGTTGATGCTGGCCATGGATTGGGCTGTCTTTATCCCCTTCTTCATCCATCTCTTCCTCATGGTTTTGAGGATTATCTTCGTAGCGAGGATTAGTAGTATGACGATTTGCAGCGTAATCACTGCCATCAGAAGGGTTTGCTGCTGCTGGTGTTCCTCCGTATGTACGTCTTGGGTCTGGATTACTGTCACAAGCTGGTTGGCGTGCACGTGCGCGGTATTTTCTTCTTTCGATGTGGAGC
This sequence comes from Aedes japonicus, assembly GCA_034211315.2. NCBI lineage: Eukaryota > Metazoa > Arthropoda > Insecta > Diptera > Culicidae > Aedes > Aedes japonicus. The sequence continues at coordinate 321,711 of JASCZW010004921.1, forward strand.
CTCCCATTGGTGTTGAGCGTTGTACGTCTGGTGCTTCTGATGGTTGGCTGTTGTACCCACCCCAAAAATCAACTAATGTGCTGACATCCAACTAACAAAGCGAAATAATGGAACATATAAACGATCGCCAAGACTTTAATGATTCTGTTTATTCTATCTTGCTGATTTGAATTGATCGTTATCTGAGCTTTATTTTCTTTTATAAGGACTGAATGTATTTCCAGTAGGTCGTTATTGTCTAGACTCCCCATAATTTGTTTCAACCCTGTGACAGAAAAGTTAAATAAACATGTTTTCGATCTACCTTTTGCGCTTTTGTTATTTAGAAGGAAATAGACGTTGTTCAATTTTATTTCTAAGATACTTACCAGAGCCGACGTATCTTTGAAACTTTTTAGGCCGTTTAGTATGACAGATAGCTTGTTGAAAATAGTAGCATAAATGTCTAGGTCAATTAAATGGACTAGTTTATGAGTTCTAACCCTTCAAAAGCTATTACCTGTTCTCATGCTGACTAAATCTCGGTTATTTGATAAATCTGAAATAGAAATAGTATTTAGTACGGTCGTTGAGCCGAGTGCTGTTATCAGTATAGTAGTATGAAATAGTGGGCTATTTCCGTCTTGGTGTTGTCTAAAAATATGGGGTATATTAGTATTTATGTATGTTGTTTGTATTTAGAGCGTACAAATTTGTCTTTATTTCTAAAGGTTCCATTCAAATCGATCGCGGATTTCATCCACGAGCTCTGTCAATGATTTGAGAACTCTTTGCTTCATATCATGATGGACCGCAGCTTTTGCGGCTAATTCAAATAGTCTTTTAACTATCTGCAGTTACCCATGAGCTTCTTCTATCATTGGATTAAATGGACGACGTTCCATAAGATTATTCTTTATTTCTTGCAGTTGTGGATGACATAGGGTAACTAATATATAGCCGCTTGCTGTGTGGTTAGTAGTGGAGGACCTGTAAAAGAAGAGACTTGTTTCCATCACTTCCGAATCCTTCGTAATTTGGATTTGTGAAGTTTTCGGTCATTGAGGTTTCGAAATGTTAGCTGATTATTTTCGGCTACCGTTACAGGGTGAAACTTCTCTGGTCTTTTATACCTTGCTTTTGTGCAAATACTACTCGTAGTATTTCATCTGAAGATTCTGTTTCCTTGGAATTTCAGAAATTTTCAAGGTAGCTTCGTCATATATTTTATCTCGGCTTAAATCATTTTGGGCAGAACTAGTGGCCTTTCTTGACCATTTTTGATGCCGTAAAATGCTTCCCGAGAAACATTTCTTTTACCGTTATATTTGGAAATTTATATAAATTACATCGAAAAATTTCACTGATCGTAGAGTGATACCGCTCTACGATCCCATTTGTCTCACTGAGATTCGCCGGAGTGAAATATTGTTGTACGTTCAAATTGTTCAGGAGTCTTCTTAATTTAATAGTTATCAAGGACGGTTCATTGTGTCACCCAAAATAAAAAAAAAGCCTGATTGTAATGCAATTTCGCATGGTTTTTTTCATTTCTTGTAATGGATCGTAACTTGGAGAAAAAATGCAACATTGGTCGTGGGCAAAAAAGCAACACATCAATTCGCTTTGAAAAATTCAATGTGCGAGTGAGGTTGTGAGGCAGTGTATTAGTGTTGAGTATAAGATTGGAGTCCGGAAGGTCAATGGTTCACAAAAAAAAGATCACGATATACAACCGAGATTCGAACCGGGGCAGTCTGCTTCATGGCTCTAGATTATTACCATTCAGCCACTTTAACAAATATAAATGGAATAAAAGCCCAACAGGTGCTTCGGTAGTCGAAGCACTAGGCGATACATCAAAGAAGCAAATGTCTCTCACACACACTTGCATGGCTTCGTTTATTTCATAAAGAAGGGCAAACTTGAAGTGAGGGCGATCAGAATATGATGACAAGTGAAAATAAAAATAAAACACTTGACACCGGAACTCTAACAGTGGCCAATAGCGTTGCGGCATTCTGTGGTATTGTCTCACCCATACTGAAAAATTGTTGACGGTTAAACAAAGACCCAACGGTTGCTACGATTGTCGAGGCACTAAGCACACAGCGATACATTTGTTTCGAAGAATCTGTGTGCTGCCAACCGCATGCACACACTTGCATGGCTTCGTTTATACCATAAAACGCTTTGTGGATCATGATGGGCAAAATTGCCTTTTCGGAATCATGCGAGTTTCTCAAGATAAAACTGCAATTGGATTTTATGCAACCTTTTTAACTTTTGGGTGCTGACATAATTAGTTTTGTAGTACCGTATAAAGAAAAGTACTTTAAAACAGCTTTCCTAACATCCGAAATATTTCTTGATTTAACAGGTACAAGCAATTTAAATCCGGTGAGTTTATCTACGACCGATACAAAATTATAGGGTTGCGAAATATAAATATCAACATGAATTATATCCAATTTGGTTGGGATCGCTGTCTCGACGTGATTAAGGTTGTAAGGTTGTATGATGATTTTCCCAGGAAGCTTAAGTTGATTGGAATATGTTATAATTTGTGCTTGAAGTTCTTGTAAGGCTTGATAACCAACAAAAATGGGTGAAAATGGAACACAAAAAATTTTAAGAGTGTTGTGTTTGGAACACCTAGAAATGGATTAAATTCTACAAATTTATCAATTTTGTGAAAGCCACTGATATTACGAACGGTAGTCGGATGTGTACTTCGACATTTCTGTATTTTTACATGTTTCGGATCGATGTAGCTTTTGTTAGCTCCTGTGTTATTGAGGAAGTTTAATGTTCCTTTCGACGTCTAAAGCTTAAAATACGGAATAAAAATTTTCAGCTCTTGGGATTGTTGTCTGTTGCCATGCAAAATTTCAAGTCATCTACATTGGCTTCAATATCTTGATTTTTTCAAAATTATCTTCTACTGGTTCATGTATAAAACCTTGATTGAATGTAGGCTCACAAAGGCCTTCGCATTCCACAGTTTTATCATAATCGATTTCTTGGCATTGATTTTCATGTTCAATCTGATAATGGGGTCCATTTGTTCTTGCCTGTGGTCGATTAATATAATTGATTTGTCTTGACCGAATTGACGGATCAATTTCCATCGGTTCTGGTCTCACTAAATTAGGATTGGGTCTACGAATGAATACATTTCTAGGTGGTATAGGTGGTATAGCTCTTTGTTGCGATACTTGGGGGATTTGCTGATTATTTCTGCCTGAATTTTTTGGAAATTCTCTCCAACTAGGACCTGGTAAGGAAGTGGATTGTATGTCTCTTTGCTGAGGGAAGAAATTATTAATTGGTTGGGTATTTCTTTGATGTGGTGGGGGTTGGTATGGTCGTTGATCGGGAGGCAATTCATTACGAGGTTTTCTAAAAAAAATATTCCTTTGGAATGGGTTTGTTAAAATGATAATTATTTTCTTCGAGACACAGTCTCAAAGCTTCTTTCAATGAATAACGGATTAGGTTCGGGTGATAGGATAACCATGTTGCCTCTTTGCTTTCATGTCAGAACTCGACTGTCCGTGTAATTCTCTTACCATATATCTTAAAGAGTACTTTCTCGTGCTGCCCAAACTCAAGCCACCAACGATGTTTCCAAAACAATTTAATTACAACCATATGGCACTGCTGTGTAAGCATAGCTGCGCTCATGCGGAAGGCTAAATGCAGTTGTGCTTATTCAACAGGCCAAAGTGTGTAAACACGAAAAAGGTTCGAGGCGAACTTGTAATGGAATTTTACGACCTACTGAGAACGGAATGTAAACTATAAATTTAAGGCTTCGTTCTCTGGTATTGAATTACAAAATGTTAATGCGGAACAGATATGAATAGGATGAAAGATGGAAGATGTAAGGGATGCTACAATCCTCCAATAATTGTAAGTACTTAGTCCATTGGATATAATCCTCTGGGTGTGAAGTTGTGAAGATGGTATCCCGTGACTTAACGTTGAACCTCGGTATGTTAGTAATAATGGTGTCTTTGACGATTAGCGGAAAAATTTGGATTACTTCTGATTGAAACTTCTGTAGTTCTGGTATCTCTAATATGTATAGCAGTAAATCTTTTTGTGTTGCGATTTTTGGGTTTGCAGAGTCCAATGCTTGTTCTGGATAATGTGTCGGATTTGATTGATTTTGGTATTTAATTTGTATTGGTTTTTGATAATTTGATTTTTTGTGTGGTGGTTTATCTGCCATCCAAGCTGCAGTTACTTCTTTTGATCTAAACTTGCAGAGAAATGCATGCGCATCCTCCAAGTCGGTTGGACATGACATACATGTTGAAAAAAATCTCATTTACATGAGGCCTGAATAAATTTAATGTATTTTCTGCCGTCGTTAGCCAGGCCGATAGTTGCTTTCTATTTCCATCAAAGATGGGCAAAGACTTAATTGGATCTGGAATTTTGTAGAGGTGCTCCAGATTAGCACCAGTTACGTTTTGTTCACGCGCGGGTACTATCGCGGGTGGTACATTTTGCAAGTTCTCTATCGCTTGCTGTTGGCGGTTTTGGTTTGCATTCAACGCTTGCAGCTGCTGCATTATACTGGTGTGCTGCGCGTTTAATTGTTCCATATTCTGTTGGTTGCTGTTGAGTGTTGAATCGTTCAACAGAGGGATATCAGATTTCAAGGGAACGTGAGAATATTCCTCCCTCTCTGAATCAAAACTATCTTCAGTCTTCGATTCTTTGGTTATCTTAAAATGCTTTCTTGCTTTTTTTTTTAAAGCTGAGAGGTTGTGCTTTTTAGGAATTTTCGGCATTCGCTGTTCGTGATTGACCGATTATAGTTGTGATTTTTTTTTTAATTATTTCTATTTTAGCGCACACGTTCTCTTAGAACTCGTGTGGCTGATGAAAGTGTGATTCTCTAAGAACTTCGACTTACAATTGGGGCAGAATTTCTCTAAGAACAATTCTTGCTCCGAATGGTTAGTGAAAATTTAAACTGTGTGCGAGTTTCTCTCTTGGAACGGACTGCAATCACAATAAAACAATCAAACCAACCTGGGCGAATGTAAATTTCACTTATTATTCAACCTAAACTAAAGAGAAAAACTAGACACTCACCTTAATTGCTGTCGTTGTGCTCGCGGGTTCCTACGATGAATTCAGATGCTTTCACTTGTGCTCTAAGTTCACTTTGTACTCGCGGGCCTACTCGAATACGGATTTATGAATCCGAATTTTTGCACTGTTTTTTTCGCACTTTTAATCAAAGCCCGGAGAGCTGCGCCAATTATGAAACTTCGCTCAGAACTTTATAAAAAATAACATTTATTATCAAACTCTTTTCACTGGTTACAATGTTTCACTTTTTAATGCTAAAACTGAACTGAATAATTATTTCGTCAGCTGTCTTACTTATGCCCTACTTCTGCTTACTATGCATAACGCTGAATCCGCTGATGTGCTATTGCTCGATGAACCTCGTTCGGTCGATCGGTGTTGTTGCTATCCGGTATAATTGCGTGGTCAACTCGTGGCCACGCAACATAATGCTGAATCCGTAGTTTGATGTTCCGTAGCATTTGATAAAAAAAAAACAATTTATTACTCTGAACTGTATACAATAAATCAGTCGTTAAGAATGCCAAATTGAATTCAAATCACTTTTATATTTCTCCGTTGACTTCTGCTGGCTCGTCGATCCTTCGGGTGGTTCGATTCTGATGCAACCTTTGCCTGCGTGGTCTGTCTGGTTCGTCGTGTCATCGATTTATCGGTATGCGGTTGTGTGCCTGGTTCCTCTAGTTGTTGCTATGGGCCTCCGTTGGGTTCTGCTGTTGTTGCGATTGGATGATGGCTTCGAGTGTGGCTAGGCCGGTCGCCTGTGGTGTAACGCCTCCCCTCTCAGACTGTCGTCCGTCCTCGGGCGATTTATCAAAAAGGACAACACTGGGTAGTGGTCCAAATCCAAGAGCTCCGTTCTGCGTTTCTCCCTTCGGTTCTATCGTGGGTCCAAACGGCTTCGGGATCTTGAAGGCGTAATCTTTCCTCACTTTTATTTTGCTGTAGATAATGTAAGTGGTAAAAGAGCAGATAATGATTAGTAGGGGGATTCCTCCTCCGATGGATGTTGTCCTCTTAGAGTGTTGTAGGTTTAACTTTATCTGTTGAAGGTTTTTCAAATGTTCCAAATTGATGTGGCTTATCTCGTTCTGCTCCTCTGAGAAATTTAGATGAATAAGTTTCTTGCCATAAATTGGTATGAGGTATTCCTCTTCGGTTGTTAGATGTTTTTGGCCGTTGAACGTCAAGTTCATCACTTTTATCGTGCAGTTGTCTGTTTCGATTATAGTCGGGCTGTTGACTAATCTCGAGTTATTACATGAATCCGAAATGAATACTTTTTGGTTGGTGTCTAATAATATGATTCCGTTTTTTACTTCCTCTATTCTGATAGGTTGCCTAGCGGGTTTCAAAATGCATTTGGGTGTCCGGTGGTTCAGAAGGTTATTGATACAGTCGTCTTTTATCTGGTTTGTTGCTTCGCAAATGTCGCAAATTTGTGTTTGTTTGTAGATGACGTCTCGATACTTTGCTACTAGTTGGATGTCCGTGTTGATTCTCGTGTCCTTCATATTTATAGTTTGGATGCTGATCAGATCGAACTCGTTGACTTCCAGGATTGGTATTTTGGCCATAATTAAGATTTCGTCGCTTTTTACTATTACGCTACCTGAACTATATTGGAAAATTTTATCTATGTAATCTACTTTTAAACCTTGGGCTTTGAGCCGGTTAAAAATGTACAGTTTATCGTCAAATGAAAATAAGTTTCTGTTTAAAATGTTAAGCTTAGCAAATTCGATTTGTTCTTCTATGTTGGTGAGAATTTGAATTAATAAGTCAAGGTTCATAATGAGGTTAATGTATTCTAGGTCTGTGTTAACTGCGAAAGAATGATTGTTTTGCGCTACAATTTCTTGGTTTACTCTTTTCAGAATATCAGTAATGTTATTAACTTTATTTTGAATTTTTTCGTTTATAATTATTTGTGTTCATATGGATTGAGAGACTAAGTTTTCCTGTCTTTCTATGGTTCCTAAATTGTGGTTGATAATATCTAAGTCTTCATTATCCAGCAATAAATTTAATTACTGAACCTAAAGCGTTAATCAAAGCTCTTTTGTATCTGTGTGGGTATAAACTAAGTAATTTACCTCGTGCGTGCTGGATTTTGAAATCGAGAGTCCTTCTAAAATGGTCTGTTACTTTTAGGTTCCTTGTAGTTTCATTAATTGTTATTTTATATATTCTCCGTGCGAGGAGTAACGATTATGATGTTGAAGGAGATGTTCGCTCATCACCATGAGGCACCAAGAGTGAACAACAATGTTTTTGGCTAGAATTGAAAGATATGAAGAGAAAGTTTTTGATAGTTCCGCTAGTGTGCGGCAGGCTCGGAAACATAGCAGATGTTTTAGGAAAATTGAGCGAAAAGGGCATGTGTACAGTGGTACTCGAACCAACGACATTTTTGCCTAACATCCCACTGCGGGGTAGGTTAAAGCACGGACTAAGTCCGCCACTTCAACAGGCAATTCTAGCCAAAAACATAGTTGTTCACTCTTGGTGCCTCATGGTGATGAGCGAACATCTCCTTCAACATTCCTTGTAGTGTTTTCTATAAAATCGATGTTATTCTCAATGGACTTAATATTAATTTTATGAATAACTCTCTCAAACCCTACTCTAATTCTAACTTTTTTGAGTTTTATGGCGATTATGCCATTATTATTTGCTATTTCTTTAAATGTTGTTGCCCCGATTAATATGGTGCAAGTTAATCTGCAACGAGAAAAAGGATTTTTAATTTTATTTATTTAATGGTTATTGTTTTATCCTGTTTTTGTGAATTTTGACGTCGTTGACGTCTTTAAACGTTAAATCATTATTTTCTTTAATAATTGTTATTTTAAACGGGTTTTTATCTTTGGTTAGACGTTGGGAATTTTTTATGTATTTTTCATCGCCCGGTTGAAGTTGTTTAGGTTGACTATTATTTTTGTTTTGTTCTTCATATTTTGTTTTGCGTTTATCTAGTTCAATTTTAACTGCTGATTGCAGATTTTTATTTTTTTCTGAGATTTCTTCCATGTTCGTATATCCCGAATAATTGAATACAAGTTTTCGTAGAATATTTTTGATGACCAAATGGAAACTGTTGTTGTAGATGTCGACCGCGATAATAACTTGTTCGCGCGTAGATAGATTACTATTTTTCTGCATGTTTGTCCGGAATATTTCAATAAGTATGGAATGAAACCTCTCCACAATACCGTTAGAATTTGAGCTACTCGCGAAATGAGATTCGATCTCTAGATCGTTCAGAAAACCGATAAAGTCCAAGGACCTGAAAGATGGTTCTTGGTCGCTCACAATAGTATTTGACCTGCCAAACTGCCTGATGTGCTCGGTCACGGCATTCTTTATATCAATTATCGTTCGAGTTTCCAAAGGTATGACGTTTGCGAATTTTGAAAATGAATCTACGATGGTGAGCCACTTTTGACCTTTTGAAAAGAAAATGTCAATGTGAACTCGATTGAAAAGGTGATTTCCAAAAATACTTT
>JASCZW010004922.1:0-47512 GCA_034211315.2 Aedes japonicus
GTTGAAAAGGTCCGTCAAGTGCGGCAGGTAGGAGAAGCGCAGATGTTTTTGAAAATTGAGCGAAAAGGGCATGTATCAATGGTACTCGGAACACTGGACGTCAATCTTTGCCTAACATCCCGAAGCGAGGTGGATTGTAGCGACGAACAAGTCCGCCACTTCAACAGGCAAAAATTGACGCGTGGTAACTCATGTACGGCATGTTTATTCTTAGCGATCTATTGTGTGCACTCTGTTTACTGATGCTTGCGCATGGGAGAAGAACTCTCTCCTTTTTGGGTTTTGCTGATTCTGACGATCACTAATGTTTTTCTCGTCGTCTCCAATAGGGCGGAGAGAAACATAGTGAGAACAAATACTGGTCTACCAATTATAATTAATGGTTACCACCATTTGTAGTTTACATACATTAATTGTTGTGCTTCTCGTGCGAGGAGTAACGGTGATTATGATGTAGAAAGTGTTCGCTCATCGTTTGGCATCAACGTGGTGATCGTCAGTCGTTGCGGGTAAAACAAGGAGAGGTTCTGTATTGCATCGAGCGCTGGCCGTCGCCGTGTGCCACAATGTGCTCCGTCAGTGCCTGACGTTCAACACGATATTCAGCTCTTCGTTTCAGCCAAAACATTGTTGTTCACTCTTGGTGCCGCATGGTGATGAGCGAATTCCTTCATCATAATCGTTGTTCTCCTCGCACGGAGAATACATAACGCCGTTAATGTATTTAGATTGTAGTTTACGGTCTTGTTTAGGTTAATTTGAGGAATGTGTGCGCCAGTGTGATTGCGTTTGTGTGTAAAGTGTGGTTGTGTGTGTGTGTGTGTGTGTGTGTGTGTGTGTGTGTGTGTGTGTGTGTATGTGTGTGTGTGAGTGAGAGATTTTTGGTCGCGTTCAATTAAAATTGTAGTTCTAGATATAAACCATTGTTCGTATGCTGATGTTCAAATTTCCACCCCATCCCATGCCGTTGTAATTCCTATTAACAAGCGAGACAGCCTTTTTTTAGTAATCAGTTTCCTTTTTTATAACGGATTCTAAGATAACTGATGTATATAAACATGAAAATTGGCTCTGTAAAGTTATTGAGCCTGTACAAATAAATGAATTACTAAAAAAACTCCCAAGTCTCGAACTAAATATACATCTGTGCTAACTTTGATCGATACCGGTGATATATTTAAAATTCAGAATGTTTGAAAACATTAGAAATGCGTACTCTATTGTTGTCCAGTACTAAAATTAAATTTTCAATGTAAAGGAATTGCTTAATTTTTCCAGGTGTAGTTAGTAACGTTTGCATTTAAAAAAATGGACAAAAGTACCGATTTTCATGAGTTACCTTCTGCACTGCTAGAAACTACCCATGCCGCATCAATCTGGTAACCCATGAACTCTTACCATGATGGAAAAAACGGCACAGCAACTCGTTCAAGTGTGCGCGTTCAAAGAACAGCACCCCGCCGCGTCGAAAACGGAAATCGTGCGGCACTGGCAACATCTTGGCACTATTAGACAACAATCAGAGCATCAGCCGGTTCCGGACCGACCCTGAGCGTCAAGCTCAAGTGCTGAAGTGGAGACTTCGAGGAAAAAAAGCACATCGCTGCGTGTGCTTGGCCGGGAGGTCATTTCAAACAGGCTGTCGAACGCCGAACGGAAGCGGAAGTCACGTCCACTGCTACCGGGCTGCAGGCAATGACGAATAAGATGGTCACTTCCCGGTGAATCGCGTCATGGCGGTGTGGACGACAGAGACCTATCTCACCTGGATGGCAACGACTGGCAGGGCGAAGCTGCCGCGTCGTTTATCAGAAATACTAAAAGGGCAAAGACCAGATCTTCGCGTCAGCCCATAGTCAACGATCGTTGGATATGAGATGGGCTGAATATCCGGTGCGTCGGAATTTCGCGCTAATAAAAAGATATTTATTGAAGCGGCGGAAATTTGGAAATCGCTGGCGGCGGCGGATTACTCACATCGTTTTATTTTTTTGCGCCTGCGCGCGGCGGGCGGAATAAAAAAAAACGAAGAATATAGCGTATTATGTTTGTCATATGGCGAATGTTCAGTTAACTGCCGGTAAGTCGCTCGTAAGGGCATCAGATTTTCTTTGCAAGTTAGCTTAAATAATTACCTTCCATTGGAAATTTATCAATATTATCTGTCTTAGCTTTTTTTTTGTCAGCATCCGAAAAAGTCATGCAAACGGTACTGTTCTGTCGTACGAGAAATGTTGTCATTTTCGAAAAGTATTAATCGTTATTTGCTGATCAAAGGTTACAACTTGTTGACCGCGTCAGCGGAGAAACAAAGCCAACTTAGTAAACTCCTCAATCTTCAAACATTTGCTCTGTAAATTTCATGTATATCGAAGTAGGTGAGTCTTCCGTGGGAATGTTAATGGAACATTTAACGCTCAAAATACATTGGTTTTAGGGAGGTTTAGCTTACCGTTTGAATCCCTTTTTGAGTGTCATCTAATTGCTTGAAACGGCTAAAATTGTCTAGTTTTGCATAAACGAACTATGATCTGGCTGCCAAATTCTACAACTCAATTTGAGACCTCCACCCCCACCCAGACAGGGAATTCCCAATTCAAACATCGCCCATCCCGCACCCGTTGCCTGTTGCCTAATTCTGATTTATCAAAATATTAGTCTTCACCAGCTATCAACAATCCCGTTAAATCAACAATTTGCTGAATATCCCCCATCATCAGCTAGTCATGCTAATAACGGAGAAGTGAAAGACGACATACGAGTAGGCCTTGAAGGCCGCCCCACCCACTGAAGTCCCACGGGCAGACTGTGCGGAGGCGCTCGCGTCGAAGCCGGCTGCCGTTTGACTAGGATGCGGTGCCGTAGACCACGTCGACCCGTAGCACGTCGAGCGTCAGATTGCCGATGATGGTGCCAAATTCATCACAGGAGCGAACAATGAGCAGCAATAGCCGCAAATGGGATCATCCGTCGTCTTCCAGCCACACCGAGTCGTGGCCAAAGTGTCGTGAGACAATTACGGTGAGTGAAGGGATTTCAGCCGGAAAAAGGTGATTCGTTTCGGCGAAGCTGCATCGACTTGCACACCTGTATCTGGGGCGTTCAATTAGAGGAATTAAAGGTGAAATTTCAAGAACGATTCAATCTCGGGAATGTAGCAGAAGAGTGGATCGAGCGAACAAGTTGGGAGTTTGATCCTGGAACAATGCTACGGTGCTCGTTGAGGGCATTCTGAAAAATACTTCCATAATCTTCTCAAAAAATGTCATACAAAAATAAAAGATAAGTGTTCTTTTCTGGAATCTGTTCTAAGAGAAGGTTTTCTGTAGGAAACACTTCGGCGAAAGAACAAAAGCGTTTAAGCACTCAACTCTCCCTCGATTTAATGGACATTTTCGCAAGTAGAAATCCCCTATACCCTCGACGTCATGCACCATGAAGTTGAAATTCTTTCACTTAAATCGGATAATGTCTTGACATGTTCGCCAGCAGCTTTGCTTTTGTTGCAAAGAAAGTCCAACAGCAAGAAAGCAGAACTCTAAGATGCCGACCGTGTCGCTCCCTCAAGTGTCATCCTTTTTTCTGTTTCAGTATATTGTATACATGTCTTCATTTCACCCCTAGACTAAACACCGCCCAGAACAAAACTGCGAAGGAAAGTTTTCCCCGTGCTGGCATTGTTTCAAAAAAACTTCCTAACCGCAACGACGAGAGGCCAGACGACGGTGAACGACAGACCACGACGACGACGCCTGTATGACAGAATAAAAGCGAAGTGTTGCATATGCATCTGGATTGCATTGTTTTCTTTTGTTGTTTGAGAGGGTGGGTCCTTTAAGTAAGATCACAAACGACAAGCTGACACACGGCGTCCTCTCCTGGGAGCTTGTCATCAATGCCTTCCGGGCATTTGCCGGGTCTGCTGTGTTGAGATTGCGGTCGCTCCCTGCGTTTGATTGTGTGCACTACGAAGTTTGGGATTTGATTTCAATTTTTCTTCGCAATATGCTTAAAGGTGTGGCTGGTAAAAAATTTGTCAAACATCATAGAAGTGCACACTGTTTCTTTTGTTGTGTAATACGATCAGCTTTATTTCTTTTAAGTTGCAACGGCTAAAAAATGCTTTGGAACATTATTTGATTGGGGTTCCTGATTTTCCAATATGCTGGAGTTTTACGCGTTGAATGTTTGACCTGTTGAACCTGTTCTTCATTTTTGAACTGTTTTCCAAATCGCTTTGAGGTTTCGTGTTTACTATTACTCCGCCAATCTCAATTGCACATAGCTTTGGTCAATTTAGCGAAATTTTGCTCTCTTGGGTACGACAGCACGTTACTGGCGATATACCACTCCCGGACAATTTTCTTGTAACTACAAGGGAGCGAGGTTTGGCCGAATTTTTGTTTTTATGAAAGGTAACAAGCATTTTTAGACCATCCTTTGTTTAAATATCTTGCTTTGAGGAACGTTCATTAGTTATGTCACACAAAAAGTGACTTATGTACCCCCCCCCCCCTTTATCACGTTTTTGTATGGCCCATAAATTTTTTGTATGGATTGTCACGTTTTTCCCAAACCCCCTTCCACCTTACTGCGTGACATAATTATCATCAAAATGAGTGTTTTTAGGAACTTTGACAATTTTGTCTGCCTTCAATTATCTTGAAGATATTAAAAAGATAGTCGATAAAGGTGTAACCTTAAGAATGATTGGTACCATCGGCAATGATATTAAATGAAGATGCAAACCTTTACAGTGTTCCAGTGTGCATAAACCACGAAACATGGACATTGCTAGTGGAGGTAACCTTGTAGCGGACTACTTGGAACGGAAGGTGCTGCATTACCATCCACGGTGGAGTGCAGATGGAGGACGGCACTGTGCGGGGAGGCGAATGAACCACGGTTGCATCAGATGCTGGAGGGCCTCCCATCGTACGCATCGCAAATCGGTCGTTTACCGATGGGCTGGGCATGTCGTGCAGAATGTCGGACGACAGCCCTGTGAAAATGGTTTAAAAACGAACCGACAAGTATAAGAAGAAGCAGTATGAAACGAGCAATGTGGATCGATCAAGTAGAAGGCGACCTGCGGACCCTCCGCCGACAGCTGGGCGAGAGCGAGTACAGCCAATGGATCGATTAAAATGGAAACAACTGCTGTGCCCCAGCGAAGCCACGCCGGCTAGCAGTCTGATTGGTAAGGCAAGGTAGTAACTACTACTGCTGGATTCTCGGAGAAGATGTTTTGATGCACGTTTGAACAACCGAAATTGTAAGTGTTTGTTCATAATTTTACCTAAATTGAAAATCTTATTTATAACATCATTTTCAGTGCAAAGTGGCGCTCAACAAAAGCGTAGCTTGGTGCTTGCTAAGAACCTGGTGACAGCAAAGCTGACTTTTTGTCAACACTTCGGCCAATCAAACTTTAATAATACCGCAACTCCATAGAAAAAAGTTATACGATCGCTCATAATTTCAAAAATAGTTGGTAGTTTTGTTCACTATCGAAAAATATTTGAGACCATATATTTTAATTTTTCGATAGGTTGTTGGCCGTTTCTGCGGTAGGAGTGGTCCAAAATAAGGAGTTTTTTTCCAAACTGGCATGAACCCGGTCGCGTTACGCTACTACGCTTGCAACTAAATAGGCTTAATGTAACTGGCACTTTTATGGTTTTTCCAGAACAGGCGAGGACTCAGCTCCATCCAAAACATGCTTCTTACACCCAGAAGTACACGTTTTGTGTTTAAGTATCTGGATGCATTCTCATTTTTGGTATTTATTGTTCCATTTGTATGGGCGCCCTCCCTTCCAGAGAGGGAGTGGTTTCTCAAACCACCATACAATGATTGCCTTCAAGAACCCCCACATGCCAAGTTTGGTTCCATTTGCTTGATTTGTTCTCGAACCGTCACACGGGGCTCTTCGATAATAATTAAAAAATTAGTTTCATTTGATTGAACCCCGCCCTTTTCAAAAGGGGAGGTTCTTGAACCACCATAGAAACATTTTTGCCTTTGAAACCCCATGCCATGGGGTGAGTTCGATTTGTGACTAGTTCTCGAGAGTTAGCAAAGGAAGAAATTTGTGCCTCATATGTACGTATCAGAGCCCCCTTTCTGAGAGAGTAAGGTCTCAAACAATCGTAAAGAGCCTTCCTCAATACCCCAAAAAGCCTTCGTATAAAATTTCACGGTTGGTCGGATTCAGAAATTTCCAGTCTATAAGGGTCTGGCGGGCAGACAGACAGACGAATTCACTAGGTATATGGTATAGACAATCCTGCCCTCAAAAAACCCCACAGCACCAAATTTGGATCCATTTGTTGGTTGAACGTTCACGAGTTATGCTGAAATTTGTGTTTTATTTGTACGGCAGACCCCTTTTTCAGTGAGCGGAGGAGCCCCAACCACAATAGAAACCTTTCTTGCCTACAAAAGCCTCCACATTCTCAAGTTTGGTTCCATTAACGATGAGTTCTTGAGTTATTCAGAAGTTCGTGTTTCCATTTGTATGGAAACCCCTCCCGCCCCCTTCCAGATTGTTTTTATTGTTTATTTCGGTCAACAGGTAAAATATTTGCTAATGACCGGCGTCTTAAAACTAAAATCACCAAAGCTAAGAGTTAATCAAATTAACAACAACACGTCTAAAACTACACACTTATTTGTGTCTCTCTGTACATTAGAATCAAACTACAAAGTAACAACGCTATTGGAGAAGACGACTCTCATGCTGCGTATTGGCTCATGGAGCCACATTAATAGTTGGTTCTTGCCGCGGGACGGCTCAGGAATGCATGTGCGCTTGAGATTACGGCGGCATGCTCGCTGATGTCTAACTATGCTGGGCAGTCTAGAACAATCAATGTTCCCTTACAGAAGATCGCCAATAAAACAGGCTTTTGCCACGTTACGCCTTCCATCAAGTAGATGCAGGTTGATGAGCTGGCACCGACTATAGCTGGGTAGATTTAACGGGTCTCTCCACACCCTGAGATTGACGTAGGGCAAATCGAGATGAATTTCGCTGGTTGCCTCAACACGCTGAGTTCCCCATTCTGGTAATGTGGAGACCAGACAACCGAACATGTTCAGAATAGGGCGAACGATTGCTGCAGTAAGCTAATCTCAAGCAATAAACATCCTGAAATTTTTGGCAAAACTGGAACAGGAAGCTTCACTGCGATGATGCCTTAGACGCGTGTGCTACGTGGTCTTTGAAGGTCGCTTTGGAATCGATGAGAAATTCCTGACGCAACCGTCGTTTCGCGCTGCGAAAGCAAATCCTGCCAAAGCGCAACCGAATTGGTAGAGTTCGCGTTTACACACAATCGCTCATCCGATTGATGCGGCACCATTCAGCGGACGCCCCGCTGTTGTTGCAGAAAAACGGCGTCGGGGGATCGCTGTCGTAGAACAGCTTCGTCATCGGCGTATGAGAGTTTTAAGCGTAGGGGATGAGATTGACGCATCGTTCCGTATGCCACGCAGGCACAAAGACGTGGCCCAAGGTGACTGCCCGAAGGGCACGCGCCGGACAAAACTGGAAATGGTGACGAAGACCGCAGCCACGATACGAGCGGACCATACCTACGATCGGTTAGGTAGGATCGCAGCCAGATAAGCTGGGGTGTTGCTCATGCCTAACTCACCAAGCAGCGCTGTTGCTATCTGGTGGTTCATTTATCGAACGCGGCGGAGAAGATCCGTGTAAATAGCATCCACTTGATTACCGTTTTCTTCAGCGATTCGCCGGTAAGAAGAGGTGAAGCACGTCAAGTCAGTCGATGTCGAACGTTTAGCAATGAATCCATGCTGATCACGGCGAAATATAGTGCGCGTAGCCCGTGCACCACTGCAGCCCGGTCATCTCAAACAAGCTTGGATACTGCACTTAATGCAGCCTAACTTTGTTAATTTGAGACCATTCTCTTACAACCTTTCTTAAACACTGGGAAAACATATGACTGTTTCCATGCAGTTCGGAAATATACCGGTGGACGAAAGTCTGAATATCTTTGCTAACGGAGACGCAGAGCAATCCACTGTTTCAGCTACACAAGCGATGGAACGCGTCGGACCACATCCCGTTGAGGACTTCAATTCCTTGCCAGCTGCAATAACCATGTCATTGGTGATGGCATAATACATTCCGGAGGCAGGAAGACAGGGCACATTACTGGTGGCGAGCGCGATGTCCTGCGGGTCGAGCAGCTCGTCGGAGAAAACGTTGCTGAATTGGGAACGGAAAATATCGGCAGTATCGGCGATGCAATCGGCTCGAGCAAACCATCCGTCATCGTGGAGGGCAGACCGACTTCCTTCCGCCTGATCATTGACTGTGACGCCAAAAGCTTAGGGTTGGACTTAAGGCTTTTGTAGACGGTCTTGATAAGCGTTATAGAGATGATCGTTCAATTGCTTGTACTCAGCATTCGCTTCCACGTAGCACAATTTTGCGAAATTCGTTCGATATTTGCTGTGTCGTCTCAAAGAACCTGCCCGCTTCTTCTTTGAGGCGCTTGAGAGCGAAATTCGACACAGCTGGTTTAGGTGATTGATGTTCCATCCTCACTGGAACAAACTGATCAGTGGCATATAGCAGTACACCAGACACTGTCGATGCAGCGAGGCTGACGTCGAAACATCGATAATCTCGTCCCAGTCAACAAGTCCCAAGAAATCGTTCATTCCGCTGAAATCGGCCTACTGAAATCAGTGAAAACACTTTCGGAGGAATCACGGAAGCGACACAATGGATTTACCCGCCAAGTTTCAAAATCAATGGTGGACGGTACAGACTTGCACTAGCGGTGCTGGTGCTTCTACAATAACTGTGCAATCCTCACACAAATCGTGCCAACAAAGCACACGGTCAAGCATGCGTTATACTCGTTTTGAACGCCAGTCTGCTGCCTTAGTTGAGCGGTACTATACGCATCAAGCAGTTCTCGTGATGACATGCCAATCGTAGATCGAGAAACGATAGGAAAGTAGTGCCCAAGAGAATTTTGCTGCCAAAAATCGTGCTTAAGTTGAATCGCCAGAATCATCACCTTGTCCTTGGATTCAACTGAAACGACCCAGTTCAGCGGAGTCAAGATGCTTTTCATTAGAATTGCGTCATTTACTCGGTCGGGGAAAGTAAATCACGCAAACGTAGAGCGAAGCATCGTCGGTAGCCAATGCAACCCTGTTGCTCCACCGATGTGCTATTGGGAGGAATTAACTGAACGAGTTGAATCTGGAATGAACAGCTAGCAGGAACTACCACCGATACTCTTGTTGCTGTTAGAAGGTGACCGATCTTGTCGATAAACGTTGTAGCAATCGTCAACGAGTTGATTCGTCGTAGTATTCCCGTTAAGCCAGGTCTCGGTGAGACGTAAATGTCATAGCAGCATCACTGGAGGGCCATTGATACTCGGCAGAACTGTTGATCCACCAACATTTTGGTATGTACACCAGGACATTCGAAGTAGCAACTACAGCTTGTCTTGGTTCTCCGGGAGGCAGATGGATGACGCCCGATTGATCAGCCATAGGACGAGGCTGATGGTTGTGGCTAGAGTGAGTGGTTTCGATCAGACTCTGGACATTCATGCAGTGCTGAACACTGCCGGGTAGAGGTTGCTGGAAGAGCCTCTCACCGCATTCGACAGCAGGACCAGGACACTTGCAGAACGACGGCAGCATGTGGCAGGACTGGGTCGAAGGGCTCGAGGGCTTCAAAGAGCTTCCTACGGCGCGTCCTGGTGTCCGGAGCGGCTGACACTGTGATCTTGCTGTATCGTGAGCGATTGGTCGAAGATTTATCATTTCTGTCCCAGTTTTCATCTAGCAAATTTGCGAGGGCATCAGGTCATGGATTGACTTTGAAGAACATCCGCTGCAAACGGGGCGGAATTCAGGATTTGGATTTTCAATAATAATATGGTACTTGCCTGGAGCAAACGGGGTGGATGACCCCCACCAACACCGAACTACAGGAACGGAACGACTAGTTGGCCGGAACAATCAGCAATGCTAGGTAAACCGACGGTGCTCGACTGTGACAGGTGGCTTGGGGCATCCATCGTGCTTCTTGTCGTGCGTTCCGTTATTGAAAAATGTCTATGGAGGCGCTCAGGTGAAAATGAACCACTGTGGGGGCTTTGGAGAACATCGCTGCGGTGGGGTGGAATTTAGCGTTTGGATTTTCGAGATTAACTAATGCGATGGAGTCTCCAAGGCATCCATTGCTGGCGTCCCGTCGTGTCATCTGGGGAACCTTGCAGGTCCCCAAAAATCCTGTTCAGATCGATGGTTCTCGAATTCTCGGAAAAAGACTCCTTCGGCCATATGGATGGATCCAACGCAATATCCCTAAGGTCTTTAACAACTCCAACTTTAGCGAGAGATGTACGCAAACGCCTCACACCGGCATCTTATGCCTACCAGCCAGCGCTACCGTCAATGTCGGTTTTGGCTCTGTGGGCGAGCCGCCCAGCTTCGCATATGTCATCCTCCGGTCGACGTGAGCGAGCGATCTCAGAACAAAAAATCCGAATTTCTCTGGTGGTTTTGCAACTGTCCTCGACATGATCATGCCAACGCATTCTACCTGGAAGCCGTACGCGCCTCCAATCAGCAGCCTCACTCCAGGTCGTGATTTTGGTGTATCCCTTGCGGCAGTACATCCTCGTGGTCGCTTGCGACTTGGCCATGGTTGGATGCTTGTCAACACAGCCGAGTCCAAAGGTTGATTTTTATCAGCGGTAGATTTTGTTCGAACCTTAGTTTTCTTTCAATTCGTTCTTCAGCTCGAAGCAGACGCATTGATATTCGCCGAAACGCACCGCCAGTCACGACGTGGTGACTTCAAAGGATTTGCACGACGACGCGCAGCTGGTTAATGCAGGCTTCGCAGAACCTACAACAAGTTACTGTGCTCGTTGATGAAATCCATGATCTGGTGACTCTCTTCAAACCACGCATTTGATATGTACTGACTGGTTACAAAATCCGCTACATTGCAAATACTCAATGGTTTCTCACCGGCTTGGAGCACTGAGTAGCAATTTGAACTACGTTTACAAGAGTTGGTCAGTATGTTTACAATCGTCGTCGTATTTGACGAATTCACGCCAACTCGTCTGCGTGATTAGCCCTCTCAGAATCCAATGAAACTTTGAGTTGGCTATATCTTTCAAGCTACTCTGCATACTTTGTTTATTTTTTTCATTTTCTGTAAATTATGTAGGGAAAAGTTTTTGTTAAATTAACATAACAAAAAGAAAAAGATTTACAAAAAAGTAATGTATGGTTACTTTAAGAAAATTGTCCTAACTTTTATGAAATAAAATTTTTAAAATCGAATCTTACATGCTGAAAACATATTTGAATATATAACCAATATGCAAAAAGGCTATCTTGGGATTGGATGAATTTTTTCTTAATAAAGGCAATATAATTGTCTTAAAGTTCGCCATGCATTGCAAAATGGGCACTTTTAAAAACAAAAGTTTAATAGGGATATCGGACAAGCAGTTATGTAATGCAAAATTTCTTGAAAACACATGATGGTCTACACACCCACAAAGTTTCATTGGATTCTTAGAGGGTGTTGCCAACACGCATGAGTTGGCGTGAAATTCGTCATATTTTTTTCTATGAGAATAGCTGAATAGTAATATTCTATCATCGGAAAACCTTTTTACTATGTTCATCAACGATAAACGATTATATACTCGTGTGTCTGAATCCGCAAACGTAATTTGGATCGACCTCGGTCCCTTTCATCGTCATGTCGTAATTTTTAACAGATCTTTAATTGTCAAGAAACGTCAGTGTGATGTTCGTTTCCTAACGTATATAAAGTACAAGGTATTATATTCGCTGCAATGTTTGATGGTACGAAAAAACCAAAGTAAAAAATAATTATGAAATGTCGTCAGAAATGCATGAGATTCAGCCAGTTTTGATTCAAAAGTCAGCCAAACGCAAGTTTTTGTTTGACATATTGCATGTTAGGTATTAAATAACTTGACTGCAAGACGAGACACTGGAAAAGTCTGCACAATTAGACGAAATACGCGTATCTGTCATGATAAGCAGTGTGTAGTTGGAATTAAATGAAAATACTATTTTTTCTTCTAACTTCTAGTTACAGGTGTTCTACTATGCAGCTCAACCCTCAGGATTCAACAAATCCTGTCTATGATAAAACAGACTAGTTCTTTTTAGTTAATAAAATTGAGTAAAATTTACTTAACATTGAGTATGCTCGAATGAGTGTGTTTGTGAGAATACCATGACACTCTGGCAATATACTTTACCTTGGTTTTAAGGTACTTTGGTCTTTGTTTGCGCAACGAGGGAATGGCATGAGCATATCAAGATCTGATCAGCTCGATACTGAGAGTGCTCAGTCGAAAGGGACCGTTTTAATTTATAAAAGGGCACTGAAATGAAGAAATATTACCAACTTTGTACAAATTGTTCCATCTTAGCAATCTCTTTGTTCATTATAAATAGTTGTATGCAAACAACTTTTGAATGGATTTAAGACAATTCTTTAGTACGTAGTCCCTTTTCAAACAATTTTTCTTTGTGTAAAAGATGTCAAAAAGTTGTTTTCTGTTAAAAGATATTTCGAAAATTATTACAGCATAACCTCAAACCAACCAAATACGGCTGCGTTCACCCGAATGCATCGGACTGTTTGTTGTCCAACCTCTCTGTCCGGTACACAGTTTGTTCTCCAGACAAAATGTACAAACTATATACTTTTCTCACCCAATCTATGACGCTTCCGGGAAAAACAAATAACAGTAAATTTTAAGTGTTGTTGTGGAAATTCCAACCGACGCTTGGTGTGCCACTAGACCGGAGTGTACTGCTGGTGACATGTCTTGGGTATGAGAAAAGGCCCTTCTGCTTTCCGAACACACAACAGCTTCAACAGTGAAATAGCAGGTCAGAAGGCTCTACCCACCCATGCAGCTGGCGTGGTGCATCTCTGGTCTGAATGCATGGAAAGGAATCTGAAGAGCGAGCATCCTTCTCTACGAGTGTGAGCTAGGAAGCTTTCATTCCCACCGAGTGAATACGCAAAATGAAGCACACAACACGACTGGTTGCCATAGGTGATCAGTCGGCGAAAAATTGTGCGCTTTTCACATGCCGTTTAACCTGTGTGGTTGGTCAACTAAACCCACTTGATGTTTGCTTTGATGGTTTGTTTACTTTCCCATCGATGTCGATTGTTGAGCGAGATTAAAGCAAATGCTGCGGTGAATTACTGCCACCGAAGTCGCTCAAAGCGATTAATCACCACCGAATGGATCCTCTTCCAAATTCGTGATTAATGATGGTACATATTCTCTGGCGTGCCGGAACAAATCCGAATCAATAAAATTAATCAGATTGCTAGAACAGCTGTGTGGCACACTACTGCATGATTTACTGCCCGTAGCAAAGCATTGATTTAGAAATCATTTCACAGATAATGGATTGCTGTTATTGATAGTGGTGTATTTTCGGCTGCTTGCTTCAAGAAGTGGCACGTGTTGCGTCCGTACTCTGAGATCGGCCCCCATCATGGAGAAACCCAATGGATCTTGAAACCAATTCTGTTGCCTCTGGAGGAGAAAACATTCAAATGGAATATGGACACATTTGCGGGTGAAAGTATTTTTAGCAATTATGGAACGAATCTCTGGTCTGGTCTTAACCAACTTCGGATCATGGCGATGGTGGTGATGCGCAGCTCATATGATTACCATCCATCAACACCTCTGTTCTCGATGTGTATGCATTGGACGCGGTACGCATGTGTTAATGTCTAAACAATTTATCGGGAGCTATAAAGTATGCTTGCCAGTTCGTAGCAGGCCAGAACTTGTTTGATTTTATAGGGAGGCTATTTTTGAAACGGGGTAATATGCTTGGCGTTTGAATGTTTGGAACATGCTTTCGAAATTTCATGAGGCTTCTCATCAACAATGTTGCAATACGTTGTACGAGCTAATGTACAATTAATCCTCCAGCTGGTTAAAGGGTGCTACGATTAAAATTTGGACGACTGTTGCCGTCCCAACGCTATGCGATTTTGGCAGATCTTGTAAAGCCTATCCACGTTAAATTTCGGACAATTTGCTTTCACTTTGCTTTGCTAGATTTTGCATTATTGCACCTATCGCTAAAACGTTTTACTTTTATGACAGTTGAAATTGTCCACTTTATTTTGTGGTACAACATGTTTACATTCTTGTTACATTCAGTAACATGACGTCCAATCAAAATCCGATTTATCTGTACGTGATCGTGCCAAGAAACTAAAACTACCGAAAAGTTTTGTGTTTTGAGCTTGAAAATCATATGACCAGCGGTTGACTGTGGACCGTAAGGTAGGAAGTGGAACAAATCGAAAAGTATGCACCCGACAAATGGACTAGAAGGTGGTAGACATTATCTGAGTGAAATGTTGCTTGCAAAGCTGAGAAGTCAAAATTATACGTACAAAAAGTGAAGCAAGCGTACAAAGTAAAAGAGGTGCCCAACCGCGATGACAAGCAAAATGTCACTGCAAAAAGTCGTTGTGAACTCCTACACCAATTTTTTGCAAACATTTTCTTGTACCGCAGTGCAAATGCAAATGCAAATGCAATTGTGGTCGAACATCTTAAAGTCTCATCTCTACCGGCATTATCAATAAGGATGTGTACGAGAAAAAATACCTGCAAAAGCGGTTGCTACCGTTTATTAGAAGCCACAACTCTCCAGCTTTGTTTCGACCGGATTTGGCCTCTTGTCACTCAGCGAAATCCGCCCTGGTGTAATATACGGTACAACGGTCAAATGCGTGCCAAAAACAGCCAATCCACCAAACTGTCCTGCACTTCGCCCAATACTGGGCTCTGGTTAAGCGGAAACTCTTCGAAACAAAGAAGACAGCAAATGGTACCGATGATTTCAAGAGAAGATGGAGAATCGTCACGGCGGGCGTATCTGAGGATACCGTACGGAACCTGATCGCGGGTGTACCGCCCAAGTAACATTTCCAAAGCAATCCAGCTTTATTAGGAAATCAATTCAGTTTTATTATGGCAGCAAGTGATGCCAATAGGTTTCAAATTTTAGTCAGGTTTATAAGAACCTACACAGCTTCTTCACAACGATCTTCAAACCTTTACTTCTAAAATTCCTTTTACTCCTATCAAAGGTTTTATTTTGACTTTGTTAACTCATAAAATGCTGTTTTGAAATGCCGATTTAGGACTCATTTATATTATCTTATTATGGTCAGTTGAAAAAGCAGTTGAAAACCATTTTGTTTCCAGTAAATGCATTAAACGGCTAATTGGCATTGAGGAAAGCTACCAAGCGACCAGATAGTTTTATAGTAACCATGGCTAAGATAAATATGCTTTTTGGCAAAACTCTGATTTTTTGCAATCGCCATATTGAAATATATGGAATAAATGAAATGTGGAAAAATAAATACACCAAATTTTAAATGTAATACAATTGAACTGTAGATCTCAAACAAACTTATTCGTCTAGACAACCTTATTGAATTCCATCAATTTTCAGAAGTTTCTTGATTAATTTATCGAATATATTTCTTTAAATTTTGTTTTTGTTGTTGTAAACTCACATAATTTCCGAGGCGCATTATTTTCAGCTCTTATTGTGTCAATATTCACCATAAAATTAAATGCGCATATGATTTGGTGCATGATACGCTATAAAAAAAACTCAATTTGTTTTATATATTTTGCTATCAAACATAATTTCCTGCAACACTTGAGCTTTTTTCGAATCCAGTTTTATTAAGTTTTATTATATTTTTTTGAAAGCCACTGGAAATCAATTTGGTTTAATTATAGTACCAAGAGATGCCAATAGGTTTCCACTTTTAGTCAGATTTATGAGAACCTACACAGCTTCTTTACAGCGACCTTAAAACCTTGTCTTCTAAAGTTCCTTTTACTCCTATCAAAGGTTTTATTTTGACTTTATGAACTCGTTAAATGCTGTTTTCAAATGCCGTTATGGAGCTCGTTCAAATTATCTTATTATGGTTAGTTGAAAATGAATTTTAAAACCATTTTGCCTCCAGTAAATGCATTAAATGACAAATTGGCATTGAGGGAAGTCACCGAATGACCAAATAGTTTTATAGTAGCCATTGCGAAGATAAATTGGCTTTTTGCCAAAATAGTGATTTTTTTCCAATCGCCATATTGAAATATATGAAATAACTGAAATGTGGAAAAATAAATACACCAAATTTTAAATGTAATCCAAATAAACTGTAAATCAGAGACCAATTTTGACATTCTTTTTGATAACCCTACCTAATTCCATAAATTTTCAGGAAATTCATGATTAATTTATCGAATAAATTTGTATCAATTTTGTTCTTGTAGATTTAAATTTGCATTATGTCCGAGACGTATTAATTTTTGGCTCTTATCGTACCAATATTCACCATAAAATTAAATGCGCATATGATTTGCAGCATGATACGCGGTGAAAAAACTCAATTTGTTTGGGATATTTTGCTATTAAACAAAATTTCCCGCAACGCTTGAACTTTTTTTCCTAGATATTATTTACTGCTCAATGAATCAGAAGAGCAGAGAATCGAACAAAGCAGAACAACAAAAATCAACCACGATATTGCTGTGAAGTTTGACAGCTGTGGCCATTCGGCCCTATACTAGTTTTGATGGCGGCCAATAGGTTTTATGATGGTTCTCAAGTGGTCATAACATCTTTTACTAGAACATTTTTAAAATCTGTATGGTCTTGGAAAGGTTTTATTAATTTGTCTTCACAACCGTCTATAGAGTGGGCCATTTTGTACACATTTCGGTCTTAAAGATGCATAGAGGAGGTGTTGGTGGACAAAAATGTTTTGAATGTAGTCTCATCAACAAAGCCGGGAGGAGTGCTATACGGCTGGAATAGAACTGAAATTTTTACTTGGGCGTACACACTTAGATTTTTTTTACAGAAATCTGTTAAGTTTTACTGAATTCTCAACAGCTGTACGTTCGGTAATCCGATTTTACGGATTTCGGTGAAATTTTACAGATATCTGTAAAAAATTTACCGAATTTCGGTAAAATTTTACAGAAATCCGTAAAATCGGATTACCGAACGGTCAGGTGTTGAGAATTCGGTAAAACTTTACAGATTTCTGTAAAATAATCTAAGTGTGTAAGTTCGAGAAATTTACAGAGAGAAGGATTGTCATCTTAATTAACTGTATCTAATGTAGATTTAACACTATTATTGTGAAATCAACAATCGGTTTTGATGAATTATGTGTAAATTTTTATTTGGTGCTATTATTTCTGTGTCCGAAATTGTACGTGGCAGGCTTGATTGATTGTCATTAATTTATTTTGTGGCGCTCTTAAACATGCCGCATTTCTTTTGATCGTTTATTTGAAAAACTTGAACATCTCTCTTGTGTAGTTCTGTGCGTGCAGAGTAAGTCCTCTACTTTGAAACTACTCGCACGCTGATAAATCTTCAAAAATAGCCAAATCAACAGTCACTAACTTAATAAATGACTTTGGAGAACGGCTGTGAACAGTCCAGAAGCCTCAATTATGGTAACTGGCTGTGAAAAGGATAACGAGTGGTACTTTTGCATTCGGGTTGGCTCCTGTGTCGTCTCCGTCAGTACTGCCGGGCTTGGATAGGGGCTTCAGGGAGACCCAAAAAAATAGAGGGTAATACCTCAGGAACGACAAAACCCCAGGAGAAAGCGAATCCGTTCGCTAGAGGCGGCCTAGTGAGGTCTCCACCACGTAAAACGGTGGGATCTGGAGTGTGTGACACTTGCGGAAGTGCCACGGCATCGGAAGCAAGTGCCAACCAAGCTAGGCGTGGCCATGGATGGGTCAGGACTCATCCAGCCCATGGATAGGATGTGGAAAATCCTTCCTAAAGTAGTGGAGGTGTCCGAGCAGTTGGATGCGACAATCGATTTTACGTAATCACGCAACAACTCCTTAGGCTACGCATGACAGTGCAGGCTGCACTGTGATAGCCTCGAAGCACACCGAAGAGACCTCCAAGCAGGCTAGGCAGTATCCGGGTTTAACGGCACCTAGCGCTTCCCAAAAACATATAGTATCCGACGCCTCAATAGGGAAGCAAACCTATGCGAACGTAGTGGCGGAGTCAGAGGGTCCATCCGGCTCTAAGTGCAGCGCTAATGGCGTGACATCCAGCTCGCGTGTTGTCTCAAGCGCCGAAGGGGCCTGAGCGACAGGGCGCCGGTGACAACAACCATTGCTAGCACAAAACCAGACGCTAGTGCTAAGAGGTGGACGACCCCAATATCCAATGGACCAAGGTCCGAAAAAAGGGAAACAGGACTAAAAAAAAAAATGAACAGCGCAAGGTTGCCCACAAGCGTAACCGCGGAGAGGGTCTCATCATCAAGACCGAGGCGTTGAAGTACTCCGAGGTCTTGAGCGCATAGCGCGGGGACGCTAAACTGGCGGGCCTAGGCACCAATGAGCGGAGTATATGCCGTACCCACACCGGCGAGATGCTCTTGTAGCTGAAGAAGACGACAGAGCTAAAGGGCCCGGCTTATAGAGACCTGGCAAGACAGGCCTTAGGTGGGGGTGTAGAGGTACGCGCCCTCGTCGTACAGGTGACAATCTAATGTAAGAACCTGTCGGACAAAACATCATTCCCAAAATTATCAAAATTGCCTCAACAACTCTTTTTGTGTTACCAACGAACATTTTTGAATTTTTAGTACTTTAGCTTCATTAACATTTTGGGAATAACCTATTTTACAATTCCTATAAAATCCATTGCACAATGCTGAGTGCATTGTACATTACATGTACGTTACATGGAAACCAGCTGTGAGAATGAAACTCTTTTTCTGCACATCTTGCATTTATCTATTTACATACTTAATACATATCGATCGACAAACAACAACTGTTGCTTGACCTGATCGAGTACTCGAGGCACCTCCCGACCACACTTAATTAAGATGACTTCCAATCTATTAGTAGTGACAAAATAACTACACCTGGATGAGATCACCGAGGTAGACGAGATCTCCACTGCACTAAAGGAACAGTGCAAGGTCGAGGTTGCCGCCGAGGAAAGGTCCACTCAGGACCCAGGACGTTGAAAGCTGCGAAGGTGAAGGTGAGATGGTCTATATGCCCACTTAGCCTACACCAGCCGCCGAAGGCATGCTTCAGATGCCTAGAGAGTGGGAAAATGTCCTGGGATTGCAAAGGCCCAGATAGGAGCAACATGTGCAGAAGTGTGGCAACACTAATCACAAGGTGCGGGATTGCAAAAGTCCCCCCAAATGCTCGATGTGCGCCGGGAAACTGGAAGATAACCACGTCATGAGGGGGGGGGGGACAAATTTCCGGCCACTAAGGGTATTCCAACGAGCCAACTGTAATGCAGGTAACACAACTAAACCTGAACCATTGTGAGGCCGCCCAGCAACTGCTGTGTCAGACAGTTAGCGAGTCGGCATCGGATATCGCTATAATTTATTACCAATACCTCATCCCAGCCGGCAACGGAAACTGGTTTGCGGACTGGTCCAATATGGCGGCATTATGGACGACGGGCAAGTACCCGGTTCAGGAGGTTGTGTCTACCACAAACGAAGGTTTCGCGGTTGTAAAAGTGAATGGAGTGTTCTTCTTCAGCTGCTACGCACCGCCAAGATGATCGATTGAACAGTTTACTAATAGCGGGGGACTCTACGCTCGAGTGGGGGAGCCGCTTACCAACCCCAGGGGCTAGATTCTTCTGGAGGTCTTGGTTAACTAGCCAACGTGAGCACCAAGAGTACCTACCTACCTCAGAAACGGAGCGGAATCGATCATCGATGTAACATTTAGCAGTCTTGGGCTGCTCAGCAATTGGAGGGTGGATGATGGCTACACCTATAGCGAGCACTTGGTGGTTTGTTATTGTATAGTCCACAATACTTGGCAGCGTGTGGGTGGAGGGGCATCCACTCCATTCGCCTGCAGAAGGAGGACGTCCGTCCTACGTTGACATAGAGACTTTTAAAGAGGCGCTTGAGAGGGAACGAAACTTGCGCGAAACCCAGGAACTTTGCGGCGAATGACTCGCTATAACACTTATACGAGCGTGCGATGCGTCCATGCCGAGGGAAGTCAAACCTAGGAATGGAAGATCGCCGGCGTATTGGTGAACGGAGTTGATCGCCGACCTCCGAAGAACATGCCTCCGCGCAAGACCGAGGATGCAAAGAGCGTGGTCAGACGCCACCGTAGATTTGTCCTATGACCATCGTTCTAGTATCCCAGACCATAACGCTGTCATAGCAACGAAAGGGTGGGTGGATCAACCAAACACCCGTGACCACGGGGGCACTGACAACGGCACAACGCCGCGACGAGGCGACGGCGACGAGCGAAGAACTCATTGCGAAAGCAAAGTCGCTAAACATGAACAAAGCGGTATTCCGAACCTAGCCACCAAAATGGCTATCTTGCTGAGTCTCGATATGTTCAGGGTGGTGATGCAAAAATGTCTGATCGAGGGCGTCTTTCCGCACGCTTGGAAAGTTCAGACCCTTGTGTTGGTACCAAAGACAGGGAAGCCACCAGGAGATCCATCGGCATATAGACCTATATGTCTGTTGGATACAGTGACAAAGGTTTGGTGAGTTTGGCTTCCGTAAAGGGGGTGAGGTGGGGGGGGGGGGGGGTCATGATCGACGATAAGCTGTCCTTTGTCAGTCACGTCTATTACGTCTGCAAGAAAGCCTATATGGCTATATCGCAAGATGTCGAATAGCTTGGCGGTGCAAGGGATTAAGCGTAAACTCCTAGCCAGAGTCGCCCTATCCAGACTTAGGTACGACGGGCCGGCATGGATCACCGCCTTGAGTACCAAGAGCTATACTAGTAAGCTCGGGAGTGCGTACAGGCTTATATGCCCAAGAGTGGCATACCGAACGGTATCACGCGACGTGGTCTGCGTCCTAGCGGGGACGATGCCAACAGGCATGGTCATGAAAGAGGACGTAGAGTGCTTCGAACAACGTGGAACAAGAGATATTCGGAATACCACTAGAGCCGCATCCATGGTTGAGTGACAAAGGGAATTGAACAACTCCACCAAAGGTCGGTGGACCCATCGACTAATCCCGGAATTAACCGGGTGGGTTGGTAGGCGACACGGTGAAGTGAACTTCCACTTAACGCAGATATTGTCAGGCCACGGCTGTTTTAGACAATACCTGCACAAATATGGTATGCACAAACCTCCACATGCAGCGAGTGCGCGGGAGTTGAGGAAACTGCGGATCATGTGTTCATCGCATGTTCTCGCTTCGATGGCGCGAGATCCGGCATGATTGCCGTAAGCGGTCACGCACAATGGCGAAACGACCAAAGGCAGGTCGCCGGGACCACCTAACTACTAAAGCCCTAAGTAGTTAGACAAAGTGGGTGCTTAACAAGCACAATAGCCTCCCCGAAGTATTAGAGAGTCCTAGAACTTTTCACTACTGCTCACTCAACCGAAATATTCGAAAACGACCATTTAAAGCTTAAAACCAAAGCTTAGATTTGTAAATAAACTGTAATCAGAAAAGTTTTGCAAGTAGTGCCATTTACAGGCTTGCAACACTTCCTTTTTCGATTGATTCTAAAGGGTGTCCACAGTTGAATTGCATCATTTTAAACTCGTCCTCAAAAACAAGTTTTTAGGCAACGGATTGTCATGAAATATTCAGGGAATAAAATACAATGTATAATCTTGGTTTAGGTATTTTTATTTCACTGTATTTCTTTACCGAATCCAAAAGCCCGAACTTTCTTATTAATACCACGCATAAGATTTTGTACAACGCTTGAACTGACATTTTTTCCGCTTTCAACCATGGCTTCAACATTTCCTGTTCTGCAGTGACAACATTAGGATGCTTACAAAGTTCGTGCTTCATAATAGCCCAATATTTTTTTCAATTGGTCTCAACTCTGGAGAGCTTGAGGGATTAAGATCCTTCGGCACGATATTTACACCATTCGTCTTGTACCATTCCAGAACATCCTTGGAGTAGCGACAAGAGGCTAGGTCCGGCCCAAAACGTAGGAACGTTGTGTGTTTTGAGAAATAGAAGCAGTCGTTTTTTCAGGCATTCATTCATGTATACTTGACTATTTACAGTTGAAGTTGTCTCGAAATGCTTGCACACGAACAAATCCCCTGCCAAATCATGAATTTCTTGGGGAACTTTGACACTTGCTGTTTCCTGAGAGACTCTGGAACATCGATCCTGTCTTTCGCAGTCACATACTGGTTGCCGGGAATTTGTTTCAAGTCCGCTTTTGCGTGTGTTTCATCGTCCATGATGCAGAAGTGTGGTTTCTTCAACATTTGTGTGTACAGCTCTCGGGCACGTGTTTTAGCTGTCATATTCTGTTTTTCATTGCGGTTTGGAGCTTTATGAACTTTGAATGAACGGAGCCCGGCTCGTTTGCACGAAACTGTTGGTCAAGTGCTGGATTTTCGCGACATCCCGAACGGAACAGTTGGGTTTGCGTTGAAAGGCAGCAACCACTCGCTTGTGATCCTTCACACAGTACGGAACACTTTTCATAAAACTTACCTTCTTCCGATCGACAGTGGGAACGTTTACCAAAACGTTTTATGACGCGAGACACTGTTGACTGGTGAATTTTCAACATCTTTTCGATGGCTCGGTGCGTGAGAAGTGAGTTGTCAAGGTGCGTGTGCAAAATGTTCTCGCGCACTTGCTGTTCCTTCGACTCCATTTTTAAGCCTACGACACATTTCACATTTCAAGCAGTGTAAACAATACACGCTGAGGTAATTTCACCCAACATTTTCTTGAAATCAACCCAAAGGGCGAAATAGCTTATTGAAAGCGATGCAATTTAACTGTGGACACCCTTTACTCTTCCATAAGGAATTTAGTTTTAATTAAATACACTCTTCAGAAGAATTAATGACTACAAAACTGTTTGTTAATAACATAATTGGATGGAAACATTGGGAGCTACACCATGTTAATGTTCAATACGGTTGCAAGTAACTCCGGCAGACGACAGTAATAGAAGATTTGGAATGTCTTTAATGTCCTAGCATGTAAGATAGCAAGCAAACTAAAGCTATCAAAACCAACCATTCGCTTCCATTCCAAATCCAATAATCAACGACGAAACTTTTTTTTAAGGCAATAACTGCCACCGGGTGATGACAATTTCTACCCGGAACGCAGTAAGAACTCGAATATTTCAGTCACCAGCTGCTGTCGCTCATTGAGCTACTTTTGCCAATTCGTTTCTCTCTCAGCAAACTTCCTCGTCATATATATACATTTCGACTTTCACCCTCCCATCTTTAAAGCTGTCATTGTTCCACCATCAACTTCTTCCAACAACTTTTGCCCATAAATCGTCCGTACCGGGTCATTATAATGTCCACCGAATGTCGCCCCAACGGTGCGTTTGCCTCAAATGGCAATTTTCCACCTTGTTACAGTCAGACA
The DNA here is from genome assembly GCA_034211315.2 of Aedes japonicus. Classification (NCBI taxonomy): domain Eukaryota; kingdom Metazoa; phylum Arthropoda; class Insecta; order Diptera; family Culicidae; genus Aedes; species Aedes japonicus. The sequence continues at coordinate 23,561 of JASCZW010004922.1, forward strand.
GCTCTTCAATGTTTTAGCAGCATTAAATGCGTTTATTTTCCCGAGTCTTATTTTTACGATCCACTTGAGGTCAGGGGATTTGATGGCCTCCCACGGGATGAGCGGCCCTGGATATATTTATTATTTAACGTTTAAAGATTTCCTTTCTTCAGCATAGTTCGCTTCCTTTCCTGCAACCCGCTTGTTTCAAGTTTTGATCTTTCGTGGAAGGCAAAATTCCGGCCTAATTTGCATACATTTTCAATTCTGGCCCACTTGGCTTACCTTTAGCGCGGAGGGATTTTGGCGCCACCGTTTCTCTGTTCCCCTGGTTTGCTCTGAAAATTGAAAAAAGAAAAAGAAAACAAATGATAGAATACACAACTAATGGATTGATCTGGGAAGCTTCGTCCACCCAGGGAAATAACACAGTCAAGTCGAGAGCGGTCCAGGGAAACAAAGTGGCACAAAGTTTTTCCAGTACCGATATCCATCCAAAACGAGGACAGCAATAAAAACGAAGTCCATTCTTGGAAAGTGTCTCAAAGTCGGTGCGATTGATGTTCCCTCGCCCCAACAACAACAAGTCAGCCGAAACAGCGAACGACATCAGACCGATCAAAGCGTCGTCGCGGCATGATAAAGTCCTTCATCAAATATGGCAGTCATTTTGTCAATTTGTTTGTGACTTATTTTCTGCCTTCGGGACATTCTGTCTCTTTGTTTGGTGAATCGAAATTCGGTGACACGAATCTTCTTGTCTTGCCTGTTGCGAATCAATCGCATGTTTGGTCAGTTGGAATTGAGCTGGCGATTGATGCTCCGGGGGATTGGCTAAATTGTTTCCCATGTTATCTGGTAGTGCTTCGGAGCGGGGCCAGTTTGCTTTATGGTGAGTTAAGATTAAATGATTGGGGTCCGGGAGTAATATGCTGCTGTGGATCAATGGTTTTTCACGGAATATTCGTTTAGCTGATTAGAAGGCATAGCACTTATTTGACGAAAACGCCCATTTCGGACGCACCCTCAATAAACGAGGAAATAATCAAATTTCACTAACAAGTGTTATTGGAAAAATTATCAACCTAATTTTTATACGTTTTATTCTTCCAAATTTAACAAAACATATGGACAAATACAATTTTAATTTATAATTTATGTTTATTTTAGTTAAACAAGTTTTAGTTTTTGTTAAAATCTGTTTTGCTGATAACAACCAAGTGCGATCGAAGTGTGCTTTTGCTGCGTGTGCACTTATTTTTTCTGCTGTCAGTTTGTTTTTGCTAGTTTTCACTGAACTTGAACAAAACATTGTTTAACCAGTTCGGCAACGGTGGTAAAGTGCTAAAACCGGTGCAGTGGAAAGTGTTGAAATTTGCGGGAAACGTGCCCGATCCGGGACGAAAATTATGGTGGAATCTTTCCGAGGAGGTCATTTCTCTTAGATGGCTTCTTTGCTGCCGTTCTTCTGTTGATGTTGCCTTTTTTGCGTGACCTACATTATTTTTCATTTCCATCTTTATTTTTGCCAAAATATCTTTTTTATCTGCGTTTAACTGCAGAATATCTTGGCAAAAATGTTTGCTTCGAACTATAGTAAAATTGATCTTTATTTTCATGGTTTGTCTTATATACTAAGTTTAACATTTTAAGTGTTTTAGCCCATTGGGCTCTTCAGCTTTGTTTTATGTTTTGTGTGTTTTGGGTGTTAAGTTTGTTTAGTGTTTAATACATTTTTTTTTTCAGTTCAGCCCTTGGGGCATTGTTAATTTTAAAATTTGATAACCTACCTAATCTACAACTAAAACTACAATTTGAAAATCCTAGGGGTGGGGAACCAGATTCCGGATGATCTGGTGATCCGATGTCAGGCAGCGTGCCCTGTACCGATTGATAGACTCACTAAAGCGATCGTCAAGCATTTTTATCTCGGCCAGACGGTGGACCTCAGATGTTCTTGTCCTCGGAGGGGTGTTCATTATCATCCTGAGGAACTTGTTTTGTACTCTCTGAAGTTTCAGGAGATGTGTTTTTGCACAACTCTCCCAGATTGGCATTGCATACTCGATGACCGGAAGTATGATTTGCTTGTAGACTGCAAGCTTATTTTTAAGGGATAATGTAGACCTTCTGTTGATCAATGGGTACAGTAGTTTCAACAGAGTCTTACATTTTGTGACAGTTTTGTCAACCTGATCCCTGAAAATAAGCTTGCTGTCTAAGTGACACCAAGATAGACAGCTGATTTGGTCCATTCCACCGTTGTGTTGTTCAGGCTTATTTTACAATTCTCAGGAGGGACAAGTCTGGGAGAATTAGAATGGGGAAACAGGATGACCTGGGTCTTCGCTGCGTTGATACAAATCTTCCATTCAGTGAAGTATTCTGACAGAACATTCAGGCTTCGCTGCAGTTTCGCGGCAAGCGCTCTTATTACCCTACCATTGTGTACGACTGCGGTATCATCGGCGAACAACGACAGAGATCCATTTTCAGGGAGCGGGGGTATATCCGAGGTGAATAGATTGAACAGAAGTGGACCTAATATACTTCCCTGCGGAACACCGGCGGAGATCTCCTGACTACCGGAAACTGCACCATGCAACGAAACACGGAATGTCCTGTCAGAGAGATAATTTTTAATAATCTTCACCAGGAAGATTGGAAGATTGTATCGCTTGAGCTTGTACACCAAGCCATCATGCCACACATTATCGAAGGCCTTCTCGATATCGAGAAGGGCCATAGCGGATGTTTTCGAAACAGACTTGTTCCGCCTGAGGATGTTCATGACTCGATTAAGTTGATGGACTGTTGAGCGACCATGCCGGAAACCGAACTGCTCATCCAACAGGATATTGAGCTCGTCAGCAGATGTTAGGAGCCGACGGTGGATCGCTTTCTCAAACAGTATAGACCTGAGAGAAGGCTGATTGGTCTGTAGCTTCTGGAACATGAAGGATCTTTCCCAGGTTTTCGAATGGGGATAACTTTGGCTGACTTCCAGCACGATGGGAAGTAGCCAAGACGGAGGCATTGGTTAAACACCACCGCCAGATGGTTGTAGAACTGGGGGCTCAATTGCTTGAGCTCCAAGTTCATGATGTTGTCGAAACCTGGGGCCTTCATGTTCTTAGAGGTCTTGATATAAGTCAACAATTCGTCAGCTGAGATCTCCAAATCTTCGGAGAAGTCGTTAGGACTTTGGTCGATGTTAGTTATAAGCGCGCTAACGGCAGCTTCGTGTGGACTGACGATGTTTTGACCGAGATTGTGAGAGCTGACGAAGTGTTGACTTATCTCATTAGCCTTCTCTGCAGGTGTTATCAACCGATCCCTTGAGTCATTGACGTCTAGTGGGATCAGCGGTGGAATGGGCCTTGGCTTGGTTTTCAAAATTTTGTCATCTTCCAGAACGGCTTTGCACAATCTGGGAAGAGCGGATCTTGTCGGCAAAATTGTTGTTTCTGAGGTCCACCATTCTGGCCTTAATAATTTTGTCACTCGATTGCAGTGACGTTTGAGCGTTGGCAAACCAGTTCGCTGGTATTGCCTTCTAATGGCGTTGCGCAATTGAATAAGTTCTTTAGTGGGTCTATCAATGGGTACAGAGTCACTCACCTGATCAATCACCGGTACATGTTGTTCCCGAGCCTGGAGATCGCTTGCTCGATGCTCTGCAGCTGCCGTTCGATGTCATCAACCGAATCAAGGTGCACGTTGAAATCGACCGTGTCGTCGACATGTTGTCGGAACCTCTCCCATCTGGCACGATGGTAGTTCCGTCTGGTGATCCGATGCCGGTTGACCGAGGACCCAACTTCGGCCACCACCGGATAGTGGTCCGAGCTGAGCTCCTGGTGTACTACCGGTTGGGCGATGTTGTTCCCCATGTTGGTAAGGAAGATGTCGATTGTCGAATGGACCCCGGATCGGCTCAACCGGGTGGGAGTATCCGGGCCCAGGACAGTGTAATGTCCCTCTTCCAGATCTTCCTGCAGAATTATTCCGTTCCGATATCGCCGGGTGTTCCCCCAGGTTTCGTGTTTCGCATTTAGGTCGCCGGCGATGATAAATTGCCCCTGCCTCCGAGTAAGTTTGCGAATGTCGTTCCGTAGGATCGTTGTTGTTCCGTTAGCGGTGCTGGCTTGCTTGGGACAATAGGCCGCGATGATGGAAATAGGGCCAACGGCAGTTTCGACCTCGACTCCAATGGCTTCGATGGACTGCAGCTGAATGCACGGAAGCAGCTGGCAATTGATGTTGTAGCGCAGGGCGATCGCAACTCCTCCTCCACTGGAGCCGCTACGATCAAGTCGCACAATCCGGTACCCGGGTATGAAGATGCTGTGTTCCGGCTTGAGATGTGTCTCGGTGACGATGGCGATGTCGATGGCCTTCCTGTTAAGGAAGTCACCGAGCTCAGTCGTTTTGTTCCGGATGGAACAAGCATTCCAATTAACAATGCTGATGGTGCTTTTATGGTCCATGCTTGCACAGGAACTTCATCGTCACGGATGTGGCGGCTTTGAGCTGTTCCTCCTTGGAGCGGCAGGAACGTAGTTGGCGGTAGAGCTCTTGAATGAACTCGACCATTTGCTCCGTGTCGTAGAGCTGTCCATCGATGGGTGGTTGCGTGGAGGTACTGCAACTCGGATTTGGATTGCCCCAGCCTGGAGGAGGAGCCGGCATGGGTGCGGCGGCAGCAGCTGCGAATCGTTGCTGAACGGATGCTGACGGGCGGTTTGCATGGTGATGGTTCAATGGAACTGGTGGTAGGTTCGGCACTGGTACCGAAGCATCGGAAAGTTCTCCTCGTCCATTCGAGGTGGCGGGCGGCGTTGACCAGGCCGAGACTTGGTGGACGCCTTCTTGCGGATGGCCAAATACTCCGCTCGTTTGGGACAGGCTCGGTTGATGCCTTCGTGGTTAGCGCCACAGTTTGCGCACTTTGATGGGGCACCTTCATCCATCGGGGCGCAATCCGTTGTTGTGTGCGCTCCGGCACACTTTCCACACCGGGGCTTCATATGGCAGTTTCGGGTCCCATGACCAAATGCCAGACACTTGCCGCACTGTGTCACATCATTCTGTTTTGGCCGGTACCGGTCCCACTCAATGATGATATTGAAGAGGGCCCGTGTTTTCTTCAGATCCTCCATCGTGACGGAGCCCTTCTCCAAGTGGACCAGATAAAGTTGGTCCCGATGGTTTCCTTGTTGCTGGCGCCTGATCGCGAACACCTTCAGGGGTTTCAATGCCACTGTTTGCAGCTCAGCAAAAATTGATTCCGGGGTGTACTCTGCTGGGAGGCCACGCAGAATCACCTTCATCGGCTTGTTTCCGGGTACATCGTGAGTGAAAAACTCGTGTTGCTTTGCGATCAGATGAGCGCCAGCAGCGCGGTATTCAGCTTCGCTCGAGCACATTATTTTCGTGCCCGTGCTGCACAACTTGAACAGCGGATTTAGCTTAATTGCTGCAAGCTCCGTTTTCAGTGCAGCAATGTTTTTGGTCGTGGTGAAAAGCGGTGGGATTTTTACTTGCTTCGGTACCTCCTGCACCGGGAGTGCAGCAAACCGATTGCTCGCTAGTAGACGGTCGTTGGTGTCCGATGAACTGGTGTCGTCGTGCCGTAGCCGTTTGCAGCTGCTTGGTTTTGGCATGGTTTCAGAAGCTGATGCCGCTGGAGTGGATGTCACCACTTGTTGATTTTTTCGACCCATTGCCACGGCAACAGGTCGAGCGAGAAAATTTGCACAACCTTGCAGCGTTTCCTTCTGGCTTGCTATCGCTAATAACTTAGCAAGCGCTGGCGATATTTCACGAACCGGACGCGCAATCGCGGGAAATCGGACGGGGGGGAAAGCGGGTAAAAAAAACAAACTTTGAATCGATAGAGCGAAAAACACGACCGAACGTGTCGCTTGTTCAAACTGGAATGATTTGCTTCGAACTGTGTGTTGTAAAAGTAGGATAGAAACTTTTAAAGTTCCTAAATGCAAAAGGACTTCTTTTAAATAATTGCTGTTGAGTTAAATGCAAATTAAAACAAATATATTCTAATAGAAACACATTTATTATGATAAGGCAAATAAATAGGTCTTTTCAATAGTGCAATTATTGGTTTTCATACTTTAGAGTAAACATACTTTTGACCAATTTGACTCAAATTGTACTATTAGGAACAGTGTTTACACCACACTACAGCCAAATGGATCGTCTATCTACAGGAAAACGAACCTTTATACGAGGGTTTCTTATACTCGGGAGAAATTGATCATTGCACTTAAGCTCTTCTGACAACCAGTATTGAAATAATAATGAATTATATGGAAAAAAATGTTTTGCTGAATTGAAAATTGATAAAAACCAAAATACTCCCTATTTATGTTTAGAGTGTTATTACGCCTTAGGTTTTTCGCCTGTTAAACTGCCAGCCCTGGAAACTCACCGTTAAATTATGACATTCTTGGATCTTGTTTGCTATTACGCCTACGCTCTTCAGTCACATTATACAAGTGGCGAGGAATTACGACCCAGTGTTTTCAATTTGTAAAGACGTTGATTACTATGCTTCACGTACCAAAACAGTTAATTTTACAAATTAGATGAGCCTAGGTAGTACAAGAATATCAGAGGTAAATGATTCTATCGAATGAACATTTTTCTTACTGTACTCATTGAATTGCGGATTCTTAATCTTGGTTTTACAGTCATGGACATAGACATCGCAATGGAATCAAAGCTGCGACATCGAATGAGGAGACTCGAAGGCTGGGTCAATCATGGTTTAGGTGACCGTGGAGGAAACGGACAAGAAGTTGAGAAATGCGCGAATGCTCTTGCCTAACTATGGCTGATATACGGTATTTTTATTTGTCTGATAGTCTACACAGAGGAGAAAACATGGCTCTCCGTTACGAAATCTGAGTTGATCTGAACAAAGGTCATAAATTTCTTAAATAAATTAATAAATAAATTTGTAAGAAGAATTAATGTATACTCTAATGGTTATGTTTAGTATTTTCCGTTCGTAGAGTAACGATTATGATGTAGAAGAAGATGTTCGCTCATCACCATGAGGCACCAAGAGTGGATAGGAATGTTTGCTAGAATGAAAGATAAGAAGAGAAAGTGTTGAATGTTCCGTCAGTGTAGGTTGGAAATAGAATAGAAGCCTGTTGAGGTGGCGGATTCGTTCGTGCCTCGACCTACCCCGCAGTAGGATGTTAGGCAAAGGTAACGTCCTTGGCTCGAGTACTATTTTACCCATGCTCTTTCGCTCAATTCTCAATGCTTCTATTCTATTTCCAACCTACCGTACACTGACGGAACTTTCAACACTTTCTCTTCTTATCTTTCATTCTAGCAAACATTACTGTCCACTCTTGGTGCCTCATATGGTGATGAGTGAGCATCTCATTCTACAATTAATGTATATAACCATCATTATAGCCACGGCATAGTTTCAATTGAACATTTTAACGGGCAAAAATTTGCGGTGAAATTACTTGTGCTCTGTGATTAGGGCGTTATGGTTGTTTTCAAGTTTTGATAAAGAAAGTTATATTTGCTCATAAAATTCATATATATATATATATATATATATATATATATATATATATATATATATATATATATATATATATATATATATATATATATATATATATATATATATATATATATATATATATATATATATATATATAGTATACATACAGTGATTCCACGGGAAAAGAATAGAGTTGAAAAAAAAAGTTGTATATTTCAAGCTCAAGTCAAAATAAGTAGATGATGAAAAGAATAGTGTTTGCCTGAACTATTTAACTATTAGCCAGGATTAGAAACTAACTGAAAAACTACAAGGTGCAGACTAGATTGCTTGATTGTTCAAACGTTTCGTTCCAAATCTAATTTCCATACACTAAACATTTCGCACTACAACCTTAATTATTTGATATAGGTTGTCTTGATATCTACATTCATACATCTTGCTTTCATTGGAAATAATATGAATGACTTATGATATCAAGATATTCTATATCACTATATTATAAGTCATTTAGGACACTTTTATCAAGAGGATGGTTTCAATCAGCTCCAACTGCATGCGGTTTCTACTATGCCTATGTGTATATAACACTGCCAGAACCAAATGTGCCAATGTCGATGACATTTCAGCCTCGGCACACGAAAGATATGTTTTGCAATCGATCGTCCCGAAACCCAGCCCCAACACTCCCAAAGACATGTCAACTTTCTTTCCCAGTTGTTGAAATTTAAGATGAGATAGTAAAACGTAGATTAGACTATTTAATCTATTAAAGAGATCATTAATAAATAATATGTTACATTCGAAACGGTGGTTCAAACATAGACATAACTCATTGAACAACTCTCACTGCTAAACATCGTTGATAAAACACTATCCTCATAAGTGAAACACACTGTGATGGCAACAATGGCGGTAATGTATTCATGTAAAACAAATTTTAAATCAGTATGCGCGCAACAGCCATAATATTAACTGATAACAAAATAATTTGGCTACTTTTCATGTTCGATGAACGATTTCTGAGTATTGTGCCTGTTCGTCTGAGGTTCAAGAAAATAATAAGCAATATTTGTTTCTATTTTCAAGTTTTCCATGTTTCTATTTTCAAATTTTATTTTCAGTTTTCCTTCAAGAATAAATAACTTTTATTTATCATTATTAAAAGCAATCATCAATTTTCGAAAATAATTTCCGTGAAGGAGTCCCATAAAGCATTTATAATTATTAGAGATTAATGAATTTATTCTTTCTGACATTTTGATAACCGCCATGAAAATGACGCTTTGTTGGAAAGTCTGCTAGCTTGACGAAAATCATTTAAGATTTCCTACCTCGAGTTGGAGGACCTTCTCCAGCGTCCCAACCAGTAGCCGACGCATTATCTTCGGCCGCTTTCCTTTTCGCCCGATAACAGCGAGCTCTCTTAAGGGCTTATGCTGAATCATTAATGACGGCAATCATTACCTCAACATTTAGAATTGATATAACTTAGAGTCTGTACTAGATATTGAAAAGTTAATCACATCAGTTTGTAAGCTTACTTGCTGTGAGCAATCTGATAGAGTTCGATTCGATGTTCATTCACTAACAATCGCGATTTATCAATTTGAAATAGCAAGGTGAGTTTGCGAGAGCGAGATAAAAGATAGGAAAAAATACATGGAGCAGCGATTCACCTTAATAGCGGTTCTTGGATGGACGCTCATTTGCAACATTTCACTTAGACTTTCTCAAAATTATTTCATTTCTATCGAATGGTAGGGACTCTATTCAAGGCACTAGAACGTAAGAAACACTTTGGAGCACTGAGTGGAATTTGAAGAGAACATTACCAGCATTAAACAACTAGTTATAAGAGAATAATGACGGTGACAGCAAACAGTGGGCAGCGATTGCAAAAAAAGCAAGCTTCGAACAAGTTATTTAGCTATTTGTTATATTCAATACTGAATCATTTTATTAAATATTTATTATATACCATGAGCAACTAATCCGCCATGCACAACTAGGAACCACTACGAACTGAACCTCCCCTATATACTGTAAATGTGTGCACATGGTTGGTTAGCCGTGTTGCAGTTCGGCTCGAATTATCCGTTATAGAATTTCGTTCGTTGGTTGTTCAAGGCTCTTTGTCATTTACTACGGGACATGGCGTTCAAAGCAATGCCATGTTCAGCCGGGGCACGGAAATGAAAATTTACAACAGCACAAATTCAACCAAACAAACTCTTTAATAAGCAAGCTGATTTGGTCGTACTGAAAAGGACGGATTAGTTGACGGGGGAGAAACATGGTTCAACATGGGCATTCTTCTTGGTCTTCTTGATTCAGGTCCTCGTAGTTGTGAGTTGCCATTTGCAGGTGACGTGAGACGATCCTGTCGCGTTGTTGTCACGGGCGGCATTTTCCGCCATCTCGTAGGCTTCAGCAGATATGTTTCTCGCAACGAGTTTGACGCAAGAGCAAACTGCAGCAACGCATCTCTGACAGGGCTGGTAGCGGATTTATGGATAAATAATAGTGACTTTAGTGACTAAAATAATAAAAATTTTGACCAAATAGTGACTAAAAAGTGATTTCCAAATTTTAGTATTTTTTTTTATCTTTTATACATTTGATTTATAAGTACAGTAAAAATGAATTAAGCTGTTTTTTTTTTTGTAAAAAAGCCTGTAATCTAGCAATTTTATTTTCTCCACGGCCCACAGTGGGACCAATCTGAAAAAAGACGGTCAAAAGTGTTTTCACACTGTTCCTCACATTTTAGCGCTTTGGTGTCTAGGGAAAAGTTGTTAGAAATGTTATTTTTTTTTTAAACTTATCAAAAGTTTTACTTAAGTGATACTTTACTTAAAAAAACTAACTTTGTGTGGGTACAAGATAGAAGGTTGAAGTCTTCAACAAAGTTTTAGAACTATATATTTAAAGAAACTTTGCTCAAGATTGTTAGTACCTATATCGAAAGCATTCTGATATATAATTGATTTAGTATATAGACTTACTTAAAACTTGTTTTTTTACTTCATTGTGGCTAAAACATTACCAAATTGGTTGAAAATGTTCAACAAAGTTATCAATATTATTAAAATGCACAACTTTGCTGAAGACGTCATAAGTCTAAACGGCTTTATTTGAGTTTTAAAGCGGATTTAAGTTAAAAAATATACATATTTTCACCAACAATAACTCAGACACCGGCAAACTTTTGCAACCAAATTTTGAAAAGTTTGGTCAACCACCACTTAAAGTATACGTGTACAAAAAATCTGCGCCGGGTATCATCGGGTACATGAAGTTTTCAGTCCATCTTTTCGGGTGTACCTATCTTTTAAATTTCGATAAATTTTTACAAATGTACAAATATTTCGTGAAATCTGTTAAATTCTACCGGCATCCGTAAAAATTGATTACAAAACGATCTGTTGTTAAGATTCCGGTAAAATATTTCTGAAATCTGTGAATTCATATGAGTGTGCAGTACTTAGTGTGATAAATTTCGTAGGCAATGGATATTCAAGTTTTAATGAAAGTAATCAGATTTATGTAGCTGCTTTATACGTATTTAAATTACTGAATATGTAATAAGTGTTATTGTAAGTGTTACTAATGAACTCTGACTATACAATTTCGCCAGTAATTAATTTACCTAAAAATAGGTACGGTATTATTCAATTTCACAAAGCTGTTATAAATTTCTTTGATATATCTCTGCATAGGAATCAAAACTTATTGCGAGCTCGTCGGTTCTTAGTTCTTTGCTTCAGACAAATTTGTTAAAGTTAATGTATTTCATTTTTTTAATAGGTTTTCGCTACTTTAAATTGATTTATTGCTATAATAAAAGTATTAAATCATGTTATTTTATAATAAAGCCTTACTGATTACCTTCTTCCTCAGCTTCTGTGTCTGAATCAGGCTTGGGCTTGGGAATTTTGCAAAAGTTTCTTTTCAGCTGGTGATAGTTGCATAGATGTTTTGACAGTTGGTCGTCTTAGACTCCCTATTAACGGGTGGGATGTCATTTGCAATTGTGTGAAAAGATCATAATTGGTAGCAGTCCTGTAGAGTAATGAAAATATTTCAGTAATTATGAATATTTGTGATAATGTTCAATTACTGTTAACTTATCTTGAACACTTTCGCGCTTCATTTTCTCTATAGCATTTTAAATCTTTGTTGCGGCATTCTTGTGGCTCCTCTGAAAGACTTCCGATTGGTAGAAATGCTGTTTATAATGTCTGCACCGTGTATCAGTATTCCGCGAACAGACTGCGGCATGTATGTAAGACCATCCGTATAACTCAACATAGTATTGTGGCCGTCTCGTAGTAAACTGCTTTAGAAGAGTCAGTGTTTTTTGCCTGCCACATGCCAGTATGCTCACTATGACAGAAAAGTTCTCAATGATTGTCTCTGCCAACCCGGTAATTTTTCGAATGATTTTTTTTCGAATGTGGCTTTATTGACTGATCTAGACCATCGCTCTAATGTTGTTAAATTGCTTTGGGGATGCTTGGCAAACACAACATTTTTTCCGGTCAAAGCAGAGCAAACTTTTCCAACGATCATACTACAAATCATTGTATGATGGATTCCAAAGTTTGAGATCAAGCTTGGCATTAATCTTTCGATTTGTGCGTCAAGAAATTCCTTTTCATGCAAGGACAATGCAACAGTTTCCTTCTTGAATTGGATTCTAATCGGTCGGCATAACCTTGAAGATGGAGGCATACGACTCATCCATAAAATACGATCTGGATTGTTACGGAGGCGTAGTATCAATGGTACCATAGATGTAATAAAAATTGCATTGTCATCTTCATCTACCCCTTCAAACCTTTGCTTGTAGTTTGAATGATCCGATGAGTCGTCAAAACCCCATTTCGATTAAAGCTCAAGATCTTCAAGAGCTACATCATTCAAACCTTCTATCTCCAAAGCCAAAGATAGTATTCGCTGAACTGTGTGATCCAGCAAACTCTGTACGTCAACCTCATCAGATACATATGTAAAGAACGAATTACCAGTGGGTTAAAAACCCTCCTTCAAATACAACCATAACAAGATACCTCTGAGATGACGATACTGTTACGGTCTGGCAGACATTTTTCACGGGCCAGAGGTAGCTAGGGTATATTTTTAGTGCGTTGCATTGCTTAGACGTCTTTCGAAGCAGTATCCACTGATCTTTACTGTAATCGCCATCAATAAAAAACGCAAGTCCTTCATCAGCTGTCAACAAACGATGCTTTTGTAAATCAGTTTTGGATTTCATTGCTCGTCTCATTCGTTTGGTACTGGTAGGACATGCCTGTAATTCTTCTTGCAATAGTTTAGCCAAATCTTCACATCCTTCACTTCGAGAATTCATTCCTGCTGCATACGCCAATTAATTCGCGGTTCCCTGCTGCCTCAATCCTTCAACTCTCCGCCTTTTTGTTCTTTTTATTCAGGTCAGAAAACGGTTTTCTGGGCATTCCAACTTTCACATTACCACAAGTAAATGCACTACAATTCAACCAATTCTTGTTGATTACTTCAAAACTTTTTTGCGTTCTTCCTGCCTTATTCCAGCGAGTGTTAAATTCAGAGCACAACCTGGACACGTCTTTCTTTATACGCTTGCTTTCGTCCTGCGACAAACAGTTTGATTTTTTTTCAGAACGAAATCACGGATATGTTGCATTTTGATGGTACTTGAAGTACCATATTTTTGCAACCACACTTTGAACACTTTTACACAATCTGAATCAACTGGAAACTCAAACTCAACTGCAGTTTGTAAACAAACGAAACTATCCTGGGCTGCTAACCTTTAAATGTGCTAGTCCCTTGCGCAAAAGGATTCAAGGGTGCGGTTAAATTATGTCAGGGATTTAAAAAATATTGATAGAAAACGAAATTGGTACACCCGAAAAGACGGACTGAAAACTTTATGTACCCGATGATACCCGGCGCAGATTTTTGTACACGTATACTTTAAGTGATGGTTGACCAAACTATTCAAAATTTGGTTGCAAAAGTTTGCCGGTGTCTGAGTTATTGTTGTTGAAAATATGTATATTTTTTAACTTAAATCCGCTTTAAAACTCAAATAAAGCCGTTTAGACTTATGACGTCTTGAGCAAAGTTGTGCATTTCAATAATATTGATAACTTTGTTAAACATTTTCAACCAATTTGGTAATGTTTTAGCCACAATAAAGTAAAAAAACAAGTTTTAAGTAAGTCTATATACTAAATCAATTATATATCAGAATGCTTTCGATATAGGTACTAACAATCTTCAGCAAAGTTTCTTTAAATATATAGTTCTAAAACTTTGTTGAAGACTTCAACCTTCTATCTTGTACCCACACAAAGTTAGTTTTTTAAGTAAAGTATCACTTAAGTAAAACTTTTGATAAGTTTAAAAAAAAATGTGAAATAACATTTCTAACAACTTTTCCGTAGACACCAAAGTGCTAAAATGTGAGGAACAGTGTGAAAACACTTGACCGTCACTTTTTTCAGATTGGTCAGTATGCGCCAGTTGCGTTTCGAATCCACCGCGAACACAAACGACGACGACGACCATAAACACACATTCAAATGGATCTTCTGCCAGTTGCCAGACAGCAGACGGGCCGGCGGTTTCGTTCGACCCAGCAGCCGCATTCAGCACCGGGAGGTTGAAGATTATCCGTGGAGAGTTCGGGCTGAATCTGAACCGGATGCTATTCCCAATCAGTGGACCTCCCCGACGTTTCCTGGAAACGATTGAATTGGCGGTAGGGGTATTTAGTGGATTATACAATAAATATTAAATTCAATCAATTTCAGCCAAACGAATCATCCCCGTCTGCCATCTCCGTCGGTCGCTTGGATCACCGGGGTATGTTTAGCAGAGATGATGGCTCTGCTCCGATGGCAACTGGAACGGCGGATCACCTCTTGAAATCGAAATGCGTAGGACTCATGATTGACGGTGCCAGGGAGGAGTCTGGCTATCGAAAACGCAGTAGGATATACCAATTGGTTTGATCAACGATATCAACTGACAGAGTAAAACAGCCAGTCTGTATTGAACTGCGGCATTAGATCGTTGTGCTCCGAGACTGAGATGCTGAAAAGCGTGTAGGCGATGAGGGTGTGAGGTAACCCAGCACTGCCGCTTTCGCTCCAGACTTCAGGAAACCGAAGGCGTTGCAGATTGAAAATGTCTCTTTCGTGAGAGCGGGCGGGAGGGAACTGGTATTGAAGGCGAACTTGTTATATTTCGCAATGGAGGGTAGCCAGGGTGAACTTTTGATGTCCTTGCATCTTTTAAGAAAATATACGACTAACGTCATATGAGTAAAAATTTGCTGGCTATCAAGTATACATATTGTGACGTTCACTCGTTTCACAAACTGTTGGTGCTGTAAAATAGAACGAAATATCGAAATACCTGGCACCTCTGAGCACAAAATGTAACTTAGGTTAATCGCTGCCATGGCGTTTATTTTCTTGAAATGTTGGCCACCTTCGATAAAATAAGTTTGTATCTTGCTTGATAGAATCCACTCATCTTAAAGTTGAATTTTGATATTCAATAGGCAAAAAGATGGTATTTATCCTTGATCTCCAAAATTTTGTGCTGCTTAGAATTAAACACCAAAACCTGGCAACTATTAAGTTTCTAGTAACAACCGCCAAAAAAATATAGTAAAGCCTTTTGTGACAGGACAATTAAATGAATGGAAGTTCTATAGCTAATTTTTTAAACGATGAATAACAATCAAACAAACGACAAGCAATAGGTCATTTTAAATTTTATTTGTTTTGTATTTAAACCTTTTCGTAACGTTTGCATTAAAAAAGGACTTTTTTTTCGGATGGTGATGAAAAAAGCTAAGACAGATAGTTGCTCTTGATAAATTTCCCTTGGAAGGTAATTATTTAAGCTTACTTGCAAAAAATTCTACGCCCTTGCGAGCGGCTCAGACAAGTTTTTGAGTTCTTTCTTCGTTTTATTTATCAATTCCTCCTCAGTTTTTGCAACAAAACTGTTGTAGTAGATCGTACGCTTCAGGTTTGCCCCAGAAATTTTCTATGCGGGACGCAGCTGGGGGAAGTTAGGCGAGTTTACCGACTTGGGTACCTAATCGATATTCAGCCGCTCCATCTCCTCCAACGATCGCTTCGAGTAGTGGGCTGACTCCAGTTCCGGCCAGAACACCGCGTCTTCGCCCTTACGGTATTTCTTGATGAACGACGCAACTTCCGGCGGGCATTACGTACCATAAATTGTCCCGTTTACTGCCAGTCCGGAGCGAAAAAGAGCGGCTTTGACATCCCCTTCTCGCTGATTGTCAGCCACAGCAGCACCTTCCTGGGGAACATGGTGTGTGAATGAACTTCACCTTGGAGCTCACTTCCTTCGTATTTACCTTCCTAATCAAACTAAGGCCGGCGTGGCCTCTACTGTACACAGAAGCTGTCTCCATTCTATTCGGTCCATGGCTGTCACTCGCCAGCCTCGCTGTCTGCGGAGGGTCCGCAGGTCGCTTTCTACTTGATCGATCCACCTTGCTCGTTGCCCGTCTCTTCTTCTTGTACCTGTCGGTTCGTTTTCGAAAACCATTTTCACAGGGCTGTCGTCCGACATTCTGAAAGACATGCCCAGCCCAACGTAGTCGACTGATTTTTGCAATGTATACGATGGGAGGTTCTCCCAGCAACTGGTGCAATTCGTGGTTTATTCGCCTCCTCCACGTTCCGTCTTTCATCTGCACTCCACCGTAGATCGTACGCAGCACCTTCCGTTCAAAGACTCCAAGGGCGCGTGGGTCCTCCACTAGCAATGTCCATGTTTCGTGGCCGTAGAGAACTACCGGTCTAATTAATGTCGTGTAGATGGTCAACTTTGTGGTTCGGCGAACTTTGTTCGATCTTAGCGTCCTTCGGAGTCCAAAGTAGGCACGATTGCCTGTCATAATGAGCCTTTTTTTTCTCTGCTGGTGTCGTTATCAGCTGTCACCAATGAGACTAGATACACGAATTAGTCTGATACCTCGATTTCATCACCGTCGATCTGAACTCTTGCTAGGAGGCTAACATTGTCTTCTCGTGAGCCTTATCCCTTCATGTATTTTGTTTTCAACGCACTAATCACAAGCCCAATCCTACCAGCTTCAGCCTTAGGTCTGATGTACGTTTCCGCCATCGTCTCAAAGTTGCGTGCTACGATTCAGGACAGATTTCCTAAAGATCGTGCAACTCGTGTCTATCCTGGCTCTTCGAATCACACCTCCAAGGCAACGTTAAACAACAAACACGACAATCCATCACCGTGCCGTAACCCTCTCCGAACTTCGAAGGGACTCGAGAGCGTCCTTGATACTCGGACGACGCACATCACTCGATCCATCGTTGCTTTGATCAACCACGTCAGTTTTTCCGGAAACCATATTCGTGCATGATAGGTCAAAGCTGCGCGAAAATCTGGTCCGTAGTAGCGCGGGCACCCACGAATCCCGCTTGGTATTGCCCCATGAACTCCTTTCGCAATTGGTGACAGGCGGCGGCATTATATTCTGGAGAGCAACTTGTAGGCAGCGCTCAGTAGCGTGATCGCACGATAATTGCAGCAATCCAGCTAGTCATCCTTTTTATAGATGGGACACACTATTCGCTCCATCCAATCCTCCGGAAAACATTCCTCCTCCCAAATCTTGATAACTACCCAGTGCAGCGCTCTGGCCAGTGCTTCACCACCGTATTTTAATAGTTCGCTTGGAAGTTGGTCAACTCCAGCGGCTTTGTTGTTTTTCAACCGACCAATTTCCTCCTCAACTTCCTGAAGGGTTGGGGTCGGGGTCCTGTCATCTTCTGTGTGTGTTCTTAGATTTATTACCAAGCCACTTTCGTTCGCTGTAACATTACCGTTCAGGTGTTCGTCGAAGAACTGCTTCCACCTTTCAATCACCACACACTCTCCTGTGAGAAGGTTGCCATGCAGGTCTCTGCTGTGGTACGTAGCCTTTGCGTGAGCTGTTCAACTTCTCATGGAATTTGCGTGTGTCGTTAGCACGGTACAGTGCTTCCATTTCTTCGCGGTCTCGATCTTCGCTCTGGCGCTTTTTCTTCGAAGAAAAACATTTCTGTCAAAGATTATCCTATCGCAGCCAGGGAAGCAGAGCGATTTGCAGTTCCATGTTCCGAGTTTCCAATCGTAGTCCTTAATTCGTCACCTAGGTCTTTGCCGATTGTTCCAGTCCGTATTAGTTTCTGTATTATTTGTAACATTGGTTTACAAATTCGGCTTATTGGGCCTTCCCTACCCCCTGCCTCGCCGGAGGACCATCGTGCACAGCACTGTTTAGAGTCTCACGCTGGCACAAGGACGATGAGCCGCTTCTAATATGGAAAACAGACGCTATTTTGAGCCGCCCCTAACATGGAGAACAGACACCACATAACTGCTCATAGGATTTGTCCTTAGGAGTGAAGAGTTAAAAAAAACTCGCCACAGAAGAAGAGAAACATCAGGTTGAGGAAAAGAGGGTCAAACGTATATTCACCAGTGGGCGCATATTAAATGAAATGGTTGTTTAACAGTTATTTATTAACTATAAATTAGAAGAAAAATTAGTAATCTCCGTTTAATTCCAACTACCTTTGCTTATCTCGTCGAGTCGAGTTATTAGTACGAGACACTGAAGAAGTCTGCACATTGTAGACGAAATACACGTATCTGTCGAAGATAAGCAGTGTTTGCCCATTTCGTATATCACCGAATGGTTCACATGCCTTTTGTTCCTGAATGATACGAAATGAATCATTTACTCATGTGAAACTTGTCTATTCCTATACCTACGAATCATCGCACAAAAGGGGACAAGAAGAATTTTTTCGCTAGTCTCCAGTGACAAAAGCATGGTCAAAGTACATTCTGCTGCTGAACATTCTCGGTTATGATCATTTGTGTTCTTCTGTATTCCGTTTTCGGTATGTATCGGATCAGTTTGTCTTCATGAAACTGTTGTGTCAATACTGTTGCGTATGCTGATTGGTTCATATTCAGCTGATGTAAATGAACGTGACACAGCAGCTGCTGCTTGGTAACGGAAGAAAAAATGTTTCAATCGAAAGCTGTTTGTGTTTGCAAATTTGAATCTATATAGCTGTAAAGCTTTTCTGCACTATTCGGAATTACATTCAGAAATATGCTCGATGCATTAAATATTTCCGGCAGCTTAATTCTATGCCGATTTTTCTTCGAAGAGAAAGTTTCAACTCTATGTACCGTATAAGAAGGAATTTCTTTCTTTTCTCACTGCTTGATGACAAATCATGAATTGTAAACTGTAACAGTACCAACACATAAAAATATGAAACATGTTTTTTGAGCTCTAACGGACGGTAGGTCCACGGCATGTAGTTTATTGATATCTTACTGCAAAACCTCGAATTTTGATCTGCCGATACTAAAAACTGAGGTTCAAAATTGTCCTCAGTTGTCCTGGCCCTACCAGATTCAGACGTAGAGCTCCCGAAAGTGATAGCCTGGACCACCAGGACCGTGATGATTATTTTGAAGATCAGCACACGAAGTAGTACGTAGTTATATCAACCAAAATAGGAATAATTTCAAATAAAATTTTTGGTTCATATAAAGACCAATAAAACTGATGAACTGATTCAACAAAACCATTGAGTTGAAACAAAACTTTCATGCTTTATATAATTTAACGTCGTGTTCTTTTGATATAACTATTAATATCTATTTATATTTGTTTATTTATATTTTTATCTTTACATATTTATATATACATCGATAAGTAACATTAAAATTAAAATACATTATTCTTGAACGTACATTAGAAAAACGATCGAAGCCAGAAGCAGAGGCAGCCACTTCAGCCATGTCGGCAGCACTGAAAAACAATAATAATATGGCTGCCCGGCAGGCTGACAGTATGAAATGTGCGCTCATACAAATATTTTGATAAAACATTAATGGTTAAGTTTGAAATAAATTTGATTGTTATAAATCGAATATTATTAAATTAATGTCAGACAGTGATGAGTACCTTATATTGTTTTATTGGTTTGAAATGAATACAATTTTGAATTGATTTGAATCTTTATTATGAATTGAAACAAATAGAAACCTTGTATTGAATAGCAACAAAATATTTGGTTAATTCAAAACAGTGTGATTTCTTAAGGTGATAAAATATCATTTGAATTAATATCGCACAGCAGTGATTTCTTTAAATAACTTTTTTGGTTTGATTTGATTGAAATTTTGAATTTATTCGGAACTTTTTTATGAATTGAAACAAATAGGAGCCTTGTAGTGAATCGCAACACGATATTTTGTTTATTCAAAACAGAGTGATATCTTTGTGTGAGTATGAAGAAGCTATGTTATTTTTTTGTTTATTTATAAAGGCCTGTTCATAAACCACGTAGACCAACTTTTTGAAAATCTTAGACGTCCCTTTCCCCCTTCTTAGATTTTATCCATACTGTTTTTTTTTTTAAATTTTGTATCGAGTGTTGACTTTGGTCAGATCCCCCAGACTTATCGAAATTTACAGCCTCGAGCTGATTCATCTCTCATCATAGTCACATAACCGTAAATTGCAGTTGCAACAAGTTTTTGTGTTTAAAAATAATGTCAATCAATTAAAAAAAATGTAGATTAAAAATAAACCGTAACAAATATAGTCTTACAGTTGTCAGTGAATGTGTATGTTTTCAATGTTTTCCGATGTGCCAGTTTTGTAGCCTCAATTTCTACGCTTTATTCAAAAAGCAAAATCGACTCACCAGAGGATATATTATTTGAAGAGGTCGAGGAAGTTAACGACACGCTTGTCGATTTATTGATTAGTTTTAAACTTTCTGAGCAATCCGTGGAGCTTCCTTGGTAAGAAATTGAAAATTTATATTGAAATATTAAAGAAATATTGAAATCGAACGGAAGCAAATAGAATAATTAATACCTACGCCATTTATGACCGAGCAATCGAAATGCATTTACGAAATAAAGGCTTGAGGGGTGCGACAGGTACGAATCTTCAAAATCAAAGTTTTGAAAAAAAATATTGAATCCTAGAGGGTTTGAGCTGTTTAGTGGAATACCTGTAACTAGAAATTATATAGAAAAATTAGCATTTTCCATTCAATTTCAACTACCTTTGCTTATCTTGACAGATACGCGTATTTCGTCTACAATATGCAGACTTCTTCAGTGTCTCGTATTAATAACTCTACTGCAAAAACTTTTCGCTGCGTGTAAAAGTAATGCATAGAATACATAGGAATGTGCCTGATTGTCCTATGGCTTGATACTGGCACAGTTTTCTTTTATTATTTTCCAAAGCCAAGTGACCGAATGGTCTAATAATTATAACAAACTTTCTTCTGCAACGATTCGAAGAATTTTGACACCCATATTGCTACGGTTCAATCCAAATCATTGTCTGGCCATCCGTGACCCCATGGGAACCTGCTCTGAACTGGCCACTCCAAAGCTAAGTGACCGGATGGTCTTATAAATATGGTAAACTTTCTTCCGGAACGATACCAGTAATTTTGACACCCATATTGCTAGGGTTCAATACAACTTGTGTTCTGGTCATTTGTGACCCCATGGGAACCTGCTCCGGAGTAACCGTTCCAGGATCAAGTCTCCAAATTGTCATATGGCAATCACACACAATCCTGTGTATTCATTCCACAACTTTTAGTATCATTATTATTGATTTTCTATTGAAATCTGATATTTATACCAATTTCAGAACACGGTTCCGAAATCCGGTTTTCTCGGAGACGGATGCTGTCCATTGATCAAATGAGACAGTTTTGAGAAAAATGGTTGAGTTTCTGAGTCCAACACTGCTAAAATATTCCAAATCGGTTGGATATTTACATAATAAAGATCATTTAAGTTAATGGTTTTGTTGGCAAAACGGGGGCTTCATTCACTCGATGTTACACAACTGAATACTCGTATTCGGCAAGGTAGCTGATCCTTTGTATCATTTCAAAAATATGTTCGTGAACTATCAGCAGCCTGACACATGATGGTTCAGCAGTATGGTGATAGATTTCCAAACACTGAAGATAAGCAAAGGTAGTTGGAATTAAATGGAGATTACTAATTTTTCTTCTAATTTATAGTTACAAGTATTCCACTAAACAGCTCAAACCCTCTAAGATTCAGTTATTTATTGTTTTTCAGTAGTTACAGGCTTCCAACAACAGAGCTTCCACAGTATACTCTAAAGATTGAGAGGTACCTGATAAGCCAATAAAAACTCCACAAGAAGGGTCTTTTGTCGATTCCCAACTGCGTCGCGATCCACTTGTGGGACTGGCCTGGATTTTTCGACGACTACGACCAGCACTTTTTGCTGGGAAGCGCTCTCGATAACCACTTGACAGATTTTGCACATGTAAACATTACACTCTAAACTAGTTTTACCCAAAATTTAAAAAAAATCATCCATTCAATAAAAAGTTGTACTCAAAAGAAATTGTTTTTTTTTTATCGAGGACAATCTTCAAGATCTTGATTGTTCTGTATTGAACTTTGTGATGGGAAAGTACTGTGCAGTTCATGAATGTAAAACATAGTATGCAAAACGTTTGTGTTTCTGTTATTTTCGAATATTTGCCAATAGTTTTACGATAATTTTTTGTAATTGAATAATTCTATTTGAATTCTTCTTTGAGTTGAAAGTTATTAATTTAATTAACGTCTCTTTAAACTGTACGTCTGCTGTAGACGTTTTAGTTCATTCAAGACGACATTGAGTTGAAAGCGTTCCTTAGCGGTTGCTATTTAAAAAAATCATCTGACACCCTACCTATTCAGTAAGACGTAGTCTACCCAAAAAAAATATGGAACCCCTACTTGCTGCCGAGAAACCATTTCGAATCAACTGAATGACTAGAATTGGGACCTTTTATCTGTTTTCCCTCCATTGTTACAATCTTCCCCATGCAAGAAGCAAGCGAAAAAAAAAACTCTCCTAAAAGAACGAACCCAAGCCTACGAAGCGGTAAAACTCCCTGAAATAAATGGAAGGAAAATTGAAAACTACTCCCCAAACGAGCACAATTCATCCGAAAACAAATGAGGGTTGCGATAAGCGTTTTCCATCAACACTTGTCCTTATTTCATTCTTCGGCTGTTGTCTGCCTTCTTTTCGGTGAGTAACAGAAGTCACTCATCTCTGGGTCGTTTCATTCAATAACATGTCGGTCACCGTTCGTAACGTCGTGTAATATTCCGAGTGACATAGGAGGAAAAAAATACAGTGAATGTCTCGAAAATTGAAAACTACCAAATCGAAGGAAGACCTGGCTGATTGTTGTTGTCGGGATCGAGAGGCCTCTTTATGTAAAATTCCAAACATCCAACGAGCCGTCTGGGGAGGAAGCTGTGGCCGTTTTACCATTCACCAGTATCTTATGTGAGAGTTAGGCTGTATTGAATCGGAATGGAAAAAAGGCAAAACTTAGGTCGAAGTGGAATCGTTTTACAAATGGCTTCATTTTCCGGTGATTTCACCTGGAGGCTATTTTTTGGGCTGCCGGCGACGATTGAAAGTCGGTTCTTTTTGGGCGGTGGTTTTGGGGTCTTAGTAGACCGGGGAAAATGTTCTTTGGCTTCTCCGTTTAATAATGTTCTTAAAGAGTTTGAATTTTCTTAAAATCAAGTAAATTTAAAGAAATCATAATCTCCAATCAGTGGTCGATTCCAACGCCAGAAAATTTCCAAAAATTCCATTACACAGCAATATCCTCCCCGGCCGCCTTCAAACGAAGAAATTTGCATAATTTCGTTACCAAAACGTCAATCAACAAAGGCCTAACGCAGATAAGATAATCGTCTTCCGAAACGCCTCTAAGCTCATCGGAAGCGAATCATCCGATAATCTGGCCCGAAAACCCGAAATTGAAATTTTTCCGAACCATTTAAAGGCCAATTTGGCGCATCAGACGACGTGCAAGCCGGGACCCCGTTGGTTGGTCCTAGATGATAACGAAAAGCAACAGCCCAATCATTTAAAGCTACTTTCCTTCGCAGTTGCCTTCAAGCTTTGATCAGCAGCGGTACGTTCGTCGTTGAGATTTCGATTCGAATTTTTTTGTTTGCCTCCTTCGTGTTGTTGCTGGTGGGAATTCTATTCTTATCAGCTGCCCGCCTTAGCCACTTGGTCGGCGGGTGGCCATCTGGAAGTGGCAGGTACTCTTGCTGATCTTGGGTGGCTTATTTTCTCCATCACTTGTCGGAAAAAAACTCCTCCCGATCCGGGACGATTCATCCACTCTGCCAGTTCATGAAAAATTCTGCAGAAAAAAGCAAGTGTAGCTGCGAGGAAAGTCACTAGGGATTAAACTGTGAGCCACGCGAAGACGGTACGT